>SJYT01078537.1:146298-220581 GCA_006410635.1 Cephalophus harveyi
TCTCGTTGCAGAGTAGGGGCTCTAGGGCACACAGGCTGCAGTAGTTGCCAGCACGGCTTTCAGTAGTTGTTACGGCTCCCGGGTTCCAGAGCACAGGCTCAGTAGCTGTGGTGCATGGACTTATTGGCTCTGGGGCAGGTGCGATCTTCCTGGATCACTGGTCAAACCCATGTCTCCTGGATGGGCAGGAAGATTCTTTACCACTTAGCCACCAAGGAAGCCCTTGATTAGTATTTTCATAGTATGTCTTTATTTTCATCCTACCTATATCATTATATTAGAAATGAGTTCCTTGTCGACATCACATAGTTGGAGTATTTTTTAAAATTCCACTGTCAATCTCTCTCCTTCAATTGGCCTGTTTAGAACACTCATACTAAATGAATTAATTGACAGTGTGTTGTGTTTAACGTCTTTATGTATATTGAAAAACACATTGGAAACTATTATAGTTTTGCTTTCAAATATCTATAACCAAATTTTTAAAACTGAATAAAGAATAAGTAGTATATTTTATTTACCAATATTCTTCCCTGTTCTGTCGATTGCTCTGATGTTCCAAGTTTTTTTCTGTTGTCATTCCCTCTCTATTTTCATCAGTTCTTTCGACACAAGTCAGTTAGTCATTCTTTGCATAGCAAGGTTCCCTAGAAAGTCTGCCTTTTGGTCTCTACCTTTTAGAGTTTTCTGCTGGTGGTTTTATTCATTTTAGCCAGGGTTTTAGGCGTGATAAGGGGGAGATGTGCTTACTCCATACTTATAGAACTGAAGTCCCCACTACCCCTACTCANCAGTTAGTCATTCTTTGCATAGCAAGGTTCCCTAGAAAGTCTGCCTTTTGGTCTCTACCTTTTAGAGTTTTCTGCTGGTGGTTTTATTCATTTTAGCCAGGGTTTTAGGCGTGATAAGGGGGAGATGTGCTTACTCCATACTTTTAGAACTGAAGTCCCCACTACCCCTACTCATTTAAGTACAGTAGCTAACATCAGAAACATGCATGGAACAGAGAGCTCACTTTCCCCTTTTCTCTGTCTCAGAGTCTAGGGTCTAACAGCCAGCTTTAAGTATTCACCTCATTAGTACAGAGTGCATCTGAGTTGTAAACGCTGTGGGGAAGAATAAAGTGAGCTGCAGCAAAGTAGATAAAATGCCGATGAGGAAATTATGTGGAATAAATTTTTCCTTTGCTTTCTTCTCAAAATCCTTATAGATGGATGAGGAACTGGAGTTGGGAAAACACTCAGGTAAATCTTGAAGCAGTAACTGCTAACAGTTATTTACAGGCCCTCTGCTAATTTTTTTTTACTATTTTAAACTACATAGTGCTCTATGAAGTGACCATTATTCTTATTTCTATTTAACAGACTTGAAAATTGAAGCTCAGAGACAAGTCTCACAGAGCTCCACAGAAGTGGTGCTTCCATGAACTCAAATTTCCCCTCAAATATCAGTGTGTTAGAAATAAATACATGAAGTGCCTGGCATACAGTTGATGTTCCAAAATAGAAGATACAGCATAATTATGATTTTTTGGAGTTTAAAGGTTCATTTGATCTGACTGTATTCCTGGTTCTCCAGCAGTAAAGTTCAAGAGCAGAACACAGGAAAATTTTCTAGCTAAAGAAAGCCGTTGAAAACAGGCAATATTTAGCCATGATAAATGCATTGCCAAAAGAACCTGAAGACCTTTCTTCTTTATAAAAGGCTCACTTTGCAGGAGTCGACGGATTTTCATCATTTAAGTTAGAAGGCTGGTATTAAAAGGTCTCAACTCTTCTTAGAAAATTGTGGAGTTTGTTTAGTCAGGGCTTGACTCAGTTCTGACCCCTGCTTTGTGTTACTCAGGGTAGCACAGAGCTTTGGTTCTACCGTGCCATTTGGGCAAGGAGCACTCTCACAGAACCTGAGCATTGCTCTGAATGTGGCCACAGAAGCAGCGTGGAACTGGGCTTCACGTACTTCTGTAACCAAATGAAGGATCTTTTCTGTCCTTGGTGGGCTGCGATTTAAGCTGTGCCAGCCCTTCTTATAAACTACAGTGTCCTTCCATGATACCTTCGATTCACCCTGCAGCTGATCTTCAAAACTATTACAGAAACTTAAATCATGCTTCATACTCATCAAATTCTATGACTCTCCTTTAACTTTTGGACACAAATTCTCCCAGATGGTTTTGCAATTCTTTAGAATGTCTGACTCAATTAAACTCTAATCCTTTTAGCAATGAGAAGTGAATGCCGTTTCTAGTTGTTAAATGCTTATGTTCAATTTGAATTTCAATAACTATCCTTTTAGGTTTAGGCTGTTTGTGTTTTCTCACATCAGTAAGATAGGGATTCAGACAATGTGGGTGTCTTATTAGAGACTGCTGGAGAAGACTCTTGAGAGTCCCTTGGACAGCAAGGAGATCAAACCAGTCAGTTCTAAAGGAAACCAACTCTGAATATTCATTGGAAAGACTGATGCTGAAGCTGAAGCTCCAGTTCTTTGGCCACCTGATATGAAGAGTCAACTCACTGGAAAAGACTCTGATGCTGGGAAGGATTGAGGGCAGGAGGAGAAGGCGGCTACAGAGGATGAAATGGTTGCATGGCATCACCGACAGAGGGGACATGAGTTTGAGCAAACTCTGGGAGATGGTGAAGGACAGGGAAGCCTGGCGTGCTGCAGTCCATGGGGTCACAAGCAGTCAGACAGGTCTTAGCAACTGAACAACAACAATTTAACCTTTAATTTAGCTTTTAATTCTCCAAAGTCTCTGATCTGTGTCAACAGCTGAGTAAACCTTTTAATGGGTATTTATAACCTACTCATCTGAATGCATTATAATACAATAAATTAAATGCCTATATTATGCTTCAACTTCCTCTGAATAGCTCATGAACTAGAGATCTGGGTAACAAAGGAAACAAACATTGTTTTCTCCTCAGACTAAAGCAGTGAACCTGATTTGCAAAGTTCATAGCACATACTCTCCTGGTGAATGATGCGAAGTTGGGCACACCACGTTTCTCCTCCAGCTTGAATGAACTAGGGCAATGCTTTCACCCTTTCTTTGCAGGTGCCCCATTCCTGGAGTCAGCCTTTTTGGATTTCAATCTATGAGTTCTTACACTCCATTTAGCCATTGGTTAATTTGTGCATCATAACTAGATAAACACTCTGTTCTTGCCAGAAATGCTAAGCCAGTTAAACCCTGAGTTTAGATTGCTACAGTATGCAATGCCACTTTCATCTAGTACTTCATTTTACAAGGGAAGAGATTAGGCTGTGAGACATCAAGAAAGCGTTGCTTGAAGACATTCAGCTGGTTCATGGCAGAGCCAGGAAGTCCCACCCTTCCTTCTCAGAATAGAATGTAATTAACCTGGGCTGCAATAGTTGAAAAAAATCTTTGCAGAGGAGGTGGAGCTTCTAACAGCCTAGGTAATTAGAAGCATGTGAGTAGGTAGAGTTCAGCATCCCCACAGTTTCTGTAGGAAGAAAATTCTGTAAAAGGTCTGTGAAAATGATGAAAAACGTAGATGGGTCTGGAAGACTATGAGCATGCTGATATTTTCTAACATCAAGTATATTAAACACAAGCTGAGCAAATTGATGCAGCTGTTTTTTAATTGAATAAAAATTTGAACTAATACCTGTTTTAAGACAAAAAATAAAGGCTTGCCTTGGCTTGAGTAGGGATTGGGAGGGTTGAAAATTGTGGGAAAGTGCTTACTAAAGAAAAGTAAGAAATTAAGGCAGGCACTGCTTTTCTGTACTCTACTATCGACACTCCTGGAAGATAAGTACAGAGCAAGTTGATGACTATATGCTCTTCTTAGCTCAGAGAGGAAATACAGCTTTCTTAAAGGGCATCTGTAAGGATGAGCCTTTTCAGTGGCAGGTAACAGACTGATAAGTGTTTCTAAATTATTAAGAACTTACTGCATCATGCATGCAGTACAAGTGGAGTTGCAGGACATACAGAGAACCATTAACTCAAGTATAAATATGCATCACTTTGCTGAGTTCCTTGGAGTTTCCTCACAGGAAACAACCTGGGCAGTTACTGAAGACATTTGATGTATTAGTATACACTATGGAAGTTTATACACCTTGTGAAGTGTCAATCACGTTAACTTAGACGCTGCATTTGTAAATATGCGGTGTTTACTGTATTCCACGGTGACTATAAATTATGGAGAAATGTCAACAGAAGAGGGTCTCACTCTCTGTAAGTGGCTTCTGATTATTCCTAACAATGTGTTGTTTGAAAATTGTTTTTCAGTCAATGCAATGTAGGATTTTTATCCCAAAAAAGTGACAATAAAAATTCATATAATAGACCCTTTAGCTTTAATTGCTATTATATGTGCATTTACATGGTGGTGCTCATTTTCCTTTGCACCAAAACCTTATTTTTAAAAGGACAGTCTTTACAATTACATATATACAAGGTAAGTGTGTGTGCTCAGTCATTTCTGACTCTTTTAACCACATGGACTGTAGCCTGCCAGGCTCCTCTGTCCGTGGGATTTCCCAGGCAAGAATACTGGAGTGGGTTGCCTTCTCCAGGGAGTCTTCCCAACCCAGGGAGCGAACCTGCATTTCCTGTGCATCTCCTGCATTGACAGGTAGATTCTTTACCACTGAGCCTAGGCTTTTGCTAAAAGGACTGCAATTTGCTGGCAGAAAATATTTTACACTGCCAATCTAGTTGGGAGCCTGCTGTAAAAACATCTGCAGCTTGGAAGAACTGGAGACAGCTAATAACAGTGACTATAATTAATAGTTAATTGTGTTAAGGAAAGCAATTAGCAAATTGAGCTGATGCTTAATCTACCCGATTAAAAACAGGATGCAAAAAGAATTCAGAAAAAGGAAGCAATGTATATTGTATCCACAGTTGTTTCTAGTGGAGATGGTCAGTTTTTCACATTTTCTTTTAAAATATACCTGCTGCAATATACTTTGACCCCTAAGACCTAGTTTATTTTACCTTTTTTTCCCCCGCTGTTTGTTACTTAAACCTTCACTTTTGCTATTGGGTATCTAAACTCAATCTGGTACTCCATTCTAGACAACCATACTGATATTAAACACACTCGACAGGGGCAACTAGAGTGGGAAAGTTCGTGATTGTAAAGTGCAGCGATGTTTAGTCTGCAGAAGAAAGATTAGGCCAAGGCATCCTAAACCACCTACTAGAATTTGAAAGGCTGTGTTTTAAAACCTGGAGATACATGTGTTGCCTAGTTCCAGGAAGTTGATTTAGGTCCAATGGATTAAAAGAAAACCAATTGCCACTTTTATCAACCCCAAACATACACCCAAATAATTTTACAACATTCCTGCATAGCAATACGTGACTGGAGCTTGATTGCTGCCATTTTACCACTGTCTGAGTAATTGCTGCCATTTTACCACTTACCATTTTGAAGCTGTCTGAGTCCATTTGAGCTGTTCTAACAAGTATACAGTAAGTTGATGGCTTAAACAGGAAACATTTATTTCTCACAGTGTGGGAGGCTGGGAAGTCCAAGTTCAAGGTGCTGGCAGATTCAGTGTCTGGTGAGATCCTGCTCATTTGTTCAGAGAGGACGACTGTACTCTTGTGTCCCCAGGTGACAAAAAGAGAGCTAGCTAGCTGTCTGCCCCCCCACTTTTTTTTTTAAATAAGGGCACTAATCCTATTCATGAAGGCTTCACCCTCATGACTTTACCTCCCCAAGGCCCCATTTCTGAAGACCATCACATTGGGATGAGGGTTTTGACATATAAATTTGGGGTACACAAATACTCAGTCCACAACAAATTAAACAAATATCTCCTGCTCTCTCTGCCTGGTGCTGATCCCCAGCACTGAGGCCCAACACCAATAGTTGTTTATCATTGTGCCTGCACCTTGGTTTCATTACACATGGCAATCTATCATGCTAATGGTACTCATTAAACCTCTAGACATTTGAGTTTTGTCTCCTGACATCTGAGCTTTTTGTTTTTTTTTATCCTTGACTGTGATACTTAATGGTTCAAAATGATGGGCTATATTCTGTTGATTTTTATTGTTTGAAAGTGAAAGTCACTCAACCATGTCTGACTCTTTGCAACCACATGGACAGCAGCCCTCCAGGCTCCTCTGTCCATGGAATTCTCCAGGCAAGAATATTGGAGTGGGTAGCCAGTCCATTCTTCAGGGGTCTTCCCCACCCAGGAATTGAAATACTGGGTCTACTGCAATCTAGTGCAGGCAAATTCTTTACTGTCTGAGCCACCAGGGAAGTTCACTTATTCTGATTAAGTGAACATTTTACTCAACTTCAATTTGTATGATTTTTAAAAAATGGAAATTTTCAGTTTCATAATTTAAAAAGCATAGTTTGTGATGTAGCCTTATACAAAATCATCTTAACTTTTATGAGCTAAAATGGACAAAGTAGTTTCACATACATCAATTAAGAGGCAGCCAGTTAAGCACAGAGTGCTACTCCTTTGTGGACGTTTCAGAGGGGCACTTTGATCTCTGCTGACCATTCTTCTCATCACTAAATACTGAGAACCTTCCTCCCTCTGGATGGGTATGACACTCACCCAGGGATTTGGAGAGGATTCCAATAACACATGATTCTGAGATGGTTAATTGACTTTAGCCATGTATCATATGTAATTGGAAAAATCCAAAGCACAACATGTAAATTTTAGATTCGTTTTTTCCTCACTGAACTCTCAGTTATGCTTATTATTTTCTTCTCTTCTTTAAGGCTCTGGCTTTAGCCGAATGGGGTCAATGGGGCTAGACAGGGCTGCTGTGTAACTATTGTGAGGTCTGTGCTCTGCATCTGAGGCTCTGGTCCCAGGAGGTGAGGAGCTGAAAGCCAGTTTGCATTCTGCTCACCAAGCCCAGTGTCCTGGGGCCCGTGGGACAGCTCTGCCTAAGTGCCCAATGCAGGGACACTCGACTCTAATGTTCTGGTTTGTGTCTCTGCTTACTCACTGTGGACTGAGGGACAGTTGGCCAGTATGTTAAAAGCTTAACATAACTTATCCTTTGTGGGGCTATTCCTTGAGAGTAGAATTACATCCGTGTGTTGGAGTGGAGGGTGAAAGTGAAGTGAAAGTGAAAGTCGCTCAGTATCTCTGACTCTTTGTGACCCCATGGACTATTCAGTTCAGTTCAGTCGCTCCGTCGTGTCTGACTCTTTGCGACCCCATGAATCGCAGCACACCAGGCCTCCCTGTCCATCACCAACTCCCGGAGTTCACTCAGACTCACGTCCATCGAGTCAGTAATGTCATCCATCCATGGACTATAGTCCCTCTTAACTGATGTATGTGAAACTATTTTGTCCATTTTAGCTTGTAAAAGTTAAGATGATTTTGTAAAAGGCTGCATCACAAATTATGCTTTTTAAAGTGTGAAACTGAAAAGTTCTGGCATGGAATTCTCCAGGCCAGAATACTGGAGTGGGTTGCCTTTCCCTTCTCCAGGGGATCTTCCCAACCTAGGAATTGAACCCAGGTCTCCCACATTACAGGCAGATCTTTATCAGCTGAGCCACCAGGGAAGCCCAAGTATACTGGAGTGGGTAGCCTATCCCTTCATCAGTGGATCTTCCCAACCCAGGAACTGAGCTGGGGTCTCCTGGATTGCAGCTGGATTCTTTACCAACTGGGCTATCAGGGAAACTCATCAGGAAGCTATCAGGGAAGGAGTAGAGAGTAATCAAACACAAACCAACATTGTGCACTTGACATTTTGTCAAAGCTCTTGTTCTGTGGATCAGTGGGAATGACCTGGTGCTGGTGGGAAGTCGTTCTTCTCGTCTATTGAGGATGGCTTGCGGACCTACTCTGGATTGGTCCTGCTGCTTCTCCTTTAAGGTTAATTGGCTGGGATGAGCCTTCCTTGGGAAGACAGGATCAACCATCACACTTCGGGGAGCATATCTGAGACTTGGTGATTTGAATGGCAAAATATAGCTCAGTGATTCTAAAACTACAGCATATTTTTTAAAGCTCATAAAATTGGCCCGAAGTGCCAGAAATCCCCATTTTGGACTGCCTTCAAGGCGATGAGAGCTCAGACACTGACTCATCGAACTGTTTCCTTATTAACAGATGTGGTACCAAACATTTTTGAGGATTGAAAAAATGAGCTGTTGTTCAAACCCTGTGAGTCTCTTAACTACAAAGCTCTCTTAACCTCTTAATCTTGAGACTTTGGGGATTTCAAAGGAAATCTGATCACGATGTATCAATATACATACTGAATTTTGTTGTTGTTTATCTTTAACTCATCCAAATGCTATTTGGCCAAAGACACTTATTATATTTGAGAAATCTTTTGAGTCATTTTATAAACTGTTGGGCGCTCTATTTCTTTCAGCCAGGAAGTTGCAGTTGCCAGCATTAAGCAGAAAGTATGTTATTGAGTTTTAGCTTTATTTAGAAAGAATGAGGTTTTGTGTGTTTGTGAACAGATTTATTTCACTGACCGTCCACTCCAAACATCACGTAACAGTTGAAATTTCTCTTAGCATTAGATATACTGTCAGAAAGGTCTCCCCAATTTAAAACAACGATTATCATTTTAACAAAATATAAATACATTTATGTTCAACACAATAGAAGAGGAAAGTTTATGAAAGACTCCCACAGGAGTAAAAATCGATCCAAGGATTTATCTTTCTTGGTGTTGTGCCATGTTCTTCTGAGGGTTTGGTATTGGTGCACATACTCATTAAACCAAATACTTGTTATTCAGTGTAGGCAGAAAAAATGGTTTATCCAAGTGTTACACTGAGGTACTGGAAAAGGAAATCACAACCCACTCTAGTATTCCTGACGTGTGAAATCCTACAGACAGAGGAACCTGGCAGGCTACAGTTCACAGGGTTGCAAGAGTAGGACATAACTTACTAACTAAACCATCACCAGCACACCGAGGCAAGTACAGATAACTTTTAAAAAATTCATGCCAGTCAATAGAAGGTGGGGTTGGGAGGGAAGAACTTAGCAAGCTCCGTTGGTACTTCCACTTGAATAGGTTGATTTTTTTTCTAGCCAAAACTGAGGTGTGAATGCTGCTCTATGTTTGTATAAATAAAATTGAATATCTTCAACTGATTCCCCCATTGTTAGTTATTAATATACAGTTTATCCACTTCTCTCAGATTTGGTATAGAGCTAGCAATTATGTTGACATTCCTGCTGAGTGGAGGGCCCTGTTTCCTTAGCAGGGATATATAACAGGGCTTATAATGTCCTTCTCCATTCATAGTGAAAACATTGACACAGAAGTAGAAAATGACTTTTCAGAGCAGCGAAGGAATTAATAGGATTCTGAATAAAACTTTTTTGAAAAAAAGGCTTTTCATCCCCACACTTATACGTAACCCTCAGGCAGTCTGTGTAAATCATTTGCAGGAGATCTGGAAAGATGACCTAACATGTGTGGCCAGTTTTTTCCTACCAAGGGATAAATTTTGGTAAAGACATTCCACTTCTTGATGGTCCAATTCCTGCATTTATAGCGTAGATATTGGTGCTTGTGGGTTCTCCTGCAATCCAGGTGACAAGTGAGCATGAGTTAAACCTACTGTACTTCCCAGATGGCAGATGTTGTCTCCGAGGGCCCGCTTTATTGCCATCCATAGAGATACTATAAAGGCTTGTTCCATATGACAATGAAGTTGTATTTCTTATCTATTACCTCTCCATGCTTTGCGGGAGGGCGGAGATTGGCAGGAAAAGAATTCAAAATTAGGGTGAAGTTGAAGGTCTGCAAACTGCAAGTGCAGAGAATATAAATTTGTGGGCCTGCTCCAGACAGCACAGTTAACTCACTTAACTTCCAGCCGTGACACCAGTGAGCTGTATTTAACATCAAAGCACCAGAGAAGGTCACCCAGGTCCCACAGGAAAGTCTGTCAAACTTATTTCAGCTCAGCTGGCATCCTGAGGAAGCTGAAAGCGTGGAGAGCTTAGTAGCCTCTGCCCACTGGTGGTACATGATAGCACTCAGGCAATTTTGTGCTGAATGGGCCTTGTGTGTGGACAGTCTGGTAGGTATAACAGACTTGCAAAACAGTAAGGGAGTTGCTAGGAGTGCTGTTTCATTTCTATTCCATGTCAGAAGAGCATGTGGAAGCCTTGGTCTTTTATTGTTGCTGTTGTTTTTAAGTAAATAACATCTGCATGAATATCCCTGAAAAAAAAAAGGACAATATCTAAGTGTTTGATCATGGAATCTTATGCCAAATTATATGCTACTTAGCTCACCTGCACTGTGCACGAAGTGCAACGGGGCAGTAGTTGAAGTCACAGGCGTTTGAGTCGGCTTTTCTGCTCCGGATCTACCCATCCCTAAAATAGGCTTTCATCAGCCCCTGTAAGGTGGTACTTCAGTGAGGAATAAGTAGCACTCATTGAGTTGGAGTTGCCTGCTGTTTTCCACACAGTGAAATGAGAAAGCATGCAGCCTGAGAAGTTTTTCATTGACTGTTCTGTGCCAGGGTTTATCAGCTAAGCAGTACATTCATTACACCTACCCACTGAAAGAAGAGAACTGTAATATCAGGGAGATAGGGTTGGTATTTTCTCTTATTTTTCAATATAGGACAAACAGGAGTAAAAGGGGAAATTTTTGAGCCTAAAAGAGGTGACACAAAATACAATTCTATCTGGCAGATTTGTACCAGAAGCAAGTTTAGAGAAGCATAATCACCAGTTTCTCGCACAACAGTTTCCACAGTGTCTGAATCTGCGACTTTATACCAATCCCATGGAAGCAAATAAAAGTGAGAAAAATAATAATGTCTACTCATGCTTAGTCAAGGATCCAGGTGAGTTATGTTGCCATATGAATGGACACTGTCGCCACTCTAGCTTAATTTAATGGGCGTTACAGTTGTGCACTGAGTAGGTGGACTCAAATAAAAAATTAATTAGTGGATATAATGGCCTTTTAAACTGTAAAAAGAGTAAACTTTGAAAAGAGTCAACAACCTACATAAGAGTGTTTTTTGTTTTTGTTTTTTGTCTGTTGGATTATTTTGTCTGAAAATCACCAAAAGGAGTAGAGAAGGGATTATCTGCTTACGGGAAGCATCTTATGGGCGGAAATCTACAGGACTACAGCACTGAGCCCACTGCGGCTGGGAAATGTACTAGGCACTACAGGGAAAGGATGATGGAATCACTTTCTCAAGGATCTAAGATGGGGGGAAATGGACCAAGGCAAACTTTATTTCCATGTTTTCCTATGGATGTTGTCCTATTGTGGAGGAGACATTATAATCAGAGTGACTCTTGAATGTCAGTCTTGCTTAAAGTATGTCCTCCCCCATTCCCAACACTGCCTTTGAGAAAAGTGGCCTCGTGGGAAGAAATGAGAAAGCATGTAGTATGGGGAGTTGTGCAAAACTGCTGAAAAGAGACAAGTCCTGTGGCATTTCAGTGAGACAGGATGGTGACTGCAATATCTATTGACACGAAGTGAATGGTAGCCCTTGAAAGTTTGATCACTGCATTATCTACTAAGAGAGACTTGAGAAGTTGGTACCTCCTGATGTAGAGGGTTCTGCAGTTTGGATAATGATTGTTGTCCCAACTCTTTCCATTTCTTTTCTCATCCTTCTTTCTTTCTTTTTTATTGTAGTATAATCAATACACATTGTTGCATTAGTTCCTGATGTACAACAAAGTGAATCAACTATACAAGTGTCCCCTCCCTGCTGAGCCTCCCTCCCTGCCCCATCCCACCCCTACAGGTCATCACAGAGCGCCAGGCTGAGCTCCCGGTGCTAAGCAGCAACTTCCCACCAGCTATCTGTTTTAAACATGGCAGTGTATATATATCAATGCTACTCTCCCAGTTTGTCCCATCCTCCCTTACCCTCTGTCCACACACCCATTCTCTGTGTCTGCTTCTCTCTTCCTGCTCTGCAGATAGGTTCATTTGTACCATTTTTCTAGACTCTGCATGCATGCATTAATACATGATATTTGTTTTTCTCTTTCTCATTTCTAGTGCTCGAGTCCCAGATTCCTTTCCCTTCTCTGGCCTTATTCAACTGCTGTCCAACTCACCATAAAACTGATGTTCCTGGCAAAATTTACTCTTTCATTCATCCATCCAATTTATTGTGAGTGTTTAACACATTCCAGTCGCTCTGCTAGAATTCTGAGAATAAAAAAGATGAGAGTTAAACCCCACATTGAGAAACTAGTGCGCAAAGTTGTGAAGTGCAGTGAAACATGCTAGGTGATGGAGTGCGTGCCTTGGACGCACCGTGACCGGGTAGGGAGGGCTGGCAGAGTGTGGGAGAGATTCCCAGAGGAAATTGGTATTTGGCTTGGCTTTCAAAAGATGAGATGACATTTTTCTGATAAAGGCAGAATAAAGGGCAATTCAGGTAAAGAGACAAATTTACAATAGCAGAGAATCGTGAAAAGGTGTAGTATCTTTGTAGAATAATAATAGGTTCAATGGCACTAAATCTTAAGTTCATGATAGGCTGTGAAGGACTTGGAGTCTGGAGGAGGAAGTAAGTACAAGGTTATCCTGGGCATTGTCCATCCTTTTATAACATTTTTGCCTTAGGCATCTGGAAATGAACAAGTATGTTAAGGCTTTTACAGAAATAGCCTATTTTTTTTTTTTATGCTAACAGACCATATTTATTGCAAAATTTAGAAAAACAAGTAAGTGAGCAGAAGATAAAGAGCACTCACATCGCACTGACAGGGTGGGGACACTGGGGAGTCCAGCTGGTGATAAAGTGTTTCAGAACCAAGGGTCACCCTTGGCTGGGGCTTAGCTGAACTTCCTGTGACAGGGAGCCTGGAGAACAGTCTGGGCTGGGTGGGCTTTATTGTAGACAGGACCCTCATCCTTTCTTCCATCCTAGAGTGACCCAGAGGGAGATAAAGGCTTTTTATCCTTTAATAATGGACCCATTCTCTAGAGGGTGTCAGTTTTGTTTAAGCTTTTAATCTATGTTTTAATTTTATCTTCGGGTGCACTGGGTCTTTGTTGTAGCCACGGCCTTCTCTAATTGCATCAAATGGGGATTACGCTCTAGTCACTGTGCGCAGGCTTTTTATTGTGGTGGCTTCTCTTGTTGTGGAGCATGGACTCTAGGCATGTGGGCTCAGTAGTTGTGGCTTGTGGGCTTAGTTGCCCCGTGACTTGTGGAATCTTCCTGGACCAGGGATCGAACCCATGTCCCCTGTCTTGTCAGTCACACTCCTAACCCCTGGACCATCAAGGAAGCCTGAGGGGGTTGGTTTTCTACAGGAAAGCTGCAGTGGGGCTTGAACCATGGATGTATACTCAGCTCTCAGATTTCCATCTTGGAGAGTTAGCTTAAAGTGCCTCTGGAAATGCCTCTGTACATGGAATCATATGATTCTTCTTCAGCAATATGAAATGTGAAATGGACTGTCAAAGGAATCTATATTTCTTTGAGGAAATTTGTTCTCACCTTTCAACAACTGATTGATACATTTTTAAACAGTAATCTTTTAAAAAATCATGTTCTAAAGTTTGCCTAAATCAATTTCCTTCTGGCTTTGAAGTTATTTGTACAAAAATAAAGACTTGAGATTAGCTTTTCTTCTCTTGGCCAGAATCAGAGTATAAGCAATGGCTAACACAAAGCTATGGGTCAGGAAGAGAAAAAAAAAAAAAAGACAAATCTGCTTATTTATCCAGAGACTCAGAATTATGGACTGCTCAGGTGGCTCAGTGGTAAAGAACCCACCAGTCAATGCAGAAACAGCAGGAGACACGGGTTCAGTCCCTGGGATGGGAAGATCTCCTGGAGGAGGCGGAGGCAACCTACTCCAATATTCTTGCCTAGGAAATCCCCTGGATAGAGGAGCCTGGCAGGCTACAGTTCATTGGGTTGCAAAGAGTTGAAAACAATCAAGCACACATGTACTCTGAAATATAGCCCCTGATACCAGAACCTGTGGATTGGTTACACCTCCTGAGAAAAGGGAAGAAAGAGTAGTTTTCATTCCACTTTAGTTAGTGTTCTGAAAACTCATTTCATTCTCTGGGATATTCACATTTAATTGCTGAAAATTACTCTAAAGCTAGAACTTTTTAAACAATCGTTATTCTGAAATCACTGTAGAATTGAGTTTTCTTGGGTGATTGGTCTGCTTAGAGATTCCATAAGGACAGTTTCTCCAGTGTCCTGAGGAAGGTCCTTCAGCCATCAGTTCATGCTCTTGAAAGAGCACGTTCTCATTTCTCTTTTTGCCCCAAGGATTTCATTTCCCAGCACATTTTTTTCCTTTGCTTTTTGGTATATTTTAAGTTCCCCAAATTCCCTATTACCATTTCAGTATGAAATACTATACTCTTTCTAGGCCCCCAATTTGAAAATTCCAACCTGGGAGATTATTTCATTAAGAAGATGACTGAAATCAGTTTTTAAAGTGGAGATGCTATATCTCAATTGGAAATGGAACTTCAGGAGCAAACATTTACTAGTTTAAAGAAAAATCTTTCTTAAAAAAAAAAGCAGCTGGGATGTTTTTTCCACTTGAGCTCACTGAAAACCACTAATAAGGTCTTTAGCTGTGTGATCTCAGCATAATTCATGGTTGTCGAGAGGAATATTTGCCGACTTAGAGGATATGTTGACTCTTATCAATGAAATGCAGTCAGGCTGGTATTTATAGTCAGATTTTAAAAATTTCAAGCACACTGGACTTATTCCAAATACATAGTAAAACTGAAAAAAAAAAATAGCATACCATGATAAGCAAAAGTGTAGGCTAATTTTGTAAAATGTGTTCAGCTATGTTTGGGAAGATAGCTAAACAAGCGAAAACAGATTTTACAAAGAAAAAGCACAGGTGTTCCAGGTGCTGAAAGATGGGATAGGTATCAGCACGTGTTACCTCCTCAAATGTCAAGAACCAGAGGGAGGAAAGCTTGTCTGGTTCTTCAGATACCCTTGACTCAGTGTAAATGCGGTGCAGGAAGAGGGTGTCAGTGAGCCCATTCCCCCTGGGAATTGAACTCAGGTTCTTCAGAAGCAGGAGCAGGCTCCAGCTGGCACATTCCTCTCCTTTCCAGCACCCACCGCTGCCTCCTTCCCTTCCGCTCTCATCTCTGAATGTTGTGAGCAGCCTCTGATTTGCCCAGGGCACCAGGCTGTGAGCCAAGCTTATTTTAATGACTATCCTTAAGCTTCAGCCAAACAGATGTTTTACAGGTGCACATTGTTGGGCAATTCACAGTTAATACATTATTTAAAAGGTGCCCGTAAATCATTTAAAAAATGTATTTTAAATATTTGTTCTGGTGGGCTTTCTCAAAGGAAAAGGTGCCCGTAAATCATTTAAAAAATGTATTTTAAATATTTGTTCTGGTGGGCTTTCTCAAAGGAAAAAGGTTCTTAAAGAAACCCTACAGCAAATCTTTCTTGAAAGGAGAGGATCTCTTTATGATGTCAGTAACTATCAGCAGCCCCTAGGTTTGGCCTTGTATATATTTGATGGATTGAAAGCGGGGTAGAGCTTTATTTTCAGGCTGTTACCCTCGGCAGAGGTCCAAATTCAGCTTCACCAGCTCCCTTATCAATTTTTATAATACATTTATTTATTTTTAATTGGAGGATAATTGCTTTAAAGTGTTGTGTTGGTTTCTGCCAAACATCAACATGAATCAGCCATAGGTATACATATGTCCCCTCCCTCTTGAACCTCCCTCCCAACTCCTTCCCCATCCCACCCCTCTAGGTTATTACAGAGCCCCTGAGTCATACCACAAACTCCCACTGGCTATCTATTTTACGTATGGTAATATATGTTTCCATGTTACTCTCTCCATATATCCCACTGTCTCCTTTCTCCCCCAACAGATAGAGTCCCTTATCAATTTTGTTGCTGCGTGCCTCACAGGAGGGTCAGACGGTTTGGTAGGAGGGAGGCAAATTGTCTACAATACCTCTCTCTCTTCCTGCTTTGCAGTGTCCTTTCAGGCTTTCCTGCAAGTTCCCTGTTTCTGTGAATGAACCTTAATGAAAACTCACACACTCGCATAAATAACTAGATCTTCAAGGATGACAAATTTGGGAAATAATACCTAATGTGTTTAGCTTCAAAACAGGAAATACCTTCTAATTTGGGAAGTTTGGGTACGTGTGTATATTTAAATTAAATAATGAAATCTAATAAAAACTTCCTGCCTGAAGGACTTGCATGTCTGTGCAAACAGATTTTTGTGAGCGTGCGTCACATCACGTGCTGTTTTCAATATCCTACCCATCCCAGTGGGTCTCGGGTCAATGTCTCTTCCTGCTTGTGTCATGGAACATAGCTTTTGCAATTTACATTGCAAATTTGACAAAGTAACAGATACCAGCTCAATTCCTGGTATTATTCTTACTTCTGATTTACTTATCTTCTAGATTTTTTCCAAAGGTCCAGTTTTTCCATTTCTCTTGTCTTTCTTCCCAGTTTCTCTATTTTCTTTCCTCTTGGTATGAATACAATATGTGTCTTTCCTGATCTTGATCGTCTTACCTTCTAGCCTTTCTATTTATGCCCAGATCATGCAGTCAGTCAACTGAAGTTATCAGAGGGGCTCTTCTGACAGGGTTCCAAATCTCTTTCGACAGATATTAAAATAAACACGTACTTTCAAAGACTTTTCAGCTTCTTTCATTTATTTTTATTTGTTTGGCACACTCTATGGCATTTTCTGATTTCCTTTTATTTTTGATTTTCTGCTTTGGGATTATGTTTTCTTCTGCACAGTGAGACACCACCCACATGTGGAGTCAATTGAAGGAACACAAAAGATAGCTTTCCACATGAAATGACTCTTAAGTAAATTGTAATGTTTTGATAGATTACCCTCATATCTCACATTGGAGGTCTTGGTTGCAAAACCCAAAGTCAGAATGTTATGGGGGAAAAAACACAAAAAAACACCTTCCTTTTGAGCATGGTTGAGTACCATCCTTTCCAGATTAGACATTCTCCTGAACTCATCGTGCTCTGCTTAAGTAATCCATTACCTTTGAGATACACAGAATCAAGTCCATGACTTTGGGTCAAGTCAAAAGTGGGTTCTATACATGGGTTGGGAAGACCCCCTGGAGAAGGAAATGGCAACCCACTCCAGTATTCTTGCACGGAAATCCCGTGGACAGAGGCGACTGGTGGTTACACTCCGTGGGGTGGCAAAGAGTCAGACAGCTGAGCGCAGCACAGCGTCCAGACCTAAGTGAGATTCTGCTCCTTCTGTGATTCACTCACTAAAGTGAAGCAGACTTTTCAGTGGTTTATTTTATTTTTTTAATTAATATTTTATTGAAGTATAGTTGACTTACAGTGTTTCAGGTACACAGCAAGGTGATTCAGTTATACATATACACCTATATTATTTTTAAAATTACTTTCCATTTAGGTTATTACAAGAAATTGACTATAGTTCCCTGTGCTATACAGTAAACATTTGTTGCCTAGTGTGTATTTTATTTTTATATTTATTTAGTTATTTTAGTTGGAAAATAATAACTTCACAATATTGTGATGGTTTTTGCCCTACATCAGTATGAATCAGCCATAGGTATACATATGTGCCCTCCATCCTGATCAATGGTTTCTTTTAAAGAAAAATTTCCAAAGAAAAGCCTCTCTCATATTTCCAAGGAGGTGTGTTGACTCATAAACTCAAGAGTATTTCAGCATCAGTGTTGGCCTCAGTAATGCCTCAGGGCTGCTCCATTTCCAGAAAGCAGAAATAGGGTCCCACTGAAGATTTAGTAGAGAAAGTTTTGAAAAAATCATGATTATGTAAACAAGTCACTGTTAGGGTTTTTGGCCTCTTCTTATCTTCAGTGGTAAAGAATCCACCTGCCAATGCAGGAGACATGAATTTGATCCCTGGGTCAGGAATATCCCTTGGAAGAAGGAAATGGCAACCCACCCCAGTATTTTTGCCTGGGAAATCGCATGGACAGAGAGGCCTGGCAGGCTACAGTCCATGGGGTCGTAAAAGAGTCAGACACAACTTAGCCACTAAACAACAGCATCTTCAACACATACTCCTTCGTGATCGGGGCTGGCCTCGGAGTTCACGGGCGGTAGATACTGGCAGGGGAACCTACGGCGCCCTGGTTGTCCTGATGGTCTCCCCGCAGGCTTCCCCAGCACCCGGTGCCTCTGTGCATGATCACCGTCAGGTAACAGGCTGGCTGGCTGCTGCGGCCAGAGCTCACAATGCCCCGACAGCTGACAGGTGGTGTGGCCTGGCGCTGGAGGAGTATCCTCCCCCATCCGGAAGGTGGCCAAGCTGGCACCTGGCAGGAGGGAGAGCCACGGCGGCGAGAGCTGCGGCCCCTCTCATTTCCTCTCAGAGGGAGATGTGGGCTCTCTGGGTTGGTCAGAGGAGGTGCACGTGTTCAAGAGTCTCCCGTGGGAGCCCACACTTGGCCACGGCTGCTTCTCTGGCTCCAGTGCACACATCTGGGCCGTTCCCACCGATGATCGACCATAGCCAGGCACCTGTTTCTCTTAGCCCAGCCACCTTACAGGCGGTTAGCATTGATGTGATTGATCTGCTTCTCATTTTTCTTTTGAGTCCAGTTCATGATAATCGAAGCAGTGAAGAGTCACTCCCCAAGGATGTGCACTGAGCCCATAGACAGCCTTTTGGTGTGAGTGCCATTCAAACGAATTTGCATTCTGAAAGCACTAAATGTGGAGAGAGAACCATGAGAACTCTGCCAGGGCAATAGAGATGGGAAAAGACTAGTGTAAACTATCGAAAGGAAAGTTTTGGCAGAATAACCCCCAATAGATAGATGCCTTTATTGCTATTATGGATACATATAGAATTCATCAGAATCTGTTATAAATGAAACAGACAAGTATGTTAATTCTCTTCTGATATAAATAGAGAAGTTTAAAACAAAATTTTAAAATTTGTTCTCAGAACATCTTGCTCTTTTTTTAAAAAAAACAATTTTTTGTATGGGAGTATAATTTGCATATATAAAAATGCACATATTCTAATTGTAAGCATGATATCTTCTTACTAGGGAACCAGCACTCTGATGATAAAATAGAACATTCCTAGTACCCCAGAAGTACTGTGTGCTTTTTTTGATCACTTTTCCCCACTTCACCTCTCTTGAGGTCTCCTCTACACTGACTTGTCATCGTATACATTGGTTTTGCCTGTTTTACACTTATATCATTAGTTGGCAAGTATTTTCTCTAATGAGCCAGACAACAAATATTTTAGGCTTGCTGCTGCTGCTGCTGCTGCTGCTGCTAAGTCACTTCAGTCGTGTCCAACTCTGTGCGACCCCATAGACGGCAGCCCACCAGGCTCCCCCATCCCTGGGATTCTCTAGGCAAGAATAACAAATATTTTAGGCTTGCTGCTGCTGCTGCTGCTGCTGCTGCTAAGTCACTTCAGTCGTGTCCAACTCTGTGCGACCCCATAGACGGCAGCCCACCAGGCTCCCCCATCCCTGGAATTCTCTAGGCAAGAATACTGGAGTGGGTTGCCATTTCCTTCTCCAATGTATGAAAGTGAAAAGTGAAAGTGAAGTCGCTCAGTCATGTCTGACTCTTAGCGACCCCATGGACTGCAGCCTACCAGGCTCCTTCATCCATGGGATTTTCCAGGCAAGAGTACTGGAGTGGGGTACCATTGCCTTCTCCGATTTTAGGCTTGGGGGGCATCAAGTCTCCACTGCAACTATGCAGCTCTGCCATTGCAATGTGAAAATAGCCATGGGCAATACATAGACATTTGGGGATGGCTGTGTTCCAATAAAGCTTTATTTACAAAAACAGATACTGACTGAATTTGCGTGTGGCTGCAGTTTGCCAGCCTCTGCTTTACATAAACGCCTGCTGGTATGTTTGTAAGATCAATCCAGTGGTGCAGTGGGGCCAGCTCACACTAGCTCCTGAGGACCAGCTATGTGCATCTCTTCCCAGCTCAGCAATCAATGACTTCAGTGGAATATTTACACCATGGAAACTGGCAAATGCTACAAACCATGCCACCCCCTAGTCCCCATTTGCTTTGGAATGTGAAAGAATAGGGTGTTAGTGACAATTCACTTCATGTTTCCTAGTTTTTGTTTCTTCATTTGTAATGGGGTTGTGAAAACATCCAGAGATAATGTATATAACATGCTTAGGGTCTTTCATGCTGCTGCTAAGTCACTTCAGTCGTGTCTAACTCTGCAACCCCATAGACAGCAGCCCACCAGGCTCCCCCATCCTTGGGATTCTCCAGGCAAGGATACTGGAGCGGGTTGCCATTTCCTTCTCCAATGCGTGCATGCATGCTAAGTCACTTCATTCGTGTCTGACTGTATGTGACCCTACGGACAGCAGCCCACCAGGCTCCTCTGTCCACAACGTGCTGCCATTACGTGTTTCATCTCAAAATGATGATCATATTCTGGAATATTTCTGGATATTAGTAGATTGTGAGAGTTCATCTTAGCACTTTCTATGTTCTACTTTTGGATCTTTGATGCTCTTAATGACGTTGGAAACGTCTCTGACACTTGCTCCCCGCCCCAGTCTCCAGTTACATTGAGACGTACACTTGACTCAGCTTTTTATACCTAGAATTGGCTCTGACATTTCTATACCTAGAAATGTCCTCTGGTCCTCTGCACATTTAGCCCATCCTCCACAACTGTCACTAAAGTTTGCCTTTTCCAAAGTGTGACACGTATCTATTTGTTAATAGTTCCCAGAATACTGGAATATTTTTGCTAATGTTAATGGTTCCCAGTGCCCACAAGTTGGGCATCATCCCTTTCACCAAGTCATGTATTGTCCCAATCCCTCATCTCCATTATCTGCTCAGCATACTCCAGGGCCTCTGGTCATGCTGATGTATCTTCTCATGTCATTTCCACCTAATCTGTAAGGGCCAGTTTCCATGATACCTCCTCACCCTCAACTTTTTTCCAACCCTCCTTCCTATCACACCCACAGCAGAATGAACTGTACCCTCATCTACGTCCCTGTGGTCATTTGAGCTTAACATTTGTTATAATGCATATCCTACTGTGTTTTAATTGGTTGCTGGTTTATCTGCCTCTCTTACTGAGTTGTGAGTTTCATGAAGACAGAGGCTTCTTCATACCATCTCACTGTAACTCTGCTGGGATACAAACAGGTGGCTGGGATGTAAGCCAGAAAAACAGGGAAACCCAAGAAGGTAATAACGTGGGCTTATTGTCACGCCTCATAGCAGGATCTGCCATCCCTAGGTAGGCATGTCTAACAAGAATTTCTTTCTGGATGAGGAAGGGCTCCTGGTTAAATTGACATTTGAGAAAAAGCCAGGAACTAGTTCTTTTAACTGATTATCTCCAGAACACCTTTGGAAGAGTGTTTAACACACTTCTATGGGTGTGGCATTGGCTTTGTGGGACACAGATTGTAATTGCGGCTTTCGGCCCAGCATAAGCAGTGGCTAACACATTTCTCTTTGCCCTGGATGGCTTTTGCATTTGATTTCTCAATGGTTATAAAAACTCAAAACCTCTGTTCATGTGGTAGCATTACTAGCCTTCCTGATTTGCAAATGCCATACCTATTCTTACAATATTGCAATACATTAAATACAGCAGATGTAGCTTATCTTACATTGCCATATGCCAGTCGCACAGCTGGGAAGCTCAAGGCTCTAACTCAGGCAAAAGTATTAAATAGTTCCTAGGGCAGGAGTCTGATCTCTCACACACAAGATTTTCAGTTACCTGGTACTACAGGGAGATGGAAATATAGGGAGACCAAGTTGTGGATGACCTGAAAATAGAACTGCAGAGATGGACCTGAGCTGGGTAGGTAACCAGAAGTAACTGAAGCTTGACTCTCAGGTTATGGGAGGGTTGAACTGGCATGTTTTCTTAGAATAAATAGAGTAGGAAGAAAAAATGCAGACATCCTGTGAGAAGTCTGTTACAATAGTCTGGTATTGTAAGTAATGATGTAGGCTCACAGGAAGTAGCGAGGTTTCTAACTACGGTAGTGGCAGTAAGATTTTTATACACACTCACAGACACACACACATACACACAGACATACACACACATATACATATATGGGCTTCCAGGTGGCACAGTGGTAAAGAATCCACCTGCCCATGCAGGAAACCCAAGAGACTCAGGTACCAGTCTGTTGAATAAAACAAATTAACCAATTAACACATTTGAATGTCCCCTCTGTGATATCTGTTTGGGAACTGTATAAATTAATGATACAAAACATCCGTTCCTGTCAATCAAGGTCAACCCCAGGTCAGAGTTTCTCCATGAAGTGAAATTTCATCAAATTAGCTTACGGGACATGGTTTTTCCAACGTAACAAGAAATTGTGTTGTGACTCCAGGATTTATCGAGTGACACTGTTAAGCTTCCATTTCCTACTTGCATGTGAGATTTTATACTTATGAAAGCTCAGGAAAGCTAGGTTTAAAGGGACTGAAATTTTTCTCCTCTCCATTTTTTTTTTCTTTAGAGAAATGTTACATGGTGATGTGTGGTAAGAAGAAAACAATACAGTAACTGAAAAAGATGTAATATTTATAGATTTTAGTAAAGCATTCTGTTGGGCAAAATGTGACAAACATGGCATAAAAGGTAGAAAATGTGGATGATTTTGAGCTATGAGGGGAAATTTACTTTTCCAACTATCACCTCTAAAATCTGAGAGATGCTTATTTGGACTTGGGGACGTCAGAGCAGTGATTGAATTGTCATATTGATATGGCTATTGTTTTATGTAATATGTTTGTTTATACATGGGCTTTCCTGGTGGCTCAGAGGTAACAAACCTGCCTGCCAATGAAGGGGATGCGGGTTTAACCCCTGGGTCAGGAAGATCCCCTCGAGAAGGAAATGGCAACCTACTCCAGTATTCTTGCCTGGGAAATCCCATGGACAGAGGAGCCTGGCAGGCCACAGTCCATGAGGTTGAAAAAGAGTTGGACATGACTGAGCACAGATGCATGCATGCATTCAAGGTGGTCACTGTAATCAATTCAGATTTAGGTAATTTTCAAATATTGAAAAGAATTTAGGTGATTTAATACAGAAAGAATCTCAAAACCAGAAAGATTTATCATTAAACAAACATATTCTGGAAATAGAATGTGGGAAAATAACATGGTTTAATGTCATACTATTACTACATTCTGGGAGGATTTATTTCATTTAGAATAAAGCAAGGAATTTGAACGTTATAAAATTATTTATATCAAGAAGCCTAGAATTTGGAAATATATTTTTTAGTAAAAATAAAGTGCTAGGAAGTCATGAGTTTTAAATATACACTAATTTTCAAAATGATATATAGAATTAAGAAATCATCTGTATGATTTATCCCTTTAAAATGAATCTAAATTTTGGCCTCAATTAATTGGATAGTAGTGGAATAAGATTTTTTTTTTTTTTTCTTACTTGAATTTTACAAGGCAGGTATACTCATTGAATATCCTTTAGTAATTGTAATGTAAGTCACTCAGTTGTGTCTGACTCTTTGTGATCCCACGGTCTGTAGCCTGCCAGGCTTTTCTGTCCATGGGATTCTCCAGGAAAGAATACCGGAGTGGGTTACCATTCCCTTCTTCAAGGAATCTTCTCGACCCAGGAATTAAACCTGGGTCTCCCGCATTGCAGGCAGATTCTTTCCCATTTGAGCTATAGGGAAGACCTATTGGGTAGGGTACAAATACACTTCTTTACTATAAAAGTTTATTTAATTGTGTAAAAAAAAAATCTCGATGTTTTTTGGATGCTGAAAAGGTAACTTTCTGGAAATAATTAAATTTTTATAGCGCTTTAATTTTCTTCAGTCAATAGAGTTGAATTTAAGATCTTACTAGTGTTTAAACATGTGTGGAAGAAGGAAAGAGCATCTCTGTTGGTTGGGTCTCCTCTTTCACCCCATTTCTCTGCCCAATAGTTACTTTTTTTAAGCGTAGACAGATTAAATTGGTTCTCAGAATTGCTTGGCTTTTTTGATTCTCTGATTAGCTTCATTGTGTTTCATCATCTGCAGAGAGAGGATAATAGTACCTTTAGTCAAGAGTTGTGAAGTGCCTGAGTTCTATGGGCTTCCCTGGTTACTCAGATGGTAAAGAAGTTGCCTGCAGTGCAGGAAACCCAGAATCGATCCCTGGGTCGAGAAGATCCCCTGGAGAAGGAAATGGCAACCCACTCCAGTATTCTTGCCTGGAGAATTCCATGGACATAGGTGCCTGGTGGGCTACAGCCCATGGGATTGCAAAGAGTAGGAAATGACTAAGCAACTAACAATTTTACTTTCACTTTGAGCTCTTCAATTGAAATATGAAAAAAAAAAATTATTGCCTCCTTGAACAATAGATAAAAGCACACCCCAATCACCTGTTGCCCTTATAGCTTAATAAAAGAATGATACATTTTGGTACTTTTGAAATTTAATAAGAATTTTTGAGGCAGTATAATTAAATACTTGAAGAAATTCTCTCAAAGAGTTGTTAATAACTTTTCAAATTCTCAAATTGTAATCATTGAATATTTCTAATCTGAGATCTGTCTGGGATGTGGGGTGGTTAACACTTTAAAAGTTATCTTGTGGATTCAGGATCTGGATTACATTATGAAATAGAGTGCTAGAATCATTTCTTTCTAGACTTAAAGAATTTCAGAGCAAGAAATTCAGTGCTCTACTTCTACAGGTAAATAAACTAATAAAAGCAGAACTCAGATTGGGTTTGATCCAACTGACAAAGCTATACCATGGAGGAACAGGGCTCTTAATCCCTAACAGGATTCCTCATGCCTCTGTTTCATTTTATTTCAAGAATAAATGCTCTTGATCCCTAGATATGGGAGCTTTCAAAGACACTTCCCTGAAAATACAAGTTTCAAAGTAATTGGAATTTATACAGGCAGCACTGCACATGTCTGCTCTGTATTCTTGCTTTGGGGAGATAATGTGTCCCTCTCAGGTGTTACGTGGGTGCTCTGATGGTCAACCCCAGTGTCTGCCTCTGAACTGTAGCTGTGATGACCGACGGGCCCCTGAGCTGCTGCACAGACCGAGTGTGCCAGCCTGAATGGACACGGGCCAGCAGCGCCACTCCCCCTGGAACTGAGAACTGTGACGGAAAGTTAAACTCCGATTCCTGGACTGTCTCAGTGAATGCTGGCACCAACAGGTGGCATTGCATAGCTCTGAGAGCAGAGGAAGCTGCTCTGTGGAAAATTATAGGCAGATAATTTTGCTGGAGCCTGACTGGTTTTCCAGTTCTGGGTTCTAGTCATTCCAGGGAGCCAGCTGTACTGAGTTACGTCATAGCACACTGCATGCTAAGTCGCTTCAGTCATGTCTGACACTTCGTGACCCCGTGGACTGTAGCCCACCAGGCTCCTCTGTCCATGGGGATTCTCCAGGCAAGAATACTGGGGTGGGTTGCCATGCCCTCCTCCAGGGGATCTTCCCCACCCAGGGATCAAACCTGCATCTGTTATGTCTCCTGTGAATCTTTGTTAGAAATTCCTTTTTAATTTTTTTTTAATCTTCTCTAAAGCTAGGTCAAATGGAAGTCTTACTTGAAATGATGCCTAATCCACGTTTATCCTTTTAAACATCTTTATGGGAGAAAGAAGAATGCCTTTGTGACTATGAACATTGCAAAAACTTTATACTTCATTCACAGAAATGCACAGGGACACCCAAGGTTCATCTCCTTTTGTCTGTCTTTGTCCCTCCTGCCCCCTCCAGTTCTTATCTTTGAATTCCAAACTCTCATTTACTGAATTCCTGTTATGTGCCATGTACTGTGTTCCATATAGGTCTTCTTATTTCCTTTCAGCCAAATATATATTTTTGCCTTTCATGAGATGAGGTACACTTCCTCAGTCAAGCCTTTTTTTTTTTTTTTTAGATTGTGTTTGAAATTTTGAAAGTTAAGAACTTTGATTTTTAGAGTCAAGTTTCCACAGTGATGGAAGAGTTGTGCACAAAAAGCAAAAGACCCCGGTGCTATTTATCTTGATTGAAGGCAAGGTTTCATAACTAGCCATGGTTGCTCTTTTGTAAAGATGGGAGTAATTTTGCAACCATTCTGTATCTTTTCCAAAGGCCAGAGAAAGAATAAATGGACTTAAGTTGAAATATTGGAAATGCTATTGAAAAGAAATGCTGTCGAGAAGAAAAGATTGTCCAGATGGTAAAAGCTGTTGAATATCATGTGGCGAGCCGAGTAGCTTATACAACACCGTCCACTGTGCCTGAAATAGCAAGATTTTCGTTATCGGATTTTGGTAGTTGTTTTCCCTAATAATTTTGAATACTATCTTATGGAGGTTCCATTAACAGATTTCATAAATGTCCTCTATGTTAGGCAAATTTTGTAACTTTTTATATACTATTTTACATGGCTCAAACATTTTTCATGATTTTTCATGAATCCTAATTGGATTCTCCAAAAATACTGCAAAGAAAAGTCTAATCTTTTCTTCTCAGATCCAGTCCAAAATATATTACATAGTTTCATTTTCAGTTGACCAAATTGTGATTTAAATATTTATGGGGAAAAGTCAAGGCAACCAGTGCTTATTGGTAATAGTGAGGAGATGCTAATAGTGAATAATGACAACCCCAGTTTGTTCAAAATCAGTATTTTAGCCATTAATTATAATTTCTCCACCTTAAAAAAAAGCTTCTTTCTTTTCCATGCTATTACTTACAGATGCTATTTTGGTTTTAAGTAAGACTTACTTTCTATCTCTACATATTTGATAGATGCATAGTCGCTAAGTCGTATTCCACTCTTTGGGACCCCATGGACTGTAGCCGGCCAGGCTCCTCTGTCCATGGGATTTCCCAGGCAAGAAATACTGGAGTGGGCTACTATTTCCTTCTTCAGGGGAGCTTTCCAAGTCAGGAACTGAACCCACACCTCATGCATTGACATGCGGGTTCTTTACCCCCTGAGCCACCAGGGAAGCCCATGTATTTTATAGCACAATGGCTAAAATTCAGGGTGTAGCTTGAGAACTTTGCAAAAGAGAAGGGAGCAGCAGCCAGAGAATGAAGTCCCCCCTACAAGTTATATATTTAGCCACTGAATAATCCGGATTTAACCCTGCTTGGCTGCTTGCTTATGTAATGGGGCATTTTTCTTGCTATAGGAGTTTTATAACAACAGGACATTGATGTAAGCATGTATCTTTACCCTAATTGCTGCTGAGTCTAAGTGTTTTTCTGTTGTTCTGTACAATCTCTTTAGGTCTCCGAGAATATTCTCAGCTTCTAATGCTAAGGATTTCTCTGTCTTTGCCATCTTTCTTTCAGAAACAAGGTAGACACAGAGCTCTCACTTCTGCCCTCTGCCAGGGTGAAAGTATTTTAATGGGGCAGCCATCATGTAAGATCTATTTCACAGAGTAGTTGAGCAGATAAGCATTGCCATATGCTATGGGCATAGCTTTGCTGGTCAAGATCTACTACAGCAAAAAAAAAAAAAAAAAATGCTGTACTTTGTAAAATATTAGACCAAGCAAAGCTCCCTGTGCCACTGGGCTTTCTTCCTATTCTTCCCTATTTTCCTGTCTCCCTTGTACAGTACCAGTCATCTGAAGAAATTCTTAAAATAGGAGAAGTATTCTCTTGTCCGTTTAGACCTGTGAAATCCAATCGACCCATCCGAAGAAAATGAATTATTTCAGGGACTTGTTTACTTGGAAGAGCAGATGGCCATAAAGGTGATTTGTGTTTCTTTATGGAGGAGATAGACTTCTGCTGTGCATTGTTCACTGGAAAGAATATTTGCCACATTTGATAGAATGTGGTCTTTGTACCTTAAAGTAGCTGGCTATCAACTCTTACCACTTTCCTCTAAAAAGTTGTGGGTTATTTTTAACTTTCTGGTAGCTGTTATGCAGAAGTAGCTACATAGTAAATTTGATAATGATTGAAGGATTTTAGATTATAATTGCAAGATAAATATCTGTAACATCCTTATAAACCAGGAATCAGTCTGATATACTTTCTCGGAGGTGTAGTATTTCTTTTTTTTTTCAATTACAATTGCTTTAGAGGGATTTTCTTGTAGCCTGGTAATAATAAATATTCTCTAGAGAAATAGAGAAATGATGGTGTATTTCGACTAAGAAGCTGTCACATCTCGTTGGCTGATGTATTTTAAAGACATGGAAATAAGGTCCAGAATAAGAAGCTGTTTTTTCTCCAACTTCTGACATGAAAGCCTTTAGAATATATATTAATTTGCATGGATATGCTGCATATTATAGATTTGAAATATGTATTTCTTTACTTGTTAACTTCTGTATTCAGTAATTTTTCTTGGAAAAAAAACATTCAGATTGGTGCATATCATAATGAACTTTATATTAACATTGCTGTTCAGATACAGGAATACTTGTGGTCTTTTTGTCCTTTTAGGGCTTTCTCTGCTGCTTACTGACTGTACTGAGAGGCTCATCATTGAGGAGATTTTCTTTCTGTCAGTGTCCATGTGGCCAAAAAGAGAGTCTGATGAAACTATTTAAAAAATCTCGCTGTGTTTGTAGCAGAGCGAAGTCATGTGGCCATGCTGGTGATTAGGCATTATCCCCGTCCTGTAAACCTTCAATTTGTTTGGAAATGAATGCCATGTTGGCAACACTCACCAACCATCAGCCTTGCCAAGGCCACACTGGCCTGGATTCAGTTCTCTTGGCCTGGGTATCTTATTTTGCCCTGTGCAGTCCTGGTGGAGCTGGGGGATAGCTTTTAGCCTTGAAGCACTAGTGAAATCCTTAGCTGTGAGCGATTTGTATGTGACTTGAATTGTCTTCAGGTTCATCTGACCAGCAAAGGACTCCACAGTCTTTTCATGTCATCTTGCCTGTCCTTCGTGAGTGCACTTAGATGCTTCGAGTAAATTCAGTTGCATTTTTTTCTTTGGCTTATTTTTATTTTTCTTCTATCTTGAATATATATATATATTTAAAATTTTACATTGTTATGTTGATTTCTGCCCTACAACAATACTAATCAGCCATGATTATACAAATATCCCCTCCCTCTCTAGCCTCCCTCCCCTCCTACTATCCACCCCTCCAGGTCATCAAGAGCTCCAGACTGGGCTCCCCATGCCACACGGCAATTTCTCACCAACTAATCCATCTTACATCTAATAGTATATATGTTGGTGCTACTTTCTCCATTCGTCCCACTCTCCCCCTCAATTGTCTCTTGATATTGGTGAATTAACTCTCTTGTGGAGGGAAAAAAGCCTACATCTAACCCCAACAAAGCACTTTCAGTTGATGTGACAGAGCCTAAAATTCACTCCAATCAGATATGAAAGATTTATATCATCCTCTACCCTGTTGAGTTGAAAAGAGTTTCCAGAGGACTGGAAATGTATTTTCACACCTGCTTCCAAAATCCTTTGTTATAATTTTGGACAAAACCACAGAAGAGAATCTTCATTCAAGTTGGACCTGATAAGATGTGCCACTCAAATTTATTCCACCCACTGATTAAGGACGTGGATGGCTCAGGCAGACTGCTTTCAACTTTGAAAAGATTGTCAACATCATCATGAATCAGTCCTGGTATATTAGAGAATGTTATGAAAGCAGCTCAGCTGAATCCCCTGACTCCAATTGTCTTGTCCTTTAATTAATTCTACACACCACTTCCTGAATGAGTTAACTCCTACAATGCAGCTCTAGTAACGTGGTGGTGGGGGGGTGGGGGGATGGAGGAGCCTCTCATTACTTGTTATTGTTCAGTTGCTAAGTCCTGTCAGACTCTTTGAGACCTCACGGACTGTAGCATGTCAGGCTTCCCTTCCCTGTCCTTCACTATCTTCTGAAGTTTGCTCAAATTTATGTCCATTGAATTGGTGATGCCATCCAACCATCTCATCCTCTGCTGCCCACTTCTCCTCCCACCCTCAATGTTTCCCAGCGTCACGTCTTTTCCAAGAGTCAGCTCTTCACATGTGGTGGTCAAAGTATTGGAGCTTCAGCTTCAGCATCAGTCCTTCCAGTGAATATTCAGGACTGATTTCCTATTTGATGGACTGGTTTGATCTTGCAGTCCAAGGGACTCTCAAGAGTCTTCTCTAGCACCACAATTCAAAAGCATCAATTCTTCGGCACTCAGCCTTCTTTATGGTCCAACTCTCAAAACCATTCTTGACTACTGGAAAAACTTTAGCTTTGACTATGCGGACTTTGACCCCTAGATTCATTAGTATTCACTGAGCTCCATAACCTTTCTTTCCATCTTCAGTTTCCACTCCATTCCTTTGCACTAACCAAATATAATATCCTATTTGTGGTAGGTAGGGTAAAGCCTCTCCTGAGGTGTCCACCTCCTATTCCCCTGAACCTATGACTTTGTTATAGCTCATGGCTAAGGAGAAGTAGGCTGCAGTCCATGGGGTCGCTAAGAGTCAGACACGACTGAGCGACTTCACTTTCACTTTTCACCTTCATGCATCGGAGAAGGAAATGGCAACCCACTCCAGAGTTCTTGCCTGGAGAATCCCAGAGACGGGGGAGCCTGGTGGGCTGCCGTCTATGGGGTCGCACAGCTGAAACAACTTAGCAGTAGTAGTAGTAAGGAGAAGTTTAGGAAGGCATTAAGTTTGCTAATCAGCCACCTTGAGGTGGGAAGCTTATCCTGGATTAATAGGGTGTGCTCGGTGTCATCTCAGGGGTCTTATAAGTGAGAGGGTCAGAAGCCCGAGAGACAGATTGGAAGATGCTAATTAGACTTCTGGCTTGGAAGATGAGGAAGGGGGTCATGAGGCAAGAAAGGGAAGTGATGGGATCTCCAGAAGCTGGGAAGTGCAGAGAAATAAACAATCCCCAAGAGCTTCCAAGAGGAATGCAACTCTGGGGAAATCTTAATTTTTAGCCCAGTGGGACCATTTTGAATTTCTAACCTCCATAACTGTTGATAATAAATTTGTGTTATATCAGCTCCTAAGTTAATGCTAAATTGTTGCAACAGTAAAAAGAAACCCATACAGTGTTGTATAGTGCAGTAGTTATGAAAACAGACTCTGAACCCAGACAGCCAGGCTTGAATCCTGATGCCAACACGAGCTTTGTGTCCCTGGGCAAGTTACTTGAAGTTTTCTGCAACTTGGCTTTCTTCCCCTACTCACTGAAGTTTCAGATAACTAGATAACTGTTTTCTCCAAAAAACATCTTGTGCTTTACTGCTATCATAGTTTGCTAATGTTATGCCCATAATTCTACTTGGGAAAAAATGTACTTATTTTATTGAATCCTGCACTAATATTCTCTCCTCCTTAAAAAGTTTTGTGATCCCATCAGGGTAATTTATGTCTTTCTCTGTTTTTTTCTTGGTGCAACTCTAACATTTTTATTTTTGTCAAGTTGCAAATTTTGCTGTAGTCAGGCATTGCATTTACTTTATTTAAACTCCTTTAAAATATGGACAGGTTTTGTTCACATTTGAATCTCCCACCCCTAAGGATTTGGAAAGTACAATGCTTGTTAAAGATGTCCCTAAATCTCTGTGGAATCAGTGAGCAGGTTGCCTTTTCCTTCTCCAGGGGATCTTCCCCAACATGACACGGAGCCCTCATCTCCTGCACTGGCACGCAGATTCTTTATGACTAGGCCACCAGAGAAACCCGAGTCTTATAAAATTAAGGGTTCCATAAGATGTTGTTGGAGACTATACTACCCGTTTTAATAAATAAATGAAATCATGTCCCCAGGAAGGGTTTTAAAATGTTCAAGGATGAAATGGCTAAATAAACTTATTCAAGCAATTCCAGTAAAATGAATTTTTAAGTTCACAACTGACAATTTGTAATACATTTTTAAAATATTAAAATTAGCACCCAGAGGTATCCTTTACAGGGTTCAAATGCTCAAAATATTAGTATCAGGGCCTCGAGTAAGGGTGAAAATTGACAGAGATGTGTTTTCTTTCCTCCTGCCCCAGCCCTCTGCTGGTGTCCAATCTCAAACTCTAATAAAGGGAAAATGGAGAAAATAAACAAGCGTCTTAGCGCAAGCAAGCAGAGGATGGCATTGCAGAATGATTTTCTCTGTGTCTGGAGGAATAGAGAGAACACAATGCCCTCAATTAAGACTGATTTTGATATTCTATTCTATTTCATACACCGTGACCAATGGTTCCCACATCCACTTCTCCATTAATGGCTGGAAGTTTTCTCTATAAATTATGCTTGATAGTTTCAACGGAAAATTGTGGTTGCGATCAGGAAATTCTGTCCTTGTGTGCTAGTTCAATTAATACTCTGAGTTCTGAAGAAAGAGACAGCTTAATGTGGATTCCACCCTTGTCACTTGGGACTTTTGTGGCTTTGAGCCAAGCTTCGCTTGTCCAAACTTCTCTTTTCTTATGTAAAACTATTAATAATAAAAGAACCTACCTTAAACATAACAGTTATTACTCTTTCAAAAATTCTGCTTTGTATATCTTTTATATTTTAAAGAATAAAGTGTCATATTATTATTTAATAAATGAGAACACACATACAGGATATACTTAGATAGCAAAGTTAGTTTAATGTACAGAATAGATGCTCCTTTATTCATTTGTGAAGAGCCTGATTTGGGCAGGAGCATTGTCCATGTCAAAATACTAATTCTTTGCGTGTTTGAAGGCTAGTTGAAAATTTTACCTTTAATATTCAAGTGGGAAAAAATTCTGGTATGCAGAAATGAAATAATTAGCAGCTATACTGACATGGTCATTTTTCCAGTGCTTGTCAGAGCATAAGTACCTGAATATCCCCTGGGAGCACATGAGGTTAGATGCAGAGGAAAACAATTAATAGGAACAATAGGGGTAAATCAGAAATTCACCTTTAACCTCAGTTGAAATGTGATAAATGAAATTGACGTTCCAGGGTGCTATTAGGGGGCTAAAATAATAGGTGCTCCTGCTCAGCTGTGTCTAACTCTTTTTCATCTCCATGGGCTATAACCTGCCAGGTTGCCATGTACAAAGGATTTCCCAGGCAATAATACTGGAGTGGGTTGCCATTTCCTTCTCCAGGGGGTCTTCCTGACCCAGAGACTGAACCTGTGTCTCCTGCAATGGCAGGTGGATTCTTTACCACTGAGCCACCTGGGAAACACAAAATAATAGGAATGATGCTTATGAAAGTTGTTCAGTCATATCCAACTCTTTGTGACCCCATGGACTATACAGTCCATAGAATTCTCCAGGCCAGAATACTGGAGTGGGTAGCATTTCCCTTCTTCAGGGGATCTTCCCAGCCCAGGGACTGAACCCAGGTCTCCTGTATTGCAGTGGATTGTTTACCAGCTTGAGCCACAAAGGAAGCCCATGGTGCTTATATTAGGATGTAAAAAGAATATCATTTCTCAATATGAACTGATTTGTACATGACTATCTAATAGAAAATTATAATTTAATTTGATAATGGAGGATTTTCTCTCAGTGGGACTACTTACACATTGGACTACAAAGTAGAAACTTGAAAAAAGAGTAGTTAGCATATCTGTGGGTGTATGTGTGTGCATATGTGCCCTGTTGGTCTTAACTTATAACATTATTTTTTAGAAAAACTGAGTTCTAGAAGACATATTGATGACTTTAACCATATTTAGTAGGCAGGCTTATTGTTATAGCCCAACTATTGGGAACCAAAGTGACTTATTGAAGGACAAACTCTCTTTAATGTGGTATTTTCTCCCTCCCTTCATTCCTCCCCTCCTTCTTTTCTAAGAAATATTTAATGAATGCCCCCTATATGTTAGGCAGTGGGGAAGAACAGTGATCAAACAGGCAAAAATTCTCAACTTCCTGCAGCTTACTTTGTAAGATAATAAATTAGACAAGTAAGAGAGATAATAAACAAGACAAATAAGATAAATAGTATGTTGGGAGTGATATGTCTCTAAAATCAATCTTCCGCATCATCTGAGCTTTTTCCTTGGATCTTCAAAAGTCATTTTTCCCTAGCCATTTTATCCAAAATTTCCACCCTCTACCCCAAGTACAACTTCTTTCCCATCTCAACATATCAGATTTCTCAACCCTTTTGTCTGGATATTAGTAATATCTTGAATTTAACCTCTTATCCCCAGATAACTACAATTCTATGCCTCCCTGTGAACAACCTTGGTCTGAAGTTATGGAACTCAATCTTTTGTATTGTCTTTACTTATTCAGATACCCCCAAACAGGAAAATTGGGTGTAACACCATTCTGACATTTTCATTATGAATCTGGAAAATGAAATGGAGTCTCTACTTAAGCTAATGAATAAATAATTTTGAAAATAATTGAAAACATCTCACAAACCCAAGATCCACTTGCTGTGGCATACTCCCAGTAAAGTCTCTATTGGAATACCACACACTAGTGGCTTGTAGAAGATTTTACTATATCCAGACTATAAAATGTTTGCTTCAGTACTGAATATACATGAGTGAATCCTGAATGTGAAAATCAGTATATGAACCTGAACCTTGGTTTGGTAGTTTTTAGCCAAACAATCTTGACCTGCACCAGCACCTTGGCTTGTAGATTAATTCATGCTTATAGTCACCTGGATTCATTAAGAACAAAACCCCTAACTCTGTAACTAGTTCCTTTGAAATATCCCTTTCAGAGCAAAGTGTTCAGTTTAATTCAGTTCAGTCGCTCAGTCTTGTCTGACTCTTTGTGACCCCATGGACTGCAGCACTCCAGGCTTCGCTGTCCATCACCAACTTCTGGAGTTTGTTCAAACTCATGTCCATTGAGTCAGTGATGCCATCCAAGCATCTCATCCTCTGTTATCTCCTTCTCTTCCTGCCTTCAATCCTTCCCAGCATCAGGGTCTTTTCCAGTGAGTCAGTTGTTTACATCAGGTGGTCAAAGTATTGGAGTTTCAGCTTCAGCATCAGTCCTTCCAGTGAATATTCAGGACTGATTTCCTTGAGGATTGACTGATTTGATCTCCTTGCAGTCGAAGGGACTCTGAAAAGTCTTCTCCAACACCACAGTTCGAAAGCATCAATTCTTTGGTGCTCAGCTTTTTTTATAGTCCAACTCTCACATCCATACATGATTACTGGAAAAACCATAGTTTTGACTAGACAGACCTTTGTTGGCATAAATATTTATTGACAGATTGATTCATTAACAAGACTGTCAATCTTTATAATAAAATAAGAGTCTTTGTCTGCATATTACTGTCCTTTTAAAACAAGCCCTTTCATGATTCCTTAGAAACTTATGCAACTTACAATGATACTTCTTATAGTTTGGACTTAAGGAGTTAGTCTACTGAATGTGCTGATGTAGGATATTTTATCCTGCACACAAATGCTTCAGAGGTCATGATTTAAAATATTTACTTAATATTTGTTTTCTGCAAATTTAGAACTGACCAAATTTGGCCAATTTTAGTCATATGAGAGATGAGTGGTCATTTATGTTCCTTCTACAGTCTACTATTGTTAAACTGAAATTGAAAAGAAACAAAAACAAGTTCTTATTGATTCATCTAATTCAGGGAACTTTGAAGTCAGTACTGAAAGTACTCCAAAAATTGTGCTTCCCTGGATTTTTTTCTCCATTAAAATACCCCTAACGAAAGAGGAAGTTGAACCTAATTAAGGAAGTTGAGTTGACACTCTTAAAAAATCTGAATATAAGGTCTGACTAATAAGCTAGAGGTTTCTTTGAAGATTTATATCTTATTTTAAAATTCATGTGATTTTAAATTCATCAATAATGTAGATTTTGATATTTTAAAAAATCATATTTTTTTTTCTGTCTTTGCCAAAATCACACTCTAGGTTGCTGTATGACTTCAGGTAGCCTCTGCCTCATAGTCAGCTTTTCCAGGCATTGTAGACTGGTTTGTTTGATGTTCTCTTTAGTATCAGATTCTGACTCAAATAGAAGAATTTCTGAGTTACAAATGGACTTATCTAAGAACTCAAGTGTCCAAAAGATCTCTCTTGACCTACTCGAGTACTTAACGGCAGCTGTTATTTAGACCGTACAGTGAATTATATATTAAGTCAGCCTTTCCACCAGCTGACTGGCTGCTATTTCTCAGGAAATGACACTGATTTTTTATGACCCTCACATAAGTAATGATAGTCAACCTCCTCGATTCATTCAACTTTAATTGAATAAATACAGTGTGGATTCTCCCACAGGATCTCAAAACCAAACCCAAAGTTGTTCACCTAAAATTAAACAACCTTTGACTGTATGAAACTAATAGGAATTGAAATGCAGGAAGTTCCATTTAGCAGTCAAGACCCCTAGATGATTCCAGACTTAATCAGAGCATTGCCTCCATGGTTGGTTCAGAGAATATACAGGGAAAAATATGTTAAATATATGACATACTGTTATGGTTGCTTGGGATGAAAGGACCTGTTTGCCTGTGTACCTATTAGAAAAGCAGCAATCTTGGAAATATATTGAACTGTCAGTAAATTCTACAGAGAAATTGGCTAGTTGTCACTTTCTTTAAGTTTCTGAGACATAGGGACATATTTTAAACAGACTAACTTATTCTTGTCTGGCCTAATAGCAGTGAGCTTAAAGACAGGTTTTCTTTTTTTGTTTGATTTGGGTGGGGGAGGTTTTAATCTTATCTCTTTTTAGTTGACTTTACATGTATAACACAGAATTCTGTGGTTTCTGTGTATTATTTAAATATTGAGAACTCTAGATGTTGTAGTCATCATTTTTAGACCTTATTTTATGCTACTAGTTAATTTTGCAGTGTAAATTTTCTATGGTATTGGCTTGGCCAAAAAGTTCCTCCCAAATGAACTCTTTTGGCAACCCAATATTTGGGAAAAGAGTAAAAGATTTTAATAGGAATGATGCATAAAAACTATGTCAAATGCAATATTTATGCATTATTTATTGAGCTGATGTAACACATATTTATTGAGCATCTACTACATGTCAAGCAAGTAATACTAGGCATTTAATATCCAGCAGTAGAATGGACAGTAAAAGTTTCTGCTTTATGAGGCTTGTGTTCTAGTGGGAGATACGGGTAAGCAAACAGAGAAGTAAACCAGGTATTATCAAATGTTAAAATGCTCTGAAGGAAATTGACAAGCTTAGGTGTCACAACTAGCATGGGGGAGATCTCCATTTCATAAGACGGTTAGGGAAAGTTCCTTCAGGGAAGAGCATTAGAGCCTCAACCTGACAATATGAAAGTTCCAGCTTTAGCTAGAAGAAGAGGATCTAAGGCAGGTAAAGCCTTCTGTACTATGAAGAGAAATGTCATTGGAGATTTTATTAATAGGAGCATGAGACTGATCTTCAGTTCAGTTCAGTTCAGTCACTCAGTCATGTCCGACTCTTTGCGACCCCATGAATTGCAGCACGCCAGGCCTCCCTGTCCATCGCCAACTCCCGGAGTTCACTCAGACTCACGTCCATCGAGTCAGTGATGCCATCCAGCCATCTCATCCTCGGTCGTCCCCTTTTCCTCCTGCCCCCAATCCCTCCCAGCATCAGGGTCTTTTCCAATGAGTCAACTCTTCGCATGAGGTGGCCAAAGTACTGGAGTTTCAACTTTAGCATCATTCCTTCCAAAGAACACCCGGGGCTGATTACCTTCAGAATGGACTGGTTCGATCACCTTGCAGTCCAAGGGACTCTCAAGAGTCTTCTCCAACACCACAGTTCAAAAGCATCAATTCTTTGGTGCTCAGCCTTCTTCACAGTCCAACTCTCACATCCATACATGACCGCTGGAAAAACCATAGCCTTGACTAGACAGACCTTTGTTGACAAAGTAATGTCTCTGCTTTTGAATATGCTATCTAGGTTGGTCATAACTTTTCTTTCAAAGAGTAAGTGTCTTTTAATTTCATGGCTGCAGTCACCATCTGCAGTGATTTTGGAGCCCCAAAATATAAAGTCTGACACTGTTTCCACTGTTTCCCCATCTATTTCCCATGAAGTGATCTTAGTTGATATCAAAGCCAGTGTTCAGCTTCTTTAGGAGCTTGGAAACCAAGGGGAGCCACTGAAAAATGTCAAGGATGTGAGATAATAACAAGATCAGATTTATAGTTTTAAATATTTAGACTGCTGTGCAGACAATGAATTTTAGGGATATAGCAGTGAGAACAGGGACCATTGCAATTGTTGCAGAAGCTCAGGCCCGGGTGATGGTGATGTGGACGAGGGCTGCTGAGTGGGGAGGGGGCGGATTAGAGGCATTTGAGGTTTTATCTGCGGGCAGAAGCATTAGAACTTGCTAAAGCTTTCCATGTATGTGTCTGTGAGTGTGTTTGTGTGTGGAAGAGAGAATATGTACACTTTGGGTAGTTAAGGGTGAAGAGCATGTAGAGAAATGGAAGATGAGGCAGCAGGGGAAATCGAGGAGAACTTCTGTTTCTTGGTTTGAACAGTAAAACAGAAGAACAGGTCTATCAAAAATACAATTCTTGTTTACAATTTGGAAAAATAGTTCAGACTTACAGCAGGTTGAAAAGTGTTGGCATCAAAATGGATTCTTTTGGATTTGGTTTAAAATAGAAAGATTGGAAGGGGAAAGATAAAATTTCTGTTTCAGAGCCATCAAGCTTGTATCTTTCTTGAACACTAAAATTGTTTTCCTTAAAGAGGTTTATAATCACTGAAATCAGTGATTGCTAGGAATGATTTAAAAATTTTTTTTACTATAAATCATCCTTGATATAGAATGAAAAGAAAGTGACCTATTTCTTTTCTTTTAAATGTGACAGTGAATATTCTGTTTCACTGATGAAATGATGTTCTTTCAAGCCTTGGTGATTGTCTTTTAATTTCAAAGAGTCCAGAAAAGAAAGTGACAACTGTTAACTTTTGGAAGTATGAGAGGGGTGACAGAAGTGTGCATTTAAATCATGTTAAAAGCTTGACTTGAGCTGTTAGAAGTTTAGTAATTTATAGCAAATGATATACAGTGTGCTGGAACTGATGAAAAATCAACAGGGTATGTAGGCATTGGAACAGGCAGAGGTTATGAAAATAACAATGTAAAAAAAGCACAGTTGACTTAGTTAAGCAAAATATATGGGCTTATCTTTTAAAGCAATTTCTTTGAAGGTACTTAGAAAAAGTAGATCAAGCCTTGCATATTGACTGACTTTCTCTGTCAGCCCATTTCACACTATTTCCTGAGGACAAAATTTTTATCCTTTATTATTCTTACTAACATTTTGAATGAAAATCTCCTCTAAGCCAATCTTTACCAATAGACAGCTAAAGTAATCATTGTACATGCCATCTGAAGGAAAAACTCAGGAGAAAGCACCTCGCATTCTATATCCATTCAGATATTTCACAGGATTTCCATTTCGTAGAATGGAATAATTTATTATCTACATCTGACATTTGATTTTTGCTGATCCCTGTGTATGCTGTCTTATCTATTTAGGACTTCATTGGAGAGAACAAAAATACAGCTTTGATTCCATTTTCATAGTGTAATCTCATTTACTTGAATTTATTTTATTTTTACTTCAATTAATGTAGAATGACTAGAAAACTATTGCCTGGAAATCCTCAGGTAATTTGCATATTGATGTATTGATTTTTCTGAGTTAACATGCTATTTAATGCAGATTGCTTTCATAGTGAACAAGTAGGCATAAAGGTATAAGCTGTTCATATTGAAAAATGGATATAAGTTTGAAAAATATTTTTTCTGTCATAACTTAAGCAGTCAGAAAACTCTCAGGATGGTTTTTGGTCTGCTTAAGGGCCAGTCACTTAAGGGATATCTTAAGAGAAGGAAATTAAAAGACATTTGCTCCTTGGAAGAAAAGCTATGGCAAACCTAGACAGCATATTAAAAAACAGAGACATCGCTTTACTGACAAAAATCCATATAGTCAAAACTATGGTTTTCCCAGTAGTCATATATGGATGTGAGATTTGGACCATAAAGAAGATTGAGTGCCAAATAATTGATGCTTTCAAACTGTGCTGCTAGAGAAGACTCTTGAGAGTCTCTTGAATAGCAAGATCCAACCAGTCAGTCCTAAAGGAAATCAATCCTGACGATTCATTGGAAGGACTGATACTGAAGCTCCAATATTTTGGTCAAATGATGTGAGGGGCCAACTCATTGGAAAAGACCCTGATGCTGGGAAAGATTGAAGGTTGGAGGAGAGGAGGATGACAGAGGAAGAGATGGTTGGATGGCATCACCGACTCGATGGACATGAGTTTGAGCAAACTCTGGGAGATGGTGAAGGATAGGGAAGACTGGCGTGCTGCAGTCCAAGGGATTGCAAAGAGTTGGACACAACTGAGCAATAGAATGATGGCAGCTCCATCCCTGTCCTGTACACTTCCTTCAGGACCCTTCTGCTAAAGTGGGTGTGTGAATTACGTTTTAGCTCAAAACTCTCTACCCTAACAAACCCAGATGGGCACTACAAGTGGCCTTCTCCATACTAATCTTCTATAATTGTTTCTTGTTCTGTCCTTCCTTGATCTCCTACCAAACTGAACTACGGTTGACCCTTGAACAGCGTGGTTCCAATTGTATGTGGATTTTTTTCAGTAGTGATCAGTGGTTGCTTGAATCCACGGATTCAGACATGCAGTATGTAGGGACCATGTATAGAGAGAACCAGCTATAAATTATAAGAGGATTTTCCACTGTGTGGAGGGTTAGTACCTCCAACCCTGCAAGGGTCAATGTACTTCCCCCCTCCCCAAAAACATTCTCTACCCCATCCCCAGGAAATTCATAGATTCTTTCCATCTCACAGGACACACCTTGCTTCTCCCACCACTGGGATCCAAGGTTGTGGTTTAGTCACTAAGTTGTGTCTGACCCTTTTGCAACACTGTGGACTATATCCTGCCAAGTTCCTCTGTCCATGGAATTTCCTAGGCAAGAATACTGGAAGGGGGTGCCATTTCCTTCTCCAGGAGATATTCTTACCGCAGGGATTGAACCCTCATCTCCTGCATTGGCAGGTGGGTTCTTTACCACAGAGTCACCGGGAAAGCCCCATTTTGTATACACTGTGATTAATAAGATATATGAAATAATTTATCTCATTTCTTTTACCTTTAAAATGTATTTTTAGAAGATATATAGTTGCATATATAGCTCCAACTTCATTATTTATTTCTATATCTATTGGTTTCAATATTATTTATTTCTGTATCTCTTTCTTTTCTGAAATCTGTATCATTACTCAATGAAGACATCAGCTGTCAAACCCACTGACTTGAGAATTTACTAATTGCTGACTGATAACAGCTAGCTTATTACCTAGATTCATAAGTAAATGGGTAAATGAATACATTTTATGGACCAAAAGACTAAAAGATGAATGCAGTACAGGTTGTGTTTCTCTCACATTTATCTATCTGTCTTATCTCACACATTCTCTGCCAATTATGAGTCCTTTATACGTGTGTCCTACATATTAGTATAAAATTACCTGCAATTTTTTATTGGTTTAGTCCTAGTATTTAGAACTACCTTAATTTTACAATGTCTATCTAAAATAGACTGAAATCAGATTGATTATATCCTTTGCAGCCAAAGATGGAAAAGTTCTATACAGTCAGCAAAAACAAGACTGGGAGCGGACTGTGGCTCAGACCATGAACTCCTTATTGCCAAATTCAGAATAAATTGAAGAAAGTAGGGAAAACCACTAGACCATTCAGGTATGACCTAAATCAAATCCCTTATGGTTATACAGTGGAGTTGAGAAATAGATTTAAGGGACTAGATCTGATAGACAGAGTGCCTGATGAACTGTGGACGGAGGTTTGTGACTTTGTACAGGAGACAGGGATCAAGACCATCCCCATGGAACAGAAATGCAAAAAAGCAAAATGGCTGTCTAAGGAGGCCTTACAAATAGCTGTGAAAAGAAGAGAGGCGAAAAGCAAAGGAGAAAAGGAAAGATATAAGCATCTGAATGCAAAGATCCAAAGAATAGCAAGGAAAGATAAAAAAGCCTTCCTAAGCGATCAATGCAAAGAAATAGAGGAAAACAACAGAATGGGAAAGACTAGAGATCTCTTCATGAAAATTAGAGATACCAAGGGAACATTTCACGCAAAGATGGGCTCAATAAAGGACAGAAATGGTATGGACCTAGCAGAAGCAGAAGAAATTAAGAAGAGGTGTCAAGAACTGTACAAAAAAGATCTTCACGACCCAGATAATCACGAGGGTGTGATCACTCACCTAGAGCCAGGCATCCTGGAATGCGAAGTCAAGTGGGCCTTAGAAAGCATCACGAACAAAGCTAGTGGAGGTGATGAAATTCCAGTTGAGCTATTTCAAATCCTGAAAGAGGATGCAGTGAAAGTGCTGCACTCAATATGCCAGCAAATTTGGAAAACTCAGCAGTGGCCATAGGACTAGAAAAGGTCAGTTTTCATTCCAATCCCAAAGAAAGGCAATGCCAAAGAATGCTCAAACTACCACACAATTGCACTCATCTCACATGCTAGTAAAGTAATGCTCAAAATTCTCCAAGCCAGGCTTCAGCAATATGTGAACCGTGAACTCCCTGATGTTCAAGCTGGTTTTAGAAAAGGCAGAGGAACCAGAGATCAAATTGCCAACATCCGCTGGATCATGGAAAAAGCAAGAGAGTTCCAGAAAAACATCTACTTCTGCTTTATTGACTATGCCAAAGCCTTTGACTGTGTGGATCACAATAAACTGTGGAAAATTCTGAAAGAGATGAGAATACCAGACCACCTGACCTGCCTCTTGAGAAACCTATATACAGTCAGGAAGCAATAGTTAGAACTGGACATGGAATAACCGACTGGTTCCAAATAGGAAAAGGTGTACGTCAAGACTGTATATTGTCACCCTGCTTATTTAACTTATGTGCAGAGTACATCGTAAGAAATGCTGGACTGGAAGAAGCACAAGCTGGAATCAAGATTGCGGAGAGAAATATCAATAACCTCAGATATGCAGATGACACCACCTTTATGGCAGAAAGTGAAGAGGACCTAAAAAGCCTCTTGATGAAAGTGAAAGAGGAGGGTGAAAATGTTGGCTTAAAGCAGATGTGTATAAGAGACAGTCATATATGGATGTGAGATTTGGACCATAAAGAAGATTGAGTGCCAAATAATTGATGCAACCACCTGACCTGCCTCTTGAGAAACCTATATGCAGGTCAGGAAGCAACAGTTAGAACTGGACATGGAACAACAGACTGGTTCCAAATAGGAAAAGGAGTACATCAAGGCTGTATATTGTCACCCTGCTTATTTAATTTATATGCAGAGTACATCATGAGAAAGGCTGGGCTGGAGGGAGCACAAGCTGGAATCAAGATTGCCGGGAGAAATATCAATAACCTCAGATATGCAGATGACACCACCCTTATGGCAGAAAGTGAAGAAGAACTAAAGAGCCTCTTAATGAAAGTGAAAGAAGAGAGTGAAGAAATTGGCTTTAAGCTCGACATTCAGAAAATGAAGATCATGGCATCCGGTCCCAACACTTCATGGGAAATAGATGGGGAAACAGTGGAAACAGTGTCAGACTTTATTTTCACTTTCTGCACTAAGAGTGGTGTTATCTGCATATCTGAGGTTATTGTTATTTCTCCCAGCAATTTTTATTTCAGCTGTGCTTTATCCATCCTGGAATTTCACATGATGTGCTCTGCATATAAGTTAAATTAGCAGGTGACAATATACAGCCTAGACATACTCCTTTCCTGGTTTGGAATCTCTCTATTGTTCCATGTCCAGTTCTAACTGTTGCTTCTGGATCTGCATACAGATTTCTCAAGAGGCAGGTCAGGTGGTCTGGTATTCCCATCTTTTTCAGAATTTTCCAAAGTTTGTTGTGATCCACACAGTCAAAGGCTTTAGTGTAGTCAATAAAGCAAAATAGATGTTTTCTGGAATTCTCTTGCTTTTCCTATGATCCAAACTCAAGAGGCAGGTCAGGTGGTCTGGTATTCCCATCTTTTTCAGAATTTTCCAAAGTTTGTTGTGATCCACACAGTCAAAGGCTTTAGTGTAGTCAATAAAGCAAAATAGATGTTTTCTGGAATTCTCTTGCTTTTCCTATGATCCAAAGGATGGCAATTTGATCTCTGGTTTCTCTGCCTTTTCTAAAACCAGCTTGAACATCTGGAAGTTCTCAGTTCATGTACCGCTGAAGCCTAGCTTGGAGAATTTTGAGCATTACTTTGCCAGCATGTGAGATGAGTGCAATTGTGCAGTAGTTTGACCATTCTTTCCAATTGTCTTTCTTTGGGATTGGAATGAAAACTGATCTTTCCCAGTCCTGCGGCCACTGCTGAGTTTTCCAAATTTGCTGATATATTGAGTGCAGCACTTTCAAAGCATCATCTTTTAGGATTTGAAATAGCTCAGCTGGAATCCCATCACCTCCATTAGCTTTGTTCCTAGTGATGCTTCCAAAGCCCCACTTGACTTTGCACTCCAGGATACCTGTCTCTAGGTGAGTGATCACGCCATCATGGCTATCTGGGTCACTAAGATCTGATTCTTATAGGTCTTATGGGTATTCCTGCCACCTCTTCTTAATATCTTCTGCTTCTGTTAGGTCCATACCATTTCTGTCCTTTATTGTGCCCATCTTTACATGAAATGTTCCTTTGGTATCTCTAATTTTCTTGACATGATCTCTAGTTTTTCCCACTCTATTGTTTCCTTCTATTTCTTTGTATTGATCACTTATGAAGGCTTTATAATCTCTCCTCGTTGTTCTTTGGAACACTGCATTCAGATGGGTATATCTTTCTTTTCCTCTTTTGTCTTTCATTTCTCTTCTTTTCACAACTTTTTCTGAGGACTCTTCAGACAACCATTTTGCCTTTTTTTCATTTCTTTTCCTTAGGGATACTTTTGATCACCACCTCCTGTACAATGTTAGAAACCTCTGTCCATAGTTCTTCAGGCACTCTATCAGATCTAATTCCTTGAATCTATTGGTCAGTTCCAATGTATAATCATAAGGGATTTGATTTAGGTCATACCTGAATGTTCTTTTTGCCTTTTCATACTGTAAAAAAGACCAAGTAAAAGTGTGTGTGTGTGTGTGTGTGTGTGTATCAAGGCTGTATATTGTCACCTTGATTATTTAATTTATATGCAGACTACATCATGAAAAATGCTAGACTGGATGAAGCACAATCTGGAATCAAGACTGCCAGGAGAAATATCAATAACCTCAGATATGCAGATAACATCACCCTTATTGCAGAAAGAGAAGAAGATGTAGAGTCTCCTGATGAAAGTGAAAGAGGAGAGTGAAAAAGCTGGCTTAAAATTCAACATTCTGAAAACTAAGATTATGGCATCCAGTCCCACCACTTCATGGGAAATAGAAGGGGAAACAGTGCAAATAGTCAGAGCCTTTATTTGAGGCGGTGGGGGGAGTACTCCAAAATCACTCTAGATGGTGACTGCAGCCATGAAAGTAAATGACGTTTGTTCCTTGGAAAAAAAGCTATGACCAACCTAGACAGCATGTTAGAAAGCAGAGACACTACTTTGCCAAAAAAGGTCCATCCAGTCGAAGCTATGGTTTCTTCAGTAGTCATTTATTAATGTGAGAGTTGGACCATAAAGTAAGCTGAGAACCAAAGATTTGATGCTTTTGAACTGTGGTGTTTGAGAAGATTCTTGAGATTCCCTTGGATTGCAAGGAGATCAAACCAGTCAATCCTAAAGGAAATCAGTCCTGAATGTTCAATGGAAGGACTGATGCTGAAGCTGAAACTCCAATACATCAGTCACCTGATGTGAAGAACTGACTCCTTGAAAAAAGACCCTGATGCTGGGAAAGATTGAAAGCAGAAGAAGGGGACAATGGATAATGGCATCACCAACATGATGGACATGAGTTTGAACAAGCTCCAGGAGTTTTTGATGGACAAGGAAGCCTAATGTGCTGCAGTCCATGGGGTCACAAAGAGTCAAACATGACTGAGTGTCTGAACTGAAACTGAGTGGTCTAGTGCTTTTCTCTGCTTTCTTCAATTTAAGTCTGAATTTTGAAATAAGGATAGGTGAAGCCGCATAGAGGTGACCTTGGCCACCCAGAACCCAGCCTCATGGGACCTGGTGGGGACATTGGATGGAAGAGAGGATCTGGAGATGACTCATGGGAAGCAGTGTGTGGGGGACTTTCTCAACTCACCAGGTGGGTGGGGGCCCAGGTGCAGGTAGGGNGGACCTGGTGGGGACATTGGATGGAAGAGAGGATCTGGAGATGACTCATGGGAAGCAGTGTGTGGGGGACTTTCTCAACCCACCAGGTGGGTGGGGGCCCAGGTGCAGGTAGGGAAGCACCGAGTGCACAATGGGGCAAGGAGAAGACAAGTAGCCACCTTCCTACCCGACCCCCTTTCACGTTTCCCAGTACCTTCTTGCTCTCTTTCCTCTCCACTGGAAATACCACCGGACCTGACCACCAGCCGCTCATGCAGCCACCTGTTCTTGCATGGACAGATGGGCTTCTGGATGTCTCCCTCCCTTCCCCACACCCCCATTCCCCCTTCCCGCATGCCAGACCTGTGGAAGAGGCTTGTGAGCCAGTGGACGAGGCCACCACGCTCTCAGAACCAAGTTGATGATCCTTAAGTTCACCTACAGAAACCTGTTTCACCTACAAAACCTCAGTTACCACCAATGACATTTATCAAACCGCAAAGGAAAAGGGCAAGAGAGAATAAAAGGACGACAAAAGAACTAAAAAACAGCCAGAAAACAAATACAAAGTGGTCACAAATATACGCCTATCAATACTTTAAGTGTAAATGAACTAAATTTTTCAGCCAAAAGACAGAGTGGTGAATAAAAAACAAAACAAAACCAACACCCATCTATATGCTGCCTACATGGGACTCATTTCAGAGGTAAAAAGACACACAGGCTGAAAGTGAAAATATGGAAAAAGATATTTCACACAAATGAAAGTAAAAGAAAGCAAGTGTTGCACTACTGATAGAAGACAAAATCAACTTTAAAACGAGACTATAATAAGAACCAAAGAGGATCATTATATAATGATTACAGGGTCAATCTAACAAGACAATATTTATCATTCATAAATAGCACTTGTAAATCTCTGTACTTATTTATGAGCATTTAAGTTTACAAAGAAAATCTTAATAAGACTAAAGAAAGAAATAAATAGCCACACAGGAATAGTAGAGCATTTTAATATATCACTTCATCAATGGATAGCTCATCCAGACAGAAACTCAATTAGAAAACATTTTCCACAAAAGACACATTTGACCAGAGGGATTAATAGATATATGCAAAAGGTGCAGTTCAACTGCAGCAGAATGCATATTTTATTCAAGAGCACATGGAACATTCTGTAGAATAGATAATAGGCCATAAAACAAGTTAATAAATTTAAGAAGATTAAAATTATAGCAATTATATTTTCCCACAACATTATGAAACAAGAAATCAATTACAAGAAGAAAACAGGAAACTTCACAAATATATTGAGGCTAAAAATCATGCTAATGAACAAACAAGGCATCAAAGAACAAAATAGAACAGAAATTAAAAGCTCCTACACACAAATAAAAAGAAAACCAGTATATCAAACTTTGAGGATGTAGCAACAGAAGTTCAAAGAAGGAATTTTATAGCAATAAATTCTTACCTAGGGAAACAAGAAAAGTCTCATACCTCCTATATTCACACCTCAAAGAATTAGAAAAATAATAAATAAAGCCAGGTACTAGTAAAAGGAAGAAAAAACAAAAGACAGTGGAAAGAATTTAAAGACTAACAAAACATAGAAAAGACCAATGAAACCAAGAGGCGATTCTTTGGGGAAAAATTGATAACCTTTAGGTGGACTCACCAAGGATAAAAAAGAGAGAGAGGGGAGTCAAATCAATAAAATTAGAAATGAGAGTTACATTGCAGCTAAAACCACAGAAATACAAAAGAACTTTAAAAGACTATTGTGAATAAGTATATGCCGACAAATTGGACAACCTAGACAAAATTAGATAAATTCCTAGAAACACACAGCCTACCAATATTGAATCATGAAGAAATGGAAAATCTGAACAGATCAATTATTAGTCAGAAAATTTAATTAATAATTGAATCAATTCAGTTCAGTTCAGTCGCTTAGTCATGTCCAACTCTTTGCAACCCCATGAATCGCAGCACGCCAAGCCTCCCTGTCCATCACCATCTCCCAGAGTTCACTCAACCTCATGTCCATCAAGTCGGTGATGCCACCCAGCCATCTCATCCTCTGTCATCCCCTTCTCCTCCTGCCCCCAATCCCTCCCAGCATCAGAGTCTTTTCCAATGAGTCAACTCTTTGCATGAGGTGGCCAAAGTACTGGAGTTTCAGTTTTAGCATCATTCCTTCCAAAGAACACCCAGGGCTGATCTCCTTCAGAATGGACTGGTTGGATCTCCTTGCAGTCCAAGGGACTCTCAAGAGTTTTCTCCAACACCACAGTTCAAAAGCATCAATTCTTCGGCGCTCAGCCTTCTTCACAGTCCAACTCTCACATCCATACATGACCACAGGAAAAACCATAGCCTTGACTAGATAGACCTTTGTCGGCAAAGTAATCTCTGGTTTTGAATATGCTATCTAGGTTGGTCATAACTTTTCTTCCAAGGAGTAAGCGTCTTTTAATTTCATGGCTGCAGTCACCATCTGCAGTGATTTGGAGCCAAAAAAAATAAAGTCTGACACTGTTTCCACTGTTTCCCCATCCATTTCCCATGAAGTGATGGGACCAGATGCCATGATCTTGGTTTTCTGAATGTCTGTCTCTTATACACATCTGATAGGTGAAGCCGCATAGAGGTGACCTTGGCCACCCAGAACCCAGCCTCATGGGACCTNGTTTCACCATCTATTTCCCAAGAAGTGATGGGAATGCCATGATCTCTGTTTTCTGAATGTTGAGCTTTAAGTCAACTTTTTCACTCTCCTCTTTCACTTTCATCAAGAGGCTTTTGAGTACCTCTTCACTTTTTGCCATAAGGGTGGGGTCATCTGCATATCTGAGGTTATTGATATTTCCCCCAGCAATCCTAATCCCAGCTTGTGCTTCTTCCAGCCCAGCGTTTCTCATGATGTACTCTGCATATAAGTTAAATAAGCAGGGTGACAATATACAGCCTTGACGTACTCCTTTTCCTATTTGGAACCAGTCTGTTGTTCCATGTCCAGTTCTAACTGTTGTTTCCTGACCTGCATACAGATTTCTCAAGAGGCAGGTTAGGTGGTCTGGTATTCTCATCTCTTTCAGAATTTTCCACAGTTTATTGTGATCCACACAGTCAAAGGCTTTGGCATAGTCAATAAAGCAGAAGTAGATGTTTTTCTGGAAGTCTCTTGCTTTTTCCATGATCCAGTGGATGTTGGCAATTTGATCTCTGGTTCAGCCTAGTAAGGTATTAAAAATAAAAACCTATGGTAATTTGGCTACTCATTAATTTAGTGTCTTGAAATTTTTATTTATGAAAGATTTGATAAGAGCTGAGAGAAAAAGTTTTTGAATAACTGTAAACTTAAAAACTCTTAGGCAGACTCCTGGTATGCATTTCTGTTTGTACTGTTTCCCTTTAAGTACCACATACTTGTGAAAAATTAATTTTTAATTTCCTCTGAAAATAGCAAACCACAACACTTCTTAAGACATTGAGCCCTTTGGCAATTTTTTTTTTTTTTCAATTTGATCATGTGAACATTTTCTACTTTTACAAGCATTTCTCATTTTTATGAATAACTGAAACTCCCTCTGTGTGATAACTGTATCCCCCACTTGCCTGCCACCGTGCGCCAGGTTGTTAGCTTTTTGTAATTTCTCTCTTTAAAAAATTGGTGACAGTCAGTCAAGGTGGTTGATTGTCTTTTGTGATCTGCTTAATAAAAAGGACTTATCTACAGTGTAAAATAAGATACCAGAAAGAGTTTGCCCCTCTTTTTCCAGTATAACAAGCTAGTATTCAAAGTCTCATTTTTTTCCCCAAGCTTGGATGATTTCTATATGTTTTGCCCATTTCTGCTCATCTGTGTACATATCATGCAAACAGTAATTCATTGACTGTTCTTCTTTAACGTGACTCACTTTTTATCTTGGGTTTATCCTTGGTTGTCATATTATACACAACCCAATAAGTTTGTGCTAGTAAACTAAAAACTAGTTTATCATGAAGACATCTTGCCTTTAGAAAGGCCACTCATATGCAACTTTGGTTCCAGATTGGATCGTTGTGTATTGTTAAGTAAATGAACTTCATAACAATACCTCTTCTTCTTTTAGATAATATAATTCTGTTTTGCCTTTGGATGTATTGGGTAGCCATTTATTGAGTGAGTGAGTAAGTGAAAGTTGCTCAGTTGTGTTGACTCTTTGTGACCCCATGGACTTAGTCCATGGAATTCTCTGTGCCAGAATACTGGAGTGGGTAGCTGTTCCCTTCTCAAGGGGATCTTCACAACCCAGGGATCCAATCCAGGTCTTCCACATTTCAAGTGGATTCTTTACCAGTTGAGCCATAAGGGAAGCCCAAGAATACTGAAATGGGTCAGTTCAGTCGCTCAGTCGTGTCCGACTCTTTGCGACCCCATGAATCGCAGCACGCCAGGCCTCCCTGTCCATCACCATCTCCCGGAGTTCACTCAGACTCACATCCATCGAGTCCGTGATGCCATCCAGCCATCTCATCCTCGGTCGTCCTCTTCTTCTCCTGCCCCCAATCCCTCCCAGCATCAGAGTCTTTTCCAATGAGTCAACTCTTCGCATGAGGTGGCCAAAGTACCGGAGTTTCAGCTTTAGCATCATTCCTTCCAAAGAAATCCCAGGGTTGATCTCCTTCAGAATGGACTGGTTGGATCTCCTTGCAGTCCAAGGGACTCTCAAGAGTCTTCTCCAACACCACACTTCAAAAGCATCAATTCTTCGGCGATCAGCCTTCTTCACAGTCCAACTCTCACATCCATACATGACCACAGGAAAAACCATAGCCTTGACTAGACGGACCTTAGTCGGCAAAGTAATGTCTCTGCTTTTGAAAATGCTATCTAGGTTGGACATAACTTTTCTTCCAAGGAGTAAGCGTCTTCTAATTTCATGNTATTGCTGAAGCCTGGCTTGGAGGATTTTGAGCATTACTTTACTAGCATGTGAGATGAGTGCAATTGTGCGGTAATTGGAGCATTCTTTTGCATTGCCTTTCTTTGGAATTGGAATGAAAACTGACCTTTTCCAGTCCTGTGGCCACTGATGAGTTTTCCAAATTTGCTGGCAGATTGAGTGCAGCACTTTCACAGCATCATCTTTCAGGATTTGAAACAGCTGAACTGGAATTCCATCACCTCCACTAGCTTTGTTCTTAGTGATGCTTTCTAAGGCCCACTTGACTTCACATTCCAAGATGTCTGGCTCTAGATTAGTGATCACATCATCATGATTATCTGGGTCGTGAAGATCTTTTTTGTACAGTTCTTCTGTGTATTCTTGCCTGAAATGGGTAGCCTATCCCTTCTCCAGCAGATCTTCCTGACCCAGGAATTGAACTGGGGTCTCCCGCATTGCAGGCGGATTCTTTACCAACTGAGCTATGAGGGAAGCCATTTATTAGTTGTCAACAAATGTTAATTTGTCATTAATTACAGTAGATAACTGGTATCTCCTTCCCCCACCTTCTACTTTAAAAAAAAAATTCCAAAAGTATTCCTCTGCTCGCAACCACGGAAATAAACAAACCAGGGATGAAGAAAGAAAAAAATATTTTTCTCTCATCCAATTTTACCCTTGTGGTAACCAGCATTAACTAACACTTCGAGTATTTTTTTTTTTTTAATCATCTTTCTCTTTGCTCAGAAACCATTAAGCATGTATGAAAGTGAAAAAGTAAAAGTTGCTCAGTTGTGTCCAACTCTTTGTGACCCCATGGACTATATAGTCCATGGAATTCCCCAGGCCAGAATACAGGAGTAGGTAGCCATTCCCTTCTCCAGGGAATCTTTCCAACCCAGGTCTCCTGCATTGCAGGTGGATTCTTTACCATCTGAGCCACCAGGGAAGCCCAAGCATATATATATACACACACACACACATATATATATATAAACACATATATAGACTTTTTGTAACTTGCTTTATTCATTTAAGACTATATCATGGCTAGCTCCAGTTTAGTAAATGAAACTCTAATTAATTTTAAAAAGCTGAATAACATTTCATAGCATACAACACCATAATTTAGTCTGTTTTTCTCCACCTGATGGATATTAAGATTGTTTTCCTCTTTTGCTTTTACAAACATTCAATTCAGTTCAGTTCAGTCGCTCAGTCGTGTCCGGCTCTTTGCGACCCCATGAATCGCAGCACGCCAGGCCTCCCTGTTCATCACCATCTCCCGGAGTTCACTCAGACTCAGGTCCATCGAGTCCGTGATGCCATCCAGCCATCTCATCCTCGGTTGTCCCCTTCTCCTCCTGCCCCCAGTCCCTCCCAGCATCAGGGTCTACGGCCATACCACCTTGAACGCGCCCGATCTCGTCTGATCTCACAGGGACCTTTTAATTTACCACCTTTTCACTCTTCCTCAGTGCATTCATGTCCTCAGTTTTTCTTTTTTAACTTCAAACTAGCTGAATTCCCATATTGCATCATTACAGTTGATCTTCTCCATCTACCTCAACCCTCTTGATTTGACCTTTCTTCTTTGGTGGTTCTTGCCTGGTTAAAACCAACTCTACCAAGGATTTCCCTGATGGTCCAGTGATTAAGACTCTGTGCTTCCGAAGCAGGGGGTGTGGGTTCAGTCTCTGGTCAGGGAGAACTGAGATCCAACGTGCTGCATGACATGGCCAAAGTTTTTTTTAAATTCAAAAAGTTTAAAACCAACTCTTACCTGTTGTACTCCTGTGCAATTGTAGCTGAATATGGCTGGAGCAGGATGCCTGTTGACTTTCAGTTCTTCAGTTCAGTTCAGCTCAGTCGCTCAGTCGTGTCTGACTCTTTGCGATCCCATGAATCACAGCACGCCAGGCCTCCCTGTCCATCACCATCTCCCGGAGTTCACTCAGACTCACATCCATCGAGTCCGTGATGCCATCCAGCTATCTCATCCTCTGTCGTCCCCTTCTCCTCCTGCCCCCAATCTCTCCCAGCATCAGAGTCTTTTCCAATGAGTCAACTCTTCGCATGAGGTGGCCAAAGTACTGGAGTTTCAGCTTTAGCATCATTTCTTCCAAAGAAATCCCAGGGCTGATCTCCTTCAGAATAGACTGGTTGGATCTCTTTGCAGTCCAAGGGACTCTCAAGAGTCTTCTCCAACACCACAGTTCAAAAGCATCAGTTCTTCAGCGCTCAGCTTTCTTCATGGTCCAACTCTCACATCCATACATGACCACTGGAAAAACCATAGCCTTGACTAGACAGAGCTTTGTTGGCAAAGTAATGTCTCTGCTTCTCAATATACTATCTAGGTTGGTCATAACTTTTCTTCCCAGGAGTAAGTGTCTTTTAATTTCATGGCTGCACTCACCATCTGCAGTGATTTTGGAGCCCCCCAAAATCAGATCTTGGCCAGTACCAAATGACTTTCAATTCCTTGCTTAGTGCTGCCAAGCTCTCCTACGGTATTACTGTAGTTCTTCCATACTCCCATTCACTTAGATGATCCTGTCTTTCCCTTGTACTCAAACTTTCCACATTCCGCTTTCTCTCTTCTCTTTCAGCTAATGACTTTGCTTTCTATTTTACTGAGAAAACAGAAGAAGTCTTCTCACCACCTGCATCTTCACCAGTGTTACTGTGAATTGTCTTTTCCTCTCTTGAAGGCCATTCCCACTGAGCTCGTCCATTAGAGCTCACCCCTTCTTGCCTTCTCAAAGACATTCTTCCTGTAATTCTTGTCTATCTGTCCTTTTCTGGATAACTGTCAACAGAATAAAAACATTGTAATTTCTTTCATCTCAAAGAAACCTTCTTTTAACCTTACTTCTTCCAGCGACTTCCCCATTTCTTATCTCAATTATACCAGACTCTGCAGAAGCAGTTGTCTTTGTTCAGCTTATCAAACTCTCCTTTTTACAGCTTTTGAGGTATTACTCATATTTAACAAAATTCACCTCTTGTAACAGCATAATTCAATGATTATTATGCATCACCATCATCCAATTTTACAGTATATCCATCACCCCGCAAAATTTCACTGAGCCTGTTTGCATCTAGTCTCCATTCCCAGCCCTATCCCTAGGCAACAGAAAGCTCTGCTTTCCGTTTCTATAAATTGGCCTTTGGACATTCATATAAGTAAAATCACACAATATGTAGTTTTGTTTTATACTCTTCAGGTTTTGCTTCTATCTCTTCATCCAGGATAATGTTTTTGAGATTAACCTATGTTGCTCATGTATCAGTACTTTTGTTTTGATTGCTGAATATTACTGTTCTTTTGTATAGACATACTGTATTTTGTTTATCCATTCACCAAATAATGGACTTTCTGATTTTCTCTGGTTTTTCTTTATTATGAACAATGCTGCTATAAACATTTGGGTACAAACTTTTTTTTTTTTTTTAATGATTCACAGATGTTCTTTTTGCTTTTGAATATTTATTTATTTACTTTGGCTGTCATTGCTGCTTGCGGGCTTTATCTAGTTGCGGCAAGTGGGGGCTACTCTCTAGTTGTGGTGTGCAGACTTCATTGCATTGTCTTCTCATATTGTCATATTTTATTTGCTACCACCCCTTCTTATTGCTGTTGAGTGTATCTCCTGGTTCATTCCCTATGATGACTTCTGCTGCTTACTACCCAGAGTTAGGCCAGACTTCACAAGCTAAGGGCATAGCCCTCTGCAAGACTATTCTCACTTCAGACACTAGCTGCAGGTATCTCCCTCACTTCTCACTAACTGGCTGCATATTTGAGAGTTCCTAATACCGCCTCAAGGCTGTATATTGTCACCCTGCTTATTTAACTTCTATGCAGAGTACATCATGAGAAACGCTGGACTGGAAGAAACACAAGCTGGAATCAAGATTGCCGGGAGAAATATCAATAACCTCAGATATGCAGAAAGTTGACTCATTGGAAAAGACTCTGATGCTGGGAGGGATTGGGGGCAGGAGGAGAAGGGGACGACCGAGGATGAGATGGCTGGATGGCATCACGGACTCGATGGACGTGAGTCTGAGTGAACTCCGGGAGATGGTGATGGACAGGGAGGCCTGGCATGCTGCGATTCATGGGGTCGCAAAGAGTCGGACACGACTGAGCGACTGAACTGAGCTGAATACTGCCTCAGATTTGATAATTCAGTAGAACAACTTATAGAACTCAGGGAAGTGCTGTATTTATGGTTGTAGTTTTATTGTAACAAAAACAATATAAAGCAGAACAAGCCAAAAAAAGGGACACATAGGGCAAGGTCTCAGAGGCTCTCAAATGCTATGCTTCTGAAATCAGACTATGTAACCCTCCTCGCATATCAGTGTATTGTAATACACAGAGTTGCCAACCGCGGAAACTCATCTGAGCTTCAATGTACAGAGTTTTTATTAGGGTTTCAGTAGTAGTCATGATTGATTTAATCATTGTCCTCTTTTAATTTCAACTTTCAGCCCTAACTTACCTTTGTGAAGGTCAGACCGATAGCCTGTGGCACAGAGCCTCAACCCTCTAAACATATGGTTGGTCTTTTTGGGATAGCCAGCACCCATCCCAAGTCAGTACCCTTGAACTTCCACCTAATTTCTCTGTTCCGTTTTGTAGGTAACCCTTCAAGAGTTGTCCATATGCTCTTTCCAGTTTTTTTCCTCTTCTTTTTTCAGTTTTGAAATGAAAATATACAAGAAAGTTGGAAGAATGGTACAAACAGTGTCTTTCATGTACATTCACCAGTTGTTAACATGACGTTATTCTACCTGTGTACACTTTTTTCCTGAATAGTTTGAGGGTAGGTTGTAGTCATGTGTTTACATCGAAAGACTGTGGTATTTGTTCCTTAAGAATAAGGACATTCTCATCTATCTCTTATAATTTTCGAAATCAGAAAATTTAGTGTTGATATAATACTTGTATCTACTCCACAGCCCATGTTCAAATATTCTCTCTTCACCCAGTGTGTCCTTAGAGCATCCCCCTCACCTTGCCCCTGTCTGGGATTCATTCTGGTGTCATGCATTGCACTTTGCTGTTGATTTAGTCTTTAATCTGGAGTGGTTCCTTAGCCTCTCTCATGTTTCTTGGCATGGACACTTTTGAAAGAGTACAGGCAGTTATCTTGTAGACTGTATCTCAGTTTGGTTTGTCTCTTTCCTTAGATTATATATTTGCAGGGCAGGAATACCGTATAGTGATGTATCCTTCTCAGTACCTCGGAGGCATGTAATTCTGATTTGACCCATTATTGGTAATGTTGACTTTGATTACTTGGTTAAAGTGGAGTCCACTGGGTTTCTTCACTGTAAAGTTACTCTTTTCTTTTTTGTAGTATATAAGTAATTTGTTGGAAGGTATTTTGAAATTATGTGAATCTCTTGTTGCTCATCAGAATTTTACGTACCAGTTTTAGCATCATTAATAATTCTCACTGGAGTTAATCATTACTTGGTTGGTTGCCAAATGAGAATAACCCAGCCACTTTGTCTGTACTTATTAGTTGATATTCCGGTATGACAGAGCCAACCAAACCTCCCTGCCTCTATTTCTTGAATTACAGTATGAGCTTATGGGTTCCTACTTTAACAGGTTATGATCTATTCCTATCATTTATTTTGATACTCAAATTGTTCCGGGTTTCCCAGTGGATCCAGCTTCAGGCTGGCTTCTTTGTTGTGTGTCCTTATCATTATTATTATCGCTTCCTTACTTTTTTGGAACAAGATATTTGGGCTCCTATTTTGCTTTCCTACCCCAGCAGTAGAATCAGATGCTTCTCAGTATGAAACCTTGCATTCCTTTTTTTTCTTATTTTAATTGAGGTATTATTTATAAGCAGAGATATGAACATTCAGTTTAATAGATTTTGACAGTTGCGTACATCTGATTAAGTATTACCACAGACAAGATATAGAATATTTCTGTCTTCAAAGTTTAGTCATAACCTCTTTCTGTCCAGTGCTCCCGCCCCACAACTGAGAGGCAGCACTTTTTTAAACTCCTTCTACCATAGATTAGTTTTCCTTACCCTTCTACTTCATGTACATGGAATCGTACGTTCAGTATTTTTTGGTCTGGCTTCTGTATCAGTCTGAGTCCAGTCATGAGAGACAAACTATATAGTAATTTAAACATCAAACATTTAATATAAATAATTATTGACTGTAACAGAGAAATGCAGTAATGAGGCATTGGCTAATAAGAAGTAAAGAATGTGTGTGTGTCAGTCTCTCAGTCGTGTCCGACCCTTTGTGACCCCCTGGATTGCAGCCTGCCTGGCTCCCCCGTCCATGGAATTCTCCAGACAAGAATACTGCAGTGGGTTGCCATTTCCTTCTCCAAGAAGTAAAGAATGTAGGAATACTAAGAGCTATACGGGGAGGCCACTACTCCAGGGTAGAGTACTCTCCCCAGCCACCAGCTGACATCCAGACCTTGTTGAAATGAGCATGGCCAGAACTCACTGAATGGTAGAGAAATTGCTGTGATGCCACAGTGGCAGAACTTTCTGGAAGTCTGCCCTTCAGAACTCACTGAAAATCCACCCTGCCAAGGAAGGCTATACAAGGAAAGGGTCTCACCAAAGATAGTTCACTATAAAACCACCAGAGCGAGGGTCTTGGGAGATGGTGTACGTCCCTGCGTCCTTGTACCCACTGTGCAGTCCACAAGAGAACCCCGGAGAAGCTGTAGGACTGCGTGGGCACCTCCCTAGAGAAGGGGCCAGTGCTGTGGGAACCAGGTCCTGGAGAAGCCGTGCGCACCGTCCGGCCTGCTGAGCAAGCACTCTGGGATCCAGAAACAAAATGCTTTCCTCCCGAAGTTTTTACTACAGCTTCTACTGACAAAGCTTAACATTATGCCAGCTGGCAAAGGAGAAAAATATTTAAAGGGCTCAGATCCATTTCCACAGAGCAGGCAAAAAAAAAAAAAAAAAAAAGGATGAATTTGGAACTGAGAGGCAAAATTGGATTATTAGTGCAGGTTACATTTTCTTACTTCTTTGGAATCTTTTAAATTTCTGACTCTGTGATAGGCATGTTGTCTAAAAGAATAGTAGAGACCAAGCGATACTATTTACCTCATGAGAAGCGCTTATGCTACCTCTATTTAGGAAGTAGAATGGAAGGCTGAGTTGTTCTGATTTATCTGACCTGTGGCTGGGCCTTGTTGTACCTGAGTTTGCTTTAGTTCACTGTCTGCTTCAAATGTAGTGAGGGTGGTGTCAAGAGGGCTTGATATCTGACCACTGGGGTTTTCAGAGATCTCTTGTGCTTTACAGTTGTGCCCCCAGCTTTTTGAGATGAGTAATATTTCTCTCTGTTTATAGCCTTGGCTGCCAAATGTTTTTGCTTTGTCTTTCCTGTCTTTATTCTTCTCAAAAATTAGCATATACATGCATATTTTATTTTATCTTTCTTACAGGGAAAAGTATTTGCATACTATAATACTCATGTTTTGCTATTTTTTTTTTTACTTAGCATATGATAAAATCATTTTATATTACTTCACAGAGAGCTTTATTCTTTATTATTATTTTTTTGATCAGTTGTACATAGGACTCCATGGCGTATATATTTGTTAATGGTTTCTTTAGTCAGTCTCCCATGTTTGGATATTTATGTGGTTCCCATTATGTTGCAGTAAAAAATTATACTGTAATGAAAAAATCTTTGAGTTATGTATTTTTACATCCTTAGAGTATATTCTCTCTCCAACCCTTTCCAAACAGAATTTTGCCCAAACAGTATTCCAGTGCAGCTACTCTTATCAAGGACTTCAGTGACCTCCATGTTGCTAAATACTATAAACAAGTCTAAGTCCTCATCTCATATGACCTCAGGCTGCACTCACTCCCTTCATAGTGTCTTTCAGTCTGATGTCTTTATTTACTACCTACATGTTGATAACTCCCAGAAATCTGTATCTAATCCAGATTTCTTTCCCAGGTTCCAGACTCATATATCCAACTGCTTTCTTGACATTTCTACTTGGGTGTCTAATAGATATCTCAGTCACGTTTGCCCAAAATTAACTTTTCATTGTTCCATCTCCCACCCCCAAGCCCCATCTATTCAACCTGCAATCTTCCATCTTGCTGATGGCAGCTCCATCCTTCTACTTGTTCAGAATGTTGAGTTATCCCTGATTTCTCCCTTCCATTCCCCGTGTCCAATCTGTCAGGAGATCCTTTAGCTATACTTTTAAAACATCTGGAATCTGACTGCTACTGACCATCTCCACCCAGGTATGAGCTGTTAATCCTAATATTGCTTACCTGGATTACTATAGCCAGCTTTCTAACTGGTTGCTTCTACAGTTTCTTTTCAAAACGGCAGCCAGAGTGATCTTTTAAAAATATGTCAGATCATGATTCTTCTTTAGTATCTGCCCTCTGACTTCCCATCTTACTCAAAATAAAAGTTAAAGTTCTTCCAGGGGTTAATAGGGCCTAGCCATTGTGGCTCAAGTCATTTCTGTGATCTCATCTATGTTCCTAACCCCTCTCTTGCCTGCTGATCCCTTGTGCTCAAGGTACACAGGCCTTCTTACTGTTCCTTAGATAAGCCCAAGCATCTTTCTGGCTTAATGACCTTTGCCTTTGCACTTCTGTTTCTTCTGCCTAGAATTTTATGCCCCTTGCATAGCTTGCCTTATCATCCTCTTCAGGTTTTTGCTCATCTCTTAAGTTACAACCCTCTGATGTCTCTTTCCCTCAGCCCCCCAGTATTCTTGTAATTGTTGCCTGCTTTTTTCCCTCCTTTAAGAGTTTATCATGTTGTGACATATACTATATACAAGTTACTTATTTATATAAATATTTATCAAGATCCCGAGCTTACTGAAGGATTGCTGACTGGTTCCTTGCTATATTTCCAGTACTTGGAATAGTGTTTGTCATGTAGTAGATAATCAGTAGTTGTTGAGTGAGTAATACTGAATGATTGAACTTGTCCTGTCTGAAGCTCAGAGCTCTTTAAATGTTAAGCTTAAATCATTTTTTTCAACATACAGTGTTTCTCAAACTTTAGCCTGCCTCGGGGTCGGAAGAAGGAAAAACTGAAATTTCCATTTACTGTAGAAGTACATCTAGAATAATTGTTTTAAATATTATAAATGTATGTGAAAATTATCAGGAAAAAAAAAAGGTAGAAAAAATATAGTTTTTATAGGGCTTCCCTGGTGGCTCACTGTGAAGAATCTGCCAATGTAGGAGACATGGGTTCAATCTTTGGTCCAGGAAGATCCCACGTGGGTGGAGCAGCTAAGCCCCTGCACTACATCTACTGAGCCTGTGATCCAGAGCCCGGGGAACTGCAGCTACTGAAGCCCTAGAACCTGTGCTTCACAACAAGAGAAGCCACTGCGATAAAAAGCCCGTGCACGGCAATTAGAGAGTGGCTCCCACTCGCTGAAACTAGAGAAAAGCCTGTGCAGCGATTTAAGACCCAGCACAGCCGATAAATAGACAAAATTAAGAAGAATCGGATTTTAATAGATCTTGCAGGACTCACAAAGGGAAGGAAAGGGATATTAGAGGGGGACAAGGATAATTTGTAGAGACTATAATTTAAAGAGTAAATAGAATAAATAGGTTGCTTAGGTGGCAGGAAGGGATCTGACAGGGTGTAGGTGAGTGGGGTTTAAAGTTGTCAGTAGGTGAAGTTTGTTCTTTTTTGTGAGAGTGGTATTTACAGACTTTAAAAAAAGTTTCTTAAAATTTTTAATTGTAAGATAATGGCTTTACAATAAATATTGTGTTGGTTTTTTGCCATACCAAACTTTGTTCTTAAAACTTATGTCTCTTTTTACCCCTAATTTTATTTTCTGACTCTGTCTTGGTCTGTTTTCACACTTTGTCTGCTCCTTTCCCTGATTGTAGAATTACCTATCTGTTCTGACTATCTTGATTTATATTACATTACATACTCTACTATATTATGATTCAGAAAATTATCTTGGTAGTATTGCCCTTTGGCTGTGTGGGTGCATGCTAAGTCGCTTCAGTCATGTCCGACTCTTTGTGACCCTATGGACTGTAGCCCGCCAGGCTTCTCTGTCCTTGGGCTTCTCCAGGCAAGAATACTGGAGTGGGTTGCTGTGCCCTTCTCCAGGGGATCTTCCCCACCCAGGGATCAAACCTGAGTCTCTTATGTCTCATGCATTGTCAGGCAGCCAGGTTCTTTACCACTGATTTGTAATTTATTTCATTATTTTAAGGTAAGAGCTCTGTGTTTTTTTTTTTTTTTAACAACTAAATTTTTTCATAGTCTTTATCTGTCATTCAGTTCAGTTCAGTCGCTCAGTCGCGTCCGACTCTTTGCGACCCCATGAATCGCAGCACGCCAGGCCTCCCTGTCCATTACCAACTCCCAGAGTTCACTCAGACTCACGTCCTTCGAGTCCGTGATGCCATCCAGCCATCTCATCCTCGGTTGTCCCCTTCTCCTCCTGCCCCCAATCCCTTAACTCTCCTTTAAAATTTTTACTTTATCTAAAATAGAATTCTTAGTTCTAGTTGTATTTACTTCCTGCTCCATCCCTCTTATTTGAGCCTTTATTTTCCAATTTCTTACAGCTGTCTCAGGTTCATAGAGATTCCATAGCATCTAGGATTTGCACATTGTGGCGTGGATGTGCTGTAAATATTAGTGAATGAACTTCTAAGCTATAATAATAGAATTTCTACCCAGTTGCATTTTTTTCTTCTACCTCATCAGGGATACCTTTCTTGATTAAAGCCATTCATTCTTTGAGCCTATACTGATGGAATGCTTATCTTAATGAGTACAGTATAATACCCCATTTTTAATAACTGAGTTTTGTGGTATATATGTGTATGTGTGTGTTAGTTGACATCCTACTGTTTCATTGCTTTACTGATGAATAATTTAACATATTCTGCTAAATGGGAAGTTTTGTGGAATAATTGTTTTTACCTATCTTTTGGATGGATTCTTTGCCTGGTGCTTATATACACTATATTAGAGTGTGACAGCTTCATATGATGGAAACTCAAGTAAAGTGACTTAAACAAATAGTTTTTTTTTTTTTTTTCCCCTTTGGGTAACAGGAAATATGGATATAGGCTGTCCAGGGTTTATGGCATTCCCCCCATGCCATCAAGACACTGGCTCCTTCTGTGTTTCTTCCCTGCTATCCTAGGAGGGTGGCTTTTGCACTGTGGATTGCAAGATGGCTGTTTACTTCCCAGACATCTTAGTTTTTTTTCTTCTTTTTTTTTAGTAGCAAAACAGTAGTTTTCTTTCAGTCCTTGCTCCTAAGCCATGTGCTTTTGTCTCATTGGTTACAGCTGGGTCACATGGCTGTTGCAGGGAGTCTAGGAAGTTTGATATTTTAGGCATTACAGATGCCTTATCCAAAATTAGTGTTCTCTTAATAAGGAAGAAAGTGAGAATTTGAGGTAGGCCACTTTAGCAGTTGTTGGATGATATGCAGTCACACAACTCTCCACTCCTTAAAGCAGCCTTGCAGGCTAGTTAGTGTGTTGCTTTGTTGCAGAGTGGAAACTGGGAGTCAGAGAGGCTAAGCAATTTTTTCAGAGTCATAGAGCTAGTAATTGATAGAGTCAGGGTATGAATATATGTAAATCTCCAGTGACCATGCTCTTTCCATTACATGAGCTCTTTATACTGTCCTTTTAGCAGTCTAAGTACCTGGAGAAGGAAATGGCAACCCACTCCAGTATTCTAGTCTGGAAAATCCCATGGATGGAGAAGCCTGGTAGGCTACAGTCCATGGACTGTCTCTTATACACATCTCTTTCCATTACATGAGCTCTTTATACTGTCCTTTTAGCAGTCTAAGTAAAGACTTTGTACAAATAGTATTTAAGATATCTTAATAAAATGTGTTTTTTTTTTTTTTTTTTTAGACTGGTTTGTTCCTGTTTAAAAAATTATAGTGAACACCAGAGGGTTTCTGATGCTTGATCTTCTGGATATGTAAAACTGATGAGATTCTTGTTATGTCAGAATCAAGATAAATTGTGAATGCTTTGAATAACTTTTTTGAGGTTCAGATAGAGAACTATCACGAGGACTGGGCCTGACTCTTCAAATTACCCTAGGCATAATAGTATTTAATAAGCTGGGGATTGTCAGAAAATGAATCATTTCATGTTTTTTTTTTTTTTTTAATGAGTTCATTAATGTTCTGTGATTTATAATCACCAAAATACCTGAATACTATTGCAGTTGACCCTTGAACAACATGGGTTTGAACTGCACAGATCTACTTGTACTTGGATTTTTTTTTTTTTCAAATATACATTAGAAGTTGGTTGAATCTTTGGTTGAGGAACTGGGGATACAGAAGAGCTACCTAGATGGAGGGCTGACTATAAGTTATAGGTGGATTTTTGACTGCTCCAAAGTTGTTCAAGGGTCAGTTGTATTTCTTAGCATATCTGACCAAAAAACCTAATATGTCAAACCATAAAATGTCCCCAGTCTTACATTGATCAGTGTCCATAAATTGGCAAAATAGTACCCATTTTGTTTTATATCCTTTAAATTTTTTATTTGCAAATATTGTTACTTTACATACCTGTTTGGGCTGCATCTTTTTTCCCTTTGTAGTCTTACTGGTAACTACTTACTAAAATGTGTTTGTGTAACTTACTTATAAAGATGTCAAAGAGCTTATAACAAGATATGTATAGGTGGATATATGATAACAAGTAGAAATTGTTCATTGGGAGAAAAGCCTAAATTCTCTTCTTCTCCATTCTCCTCCTCTGCCAGAATTCAAATCTCCTGGACCTCAAGATTTATAATTTGGCTGGGGAAGAAGGTTTGTCTTAAGGAATAGTGGGAATTTCCTTATCGTTCCCATTGGGGAATCTTTGAATGTCAGAATAATTAAACTTATCCATTCACGAAATATTTATTGAATTTTATATGCCAGACATGGTAAAGACATTTTAAAACGTTTTCTCATAGTATATAGGGAGGAAGTGATTACAGGCACAGGTTTGGGAGTTTAACAAGTCTGAATTCACTTGTTTTGTTTGCTGGGTGTGTGATTTGTGGCAAGGTATTTGATCCCTGGAAGCCTCAGTTTTTTCATCCTATAAGACTTATTTCATAGGATTTTGTGATGAAATGAATGCACCTAAAATGCTTAGCCCAGTTTCTGGCTAAGTGAGCATTTCAATAATTATTATCTGCTGAAGTGACGATGATGAAGATGTAGTAGGGAGTAAATACAGTGGAGGGAAAGTGAAGGGTTTTTGGGGGGGGGGTGAGGTGGGGACAGGAGACTAAAACGTAGGAATAAGAGAAATAACATGATTAGAAAAGCATATTAGGAAGATTGACATCCTCCATGGTTTATATAGGTGAGGTGAGGTGAAGTCGCTCAGTCGTGTCCGACTCTTTGCGACCCCGTGGACAGTAGCCTGTACCAGGCTCCTCCGTCCATGGGATTTTCTAGGCAGGAGAACTGGAGTGGGTTGCCATTTCCTTCTCCAGGGAATCTTCCTGACCCAGGGATTGAACCCAGGTCTCCTGCATTGTAGACAGAAGCTTTACCATCTGAGCCACCAGGGAAGTCCTAGTCAACATAGCAAATCTCTACTAAATATAATCTTTTTGATTGACCCGTGGTATTTTGGCTTGATGAGAGCAATAATTTTTCTTGCAAGTAAGGGACAACTCTCTGGGAAATCAGATTACTTTGGTCTCAGAATGTCTTAGACTGGACCTGCTTTCTTGCTTTAATTGCTTTTTTGCAGATTTTCTTCAGCTTTCCTCATACTACACTTACACTTAAGCTTACCCTGTACAATAATGAGGTATTTTTCTGATTGTATGTTGAGAACAGCAGGTTCAGGTGTTCGTGTGTAAGAATGATTTTTGGAGTTTAAATGCAGTTGATGTACAGTGAGTTTGTGTATTAAGTTGTATAACAATTACTTTGGGTTGTAGCCCAAAATAGGCAAGTTAGGATTTGGGTGGAAAATAAGGGAATATTTTTTAATGGTGTACAATTTGGGCTACATAACTGGGGAAAATATGATAAGACGATCCTCAATATGACTTAAATGCCCCAGATTTACATATGCAGCACTCAGGGGCAGCTCTGAAGTTCTTTTCAAAACACAAAACCAGTGCCAGCTCACACTTCTTCAGCATGCCCAGGAACTGAGCATAGAGGCAGAAAGAAGCAAGGTTCTCTACTTCCTTCACAATAGAGAAAAGAATGCGTGGTTTTTATGTAAACTTTCCCTTGAAATTTATCTCAGAGAAGCTATGAAAAATTATTTTACTTATGCAAAAGTCTACTCTGGGAAGGTGACATTTTTTAAAACTTCATTTCTTTATCATGGCTGTGCTGGGTCTTCGTTGCTGTGTGCAGGCTTTCTCTAGTTGCGGCAAGTGGGGGCTACTCTTAGTTGCGGCGTGCAGGCTTCTCATCGCAGTGGTTTCTCTTCTGGTGGAGCACAGGCTCTAGGCACAGAGGCTTCAATAGTTTGTGGTGCACAGGCTTAGTTGCCCCACCGCATGTGGAATCTTCCCAGACCAGGGATTGAACTCATGCCCCCTGTGTCTGCAGACAGATTCCTATCCACACTGTACCACCAGGGAAGTGCATGCTGCTGCTAAGTCACTTCAGTCGTGTCCGACTCTGTGCGATCCCATAGATGGCAGCCTACCAGGCTCCCCCATCCCTGGGATTCTCCAGGCAAGAACACTGGAGTGGGTTGCCATTTCCTTCTCCAATGCATGAAAGTGAAAAGTGAAAGTGAGCCCTCAGCGACCCCATGGACTGCAGCCTTCCAGGCTCCTCCGTCCATGGGATTTTCCAGGCAAGAGTACTGGAGTGGGGTGCCATTGCCTTCTCCGGGAAGTGCATGGGACATGTTTAAAAGGAAGAAATAGGCAGCTAGTGTAGGAAGCCTGTTATAAATCAAGAATTAAGGGGTATAGAAAAGTGATGATCAGAAGATATGGGAAAAATTGATGATGGCTTAAATCCCCAGTTAATGTTGATTTTCATTTGACACTTTATTGTTTATCGATCGCTTCGTAGGTGCCAGACTGTGCTAAGTGCTTTTTACTTGCTGTTCAGTTCAGTTCAGTCGCTCAGTCGTGTCCGACTCTTTGCGACCCCATGAATCGCAGCACGCCAGGCCTCCCTGTTCATCACCATCTCTCGGAGTTCACTCAGACTCACGTCCATCGAGTCGGTGATGCCATCCAGCCATCTCATCCTCGGTCGTCCCCTTCTCCTCCTGCCCCCAATCCCTCCCAGCATCAGAGTCTTTTCCAATGAGTCAACTCTTCGCATGAGGTGGCCAAAGTACTGGAGTTTCAGCTTTAGCATCATTCCTTCCAAAGAAATCCCAGGGCTGATCTCCTTCAGAATGGACTGGTTGGATCTTCTTGCAGTCCAAGGGACTCTCAAGAGTCTTCTCCAACACCACAGTTCAAAAGCATCAATTCTTCAGCGCTCAGTCTTCTTCACAGTCCAACTCTCACATCCGTACATGACCACTGGAAAAACCATAGCCTTGACTAGACAGACCTTAGTTGGCAAAGTAATGTCTCTGCTTCTGAATATACTATCTAGGTTGGTCATAACTTTTCTTCCAAGGAGTAAACGTCTTTTAATTTCATGGCTGATTACTTGCTGTAGTTCCCTTAATTTCCACAACAGATGATTGGAAAGGTACTTTTCTATTACTAGGTATAATTTACAATGTGGGACATTGAGGCGTTGAAAGCCTGGTTTGTTCATGCTCACCCAACTAGTAACTGATGAGGGGAATGTCCCCCAAATTGCAGATCTTTCCATTATGCTATTATGTCTCTTACTTGTTTTGTGTGATGATTCAGGATAGATATTGGGAAACGTGATTTCTATTACTGGTTCTGACTTGGCGAAAATTCTGGGAAAATTGAGCCATCTGCTTTGCATCTTCTGAGCCTTCTTCTCATCATACTTGGCCTCCCTTCTGGTATCTCTGCTTCCTATGTCTGTCAGTTTCAGAAACCAGAGGCTGGTACTGGCATTATCCATACATGTTTGAAACAGACAGCTGGGAATAGGGTAGAAGCCAAATAAAGGGATATATAGCATTTTTGAAATTTTGAAAATGATCCTATTCGATCAGGTTGTTTGACTGTGTCCATATTTTTATATTGAAATCATGGAAAAGCTTGCCTTGACAGATAACCTGATCAGAGTAGTTTCTTACTACAGCCAATCATTATTATTGTTATCCCTGCATTAACTGTTTTGGTCAACAGAAGTTACTGTTTTGTGGGTAACTTATTTTGATCTCCTTAATGATAACATAGCTATTGTAGTAATTGCTTTCATGACTATGAGTTCACTGACAGTTTTTGGTTTTAGGTTATCATAGAGTCTGAGACCATCCAGTCATTGCTTGCAAAGTAAATTATTTACCAATTAGTGTATTGATATAGATGGATTCCTATTGTTATAAGTCCTGTTAGTGTTTTGTCTCTAATAAGAATGTTTAACTTTGATTACAAAGTGTCTTGTGTAAACTGTCCTAGAAACCATCCTTAGGTTCCCTGGTGGCTCAGACTGTAAAAGCATCTGCCTACAATGCGGGAGACCCGGTTTCGATCCCTGGGTCGGGAAGATCCCCTGGAGAAGGAAATGGCAACCCACTCCAGTATTCTAGTCTGGAAAATCCCATGGATGGAGAAGCCTGGTAGGCTACAGTCCATGGAGTCACAAAGAGTCGGACACGACTGAGTGACTTCACTTTCACTTTCATGAAGAGAGTGGTTTTGTGATTGTATTTTTAAGATAGGAGATATGATGAGATAATGTTACTTACACTTTTTTCTTTATTTTTTAGCCCCTAAAAAATGGTCAGTAAGCCAGCAGAATAATTTTGTGTTAATTCATTAGGATTATTTTCACCCACTGTCTAAAAGGTGGGTAGATATGCATGTAAAGTTTTTTATACTACTAGGCATTTTGTGAATACCTCTGTCACTGAATTTTATAATAAGCCATTTATAAGGTTTCTTATTCACCTATCAGCTCTAAGTTTCTTGAGGGCAGGATAGTGGCACTATCCTAGCATCCAGCACTTTGCTGGGCACATATTAATAGACACTTAAGAAATGTTTTCTTAATCCTGTCAGTAATCTCTCCCTCTTGTAAATTCCATTACATTTTGTATTTCTCTTGTGATACCACACACTTTGTATTTTGCATTTTACTTAGGTTCTGTTTTCCTTAATTCTGTTTACCAGACTGGATACTCCTTTTAGGCAGGAACTGTTCTTAACCTTTGAAAAATTTCCTTCTGTTCAAGGCCTTATACTCAGCTCATTCATAATAAACATTGAATAAATAGTAGATCAAAAAACATTTTATTTAAATAATTTATTTCTAGGTTAAAATTTCTAGTAAAATTTATTACTAGGTTAAGATTGGAGGCAGTTTTGCCATCTGTATATTTTGTGTTTTAGAAGCAGAGGAACCTTATGCAAGAATATAATTTGTAAAGAATTTTAGCTAACCTATGTTGCTAAAATAAAGTTTTTGCTGCGTGTGTATGTGTTTTGGTTGTTTCTTGATGTTATTTATAAGAATGCTTAGTGCCTAAACTTTGTCTCTAAAATAGCAGTGTAATTTTAACTTCACAGGCAAGCTGGACTGGTTCATTATATGGTTTGGAGAAACCAAGGGAAAGCAAACGATGCAGGAAGTGGTAGTGGCAGTTCTGTAAATACTCCACTTTTCACTTGACCTTTTACTGACCTGGTGACAAAACACTTCTGTAAAGTAACTTTGAACTATTTTATTAGAAAATGGGTCTATTAAGAAGGATCTAAACTTAAAAATGGGCTTCCCTAATAGCTCAGTTGGTAAAGAATCTGCCTGCAATGCAGGAGACTTTGGTTCGATTCCTGGGTCAGGAAGATCCGCTGGAGAAGAGTTAGGCTACCCACTCCAACATTCTTGGACTTCCCTTGTGATTCAGCTGGTAAAGATTCCACCTGCAGTGCAGAGACCTGGGTTTGATTTCACATTCTAGACATCAGAAGATCATGGCATCTGGTCCCATCACTTCACGGGAAATAGATGGGGAAACAGTGGAAACAGTGTCAGACTTTATTTTTCTGGGCCCCAAAATCACTGCAGATGGTGACTGCAGCCATGAAATTAAAAGACACCTACTCCTTGGAAGGAAAGTTGACCAACCTAGCATATTAAAAGACAGAGACATTACTTTACCCACAAAGTTCCGTCTAGTCAAGGCTATGGTTTTTCCTGTGGTCATGTATGGATGTGAGAGTTGGACTGTGAAGAAGGCTGAGCACCGAAGAATTGATGCTTTTGAACTGTGGTGTTGGAGAAGACTCTTGAGAGTCCCTTGGACTGCAAGAAGATCCAACCAGTCCATTCTGAAGGAGATCAGCCCTGGGATTTCTTTGGAAGGAATGATGCTGAAGCTGAAACTCCAGTACTTTGGCCACCTCATGCAAAGAGTTGACTCATTGGAAAAGACCCTGATGCTGGGAGGGATTGGGAGCAGGAAGAGAAGGGGACGACAGAGGATGAGATTGCTGGATGGTATCACTGACTTGATGTACATGAGTTTGAGTGAACTCCAGGAGTTGGTGATCGACAGGGAGGCCTGGTGTGCTGTGATTCATGGGGTCGCAAAGAGTCGGACACGACTGAGCGACTGAACTGAACTGAAAAAACTTGAAAAAAGAATTTTGGAATTTGCAGGGTGTATATGCCACTGGGTATGCACTGAAACATTGTAGGTTGGTGAGCTATCTGGGAGGTAGCCAGCTTGGAAGGCAAAGATTTTTTAGAGTGCTCTCTCATCCGTCACCCTTTGAGATCTTATCTGGTCTTTAGGGGCATCACAGAAAATTTATGCTCACTTAATGAATAATTTAAAAATCTGTACTGACATCAATAATGAATAAATACTTTAGGGGTGATGAAAATGTTTTGGAACTTGACAGAGATGGTGAATTTACTATGGGTCACACTGGTTTTTATTTATTGTTTTTTAAATATTATACGAATATATTTAATAAAAACTTCACATTTATCTTCCTTTCAACATTGTACTCATCTCCTTTGGAAATCACTGTAAAGTTTTATGTAGCTTCTGTCACAAGTTTTACTCTACAGTTTTAAATTGATGTGTGTATCAATAGTTTTGAAAATTGTAGGTTTATACTGAACATTGGAGAAGGCAGTGGCCACCCACTCCAGTACTCTTGCCTGGAAAATCCCATGGACAGAGGAGCTTGGTAGGCTGCAGTCCATGGGGTCACAAAGAGTTGGACACGACTAAGCGACTTCTTTCACTTTTCACTTTCATGCATTGGAGAAGGAAATGGCAACCCACTCCAGCGTTCTTGCCTGGAGAATCCCAGGGATAGTGGAGCCTGGTGGGCTGCCGTCCATGGGGTCACACAGAGTCGTACACGACTGAGGCTACTTAGCAGCAACATACTGACCATATTGCTCTGTGACTTGCTTTTTTGCACTTAAAGCTTGGAGAAGTTTTAACCTTAGAATAGATATATTGAATACCATTTAATCTATTCATAGGGTTCCATCATTCATAGTATTTCATATGAATACTATGAAATTTGATCATTTCCCTTTTAATGTGTCATCCCTTCCCTTCTGCCTCCCTCATTCTCTTTTTTACAAAAATTAATAAGCTTTATGTTTTAGAGCCATTTTGGATTCACAGCAGAGTTAAGGAGAAAGTAGAGTTCCTGTGTACCCCTATCCCCACATACATACAACCTTCCCCATAGTCAATATCCTGCATTTCAGTGGTCCATCTGTTAAAATTGATGAACCTAGATTGACACATCATTATCACCCAAAGTCCATGGTTTATATTAGGGTTCATCCTTGTATATATTCTGTGGGTTTTGACAAGTGTATAATGACATATATCTACCATTATAATATCATACAGAATAGTTTCACTGCCCTAAAAATCCACTACTCTGCCTGTTCATCCCTTCCTCCCCTTCAGCTCCAAGCAGCCACTAATGTTTTTAGTATTCATAGATTTGCCTTTTGCAGAATGTCATGCAGTTGGAATATTACAGTAGGTAGTCTTTTTAGATTGGCTGCTTTCACTTTTTTAATATGCACTTAAGTTTCCTTTATATCTTCTCATAACTTGATAGCTCACTTCTTTTTCATGTTGAATAATATTCCAATACCTGGATACTATAGTTTATTTATTCACTCACCTGCTTAAGGACATCTTGGTTGTGTCCAAGTGTGGATAGTTATAAATAAAGCTATGAACTCCCATGTTGTCCTTTACTTTTCACATGCTGCTAGGGGAGCATCCTTGTGTGGCCATCACAGTAAGATGATGGAGCGTAAGATGGAGCCTATTATCATTTTCTCCTCTTGCTTGAGAAGCTAATTGCCCTGCATTCCTTCCTGTGCCCTCAAATCTTGAATGAGATTGCATAATTTGAAGCTCTTCAGTGCAGTTCAGAATTGATCTGTTAGGGAAATTATCAGAGTTTATTTGTGGACAGAACTCAGGTAATTTTGTTCAGTCCAAGACTTCTCTGGATATAACTTGTTCAAAAAAGTTCTAGAAGACATTTTATGATTGTTGTATATTGTAGTGGATACTCTAGATTTCCCTTAATCCTTCCGTCTCTGTATTTTCACTCTTTTATCTTTGATTAATTAAGTATTTCCAAAGTTATTTCATGGAATGTGTCTGAGACATTTTGCAATTTACCTATTTAATGGAAAGCCATTCTTGATAATATACTGGTCATTCTACATGCCTTTCAGATAGGAAAAACATGCAGCTTCCAGATAGTGGGCAAATGATTCTTCTTCCTTGTATTGATTTTGTCCTTTTATTGTTTATCTTTTTTTAATGTAGAGTTTTTCAAAAGTTCCAGTTTATGCAGCTGGATTTATTTTTTTAACTAGTATTCTCATGGTTCACATTATTGCATCTGTCATTGGCTATTTCCTTTTCCTGTTATAGTTATGTGCATATTCTTTTGAGCTCTTCTGTCCTCTCTTTCTCTTTTATTTATGAGTCGATTTTTTGGAACCTGTTATGCCTTTAAACAAATATTTGCTAAATGTTTTTTATGTACCAGCTTCTGTGTCAGATGCTAGGTTTTCAGTGGTGACCTTGCTGATATGAAAAAGTTAAAGGGAATTCTGTGATTATTTAGCTCAAATGGTACAGAAGTGCTTAGGAGTTAATTACATTATTATAGAAATATTTAAACAAAGGAGGCCTATTGTGCTCCTTTTTGAGTAACAGAGTAAGAAAAGGGCTTTAAGTGTGCAGGAGGGGTGAACATTGAAAATGAAAATTGATTGCCCACTAATAAAATAGTTTAAAAATGTATTGAGATATAGGATATTGAGCTTCCACCCTTGATGGAACATTAGGATGAGAATAGTCATTACTTCCTGAACTGTTTAGACCGAGTGTCACAAACATAAAAGCTTAGGGGCCATGTAGATAACATAAGGTCTGGATCAGTTATAAGACTATTAGAAATGATTGGGGTTCTATGAATGTTATTTGTTATTCTCCTGCCAGAGATTCACTTGCCAGGAATTTATTTGATTTCTGCTAGAGAGTTAACATTTAAAAAAGAAAAAATTGGATCTAAAACTTGGAAAAGTAGAATGACATTTAGCTATATATTACTATCATAAATCCAATTAGATCAAACTGTCATTTTCCACTTAGCTTCAATTTTGTAGTTTCTATATTAATGTTTTATTACAATAAATTTTCTAGTGGTGTGTTAATAAGAAAGTCATTTTTATAAAAATGTAGCAATGAGATGGATAATTAGCCTTAAATAAGTATTTTATGTTTCATTTGATTCTTTATACATTTTAGTCAATTTTTATAAAATGTTTTAGGACTAGCAAAGACAAAAAACCTCTGTACTTCAAAAAGTGATTGTAATTAATTTCACTCATCAGTTTTTCTTAACTTTAGAATGTTGTCTTGGTTTATTTTTAGGTATAAAATTTTTACTCTTTTTGACTCCTAGTTTTAGTAAGTTTTAAGTAGTAATTTTTCTTCTAATAATAATCTGTACCTATATGTTTGTTTTCCTTTTGCAGCTTTGAAGAACTGTACATAGTAGTAAGGTCTGAGTTAGGCAAAAGTTGAAGTATGACTAGAATTTCTTGGTTTTTCTTCAGATAAAAATTTGAACTTGCCCAGTATTTGTATACCCTTCTCTGACACACGGGCTTCCCTGGTGGCTTAGAGGTTAAAGCGTCTGCCTCCAATGCAGGAGACCTGTCTCCAATGCAGGAGACCTGGGTTCGATCCCTGGGTCGGGAAGATCCCCTGGAGAAGGAAATGGCAATCCACTCCAGTATTCATGCCTGGAGAATCCCATGGATAGAGAAGCCTAGTAGGTTACAATCCACGGGGTCGCAAAGAGTCAGACACGACTGAGCGACTTCACCTCACCTCTCTGACACACAGTCACCTTAGTCTTTATTCTAGTTAGTTCATAACCAGTTTTTGTCTATTGAAATTATATTAGTCCTTTACCAAGTTAATAATCTAATGAATCAAGTCTTTGCTCAATTTTTCATTCATTTATTTACTAATTTAAGAAGTGTTGAAAGCCTACTGTGAGCTGGGCATTGAGTATAAAAAGGGTAAGATGAGGTTGCTCTACACGGGTTTGCTTTGAACAGTGATATACCAGCTGAAGGAATTAATTGATTAATTCAGTAAGTATTTGGTACCTACTGTTTACCAGGTATTATTCTCCAGTTATGGGCTTATCACAGTGAGTTAAATAAGCAGCTTTCATGACCTCTTTCATGACTAGAATATAAGCTTATATTCTAGTAGGGGAACTGATAATAAACAGGTTATAATATATCATTTAGAGATAAATATTTTAAGAAAAATACAGGCTAGAAAGAGATGGATGAGAGCTTTGGCACATACATCATTCCACCCAGTTGCTCCCCTTGAGTTAAAGGAGGTGGTCTTTTGTACCCCTGTACTAATGAATGAGTCATTGGTGGCTCTCATCAGTACTGAGC
>SJYT01078537.1:220684-332357 GCA_006410635.1 Cephalophus harveyi
TTCATAAGTGCTTTAATATTTTTAGGATTCATTGCCATATTTATTTTCACTGGTTAAAAAGAATAAGTTATTTGTTGGTGTTCACTTTAAATCTGTTTTATATTGTATTTAATGACCTTGCTAAATTCACGTATTAATCTAATAGTTTATAAATTCTTCTAGATTGTCTAAGCAAATCATACTGTTTGTGAAAGTGGCATTTTTGTTTCTTCTCTGTTTTTATACTTTCATGTTCTTATGTTTTTGTACTGACTAAAGACCTCTTGGACCATGTTAAGTGCAAGTGGTGATAATAAGTGGTCACATTCTTCAGTCTTAGGGAATGTTTGCAGTCATTCACCATTACGTATGATGTTTGCTGTAGGCTTTTAAAGCCTCTGCCTGCAATGCGGGAGACCTGGGTTAGATACCTGTGTAGGGAAGATCCCCTGGAGAAGGAAATGGCAACCCACTCCAGTATTCTTGCCTGGAGAATCCCACGGATGGAGGAGCCTGGTGGGCTACTGTCCACAGGGTCGCAAAGAGTCGGACACGACTGAGCGACTTCACTTCACTTTTTAAAAAGATACGCTGTGTAGTATTAAAGAACTTCTCTTTATTTCTAGTTTTGTATAAGTTAAAAAAAAATCATGAACAAGTATTAAATTTTATCAATTGCTTTTGTTTCACTGATAAAATTAAGTTATTGATAAAATTGATAAAATTAAATTATCTACTGATTATATGGTTTATTTCTCTTTTTACATGGTTAATTGACTTTCATGTGTTAAATCATTTTTGCATTTCTGAATTAAACCGCTGCTTCATCCTGATCTATATATTGGTATATTTGATTTTGCCAATATTTTGTTTAGAATTTTTTTACCTATGGCAAAAGAGAGGTGTGTAATATTTCTTTTTATAGAAATCTATTTTGGTTTTTGTTAGCAAACTTTTGCTATCTTTGGAAAACATGTTTGGAAATTCTCCCAATTTTTCTACTGTCTGGGACAGTTTGTGTAAAATTGGTATTATTGCTTCTTTAAATTGTTGAAATCATCTGGTCCTAGAGTTTCTTTTGTGGGAATGTGTTTTTACTTTACTAAAAAAGTTCAGGTTCATACACTGTTTCGCGTAGTTTTACATTTAACACATGTATACCCACTGCTTAGAATCTTGTGTTAACATATTGCTGTAATTGTTTTATTATATGTGTGCCTTCCTTCCTTCATCCGTCGTTTTGTCTTATTTTTTAATGCATTTCAAAGTAGTTGGACATATCGGTATGCTTTCTTCTAAATACTGAAGCATGAATATCATTAAGTAAAGTTCAATATTTTCTTTTATATTAAGTACAATTTTTATGGAATATAATCCATAAAGTTGGTGTGAAAATTGGCTTAGTTTTGACAAATATATGCATTTGTGTATCCCAAGCTCCCTCAAGATACAGAATATTACTATCACTGGAGAGTTTACTCATACCTTTTCTTAGTTAATTCTCATATCTGCCCTAAGAGACAATCGTTCTGATTTTTTAATTCTGATTTTTTCTTACCATATTATTGCATATGTTTTAATGTAAGATGTTTTTACTCAGTGTAATATAGAGATTGATCTGTGTTGTTGAATATATGAATAGTTCATACCTTTTAATTGCTGAGTAGTATTCCACTGTAAGAAAATATCATAGTTTATCCATTTTCCTGTTGATGGACATCTGTGTTAGTTTTTGGCTGTTATGATTAAATCTGCTATGAAAATTGTACTAGTCTTTATAAGCATGTGTGTTTTCATTTCTTCTGGGTAAATATGTAGAGGGTGGAGTCATATGTTAGGTTTATGCTTTGTTTTATGATAAACTCTCCAAAGCAAATTGTACCATTTTGCTCCTGAAATGGTATATTAAGAATTTCAGTTGTCCTCCATCCTGGTCAATATTTGATATCATCAGGCTTCACAAAATTAGTTCTTATGGTGGGACTATAGTGCTTGCTCATTGTAATTTGTATTTGCCCAATGACAGATAATGTTGAGCTTTTTTAATAAGTGGGTTAAAGAGAAGGTATATCTTTTTTTAAAAGTGTCCATTCAAATCTTTCACCCTTTTAAAAATTGTCTCTTTATAATTGAATTGTAAATGTTTTTAATATATCTTGGAGATATATTTATGTTTATGTTAGATATGTTTTGTAGAAATTTCTCCCAGTTTGTGACTTGCCTATTCATTTTCTTAATGCTATTTTTGATGAGCAGATTTTTTTTGAATTTTAAATAAATTTTATGGTTATTGGTTTCTGTGTCTAATATTCCTTTGCCTTCTAAATAATGAAGACATTCTCCTGTGTTTTCTTCTGAAAGCCTTATGATTTCAGCATTTATGTGATGTTCGATTTACTTTGAATTAACTTTCATGTATAGTGTGTGAGACACATGTCAAGGTTAATTTTTTAAAAATAGATATCTATTTGTTCCAGCACAATTTGTTGAAAAGACTTTGCTTTACCCATTAATAACTGTTGAAAACAGATGACAGTGTTAGTATAGGTCTTTTTCTGGACTACCTATTGTGTTCCATTGATCTCTTCCGTGAATCTTACTGTCACATATTCCATGAATCTTACTGTCACAATTACTGGGTCTTGTAAGTGCTTCAGCTTTTTGTTAGTTTTCAAGATTGCTTTGGACGTTCTAGGCTTTTTGCATTACCATATGCATTTTTAGAATCAGCTTCTCAAGTTCCACATACACAGAAAATGCCTGCTGGAATTTGGCTGAGATTGTATTGTTTCTTTAGAACAATATATGGAGAATTTATATTCTAAAGATATTGAACCTTCCATTCTATGAACATAGTATCCAAGCATTCCGTATTTTGCTGCACTTTGCTTTATTGTGCTTTGCAGATACTGTGTTTTGTTTTGTTTCACAAAATTGAAAATTTGTGGCAACCCTGAGCCAAGCAGTCTATTTGCACCATTTTTGCAACAATATTTGTTCACTTCATATCTCTGTCACATTTTAGTAATTCTTAGAATGTTTCAAATGTTTTCATTTTTTATTATATTTATTCTGATGATCTGTGATCAATGATCTTTTTAAAATTGAGGTATTAGTTTCAGGTATACAGCATAAAGATTCAATAATTTAAAGATTATATGTGTTAAAACTTCTTACAAGACAATGACTATAATTTTCTATGTTATATAATATCTTGCTTATCTATTTTATGCCCAGTAGTTTGTAGCATATCCCTTATTTGGCTCTCCCCTTTGGTAACTGCTAGTTACCAAAGCTAGCAGATAATAAACAGCTAGTTTATTATCTTGGAGAAGGTGATGGCACCCCACTCCAGTACTCTTGCCTGGAAAATCCCATGGATGGAGGAGCCTGGTAGGCTGCAGTCCATGGGGTCGCAGAGTCGGACACGACTGAGCGACTTTACTTTCACTTTTCACTTCCATGCATTGGAGAAGGAAATGGCAACCCACTCCAGTGTTCTTGCCTGGAGAATCCCAGGGACGGGGGGAGCCTGGTAGGCTGCCATCTATGGGGTCACACAGAGTCGGACACGACTGAAGTGACTTAGCAGCAGCAGCAGCAGTTTATTATCTATGTGATCTATATGTGATGGTGTATCTTTTCTCATTTTATATTTAATCTTTATGTGTCCATAGTCTTTTAGTAGAGTATTTAACAGAATAACAATATAATTTGAGTTTAAATCTACCATCTCACTGTTTCATATTTTATCCACACATACTATGCTTTTTCTCTCACTTCTTACCTTCTTTGGTTCAGTCATATATTTCAATTATTCTGTCTCTCACCTCAGTACGCTTTTAATAGCTATGCTAGAAATTACTACATGAATTTTGAGTTATTGCAGTTTTCTGAAATTACTACTTCTGCCACATCCTTTTCAATGCAGATGGATATCTTGGACACTATAACTCTGTTTATTCCACTATTGACTTTTTTTGTGTTTGTTGTTATGCATTGAAAAATCTCTGTGGGATTCCCAGGTGATACATTGGCATAGATTCCACCTGCCAATGTAGGAGGTGCAAGAAAGGTGGGTTTGATCCCTGGGACGAGAAGATCCCCTGGAGAAGGAAATGGCAACCTACTCCAGTATTCTTGCCTGGAAAATTCCATGAGCAGAGAAGCCTGGTGGACTACAGTCCATGGGGTCACAAAGCGTTGGACACGACTAAGCACCCACACTCATCATATATTTTAAGCTTAACATGTTATTAATGTAATTTTTAAACAATTTTTGTTCATTTATATTTGCCAATATACTTACCTTTTTTGTGGCTTTTCCTTCTGGGTTGTTTTTCTAGCTCTCATTTTCCTTCTTTTGGAAGAACTCTGTTTTCGTATTTCTTTAACTGATAAATTCTTTTTGTTCTGAATCACCTTTATTTTATTTTTATTTTCAGAATATGTAATATATATATTTATATTTTCAGTTTATATTTTAAACTGTTTATAGATTTCTTGATTGACACCTCTTTTCCTTCAAAAATTTTAAGAAGTCATTCCATTGTCTGCGTCATTCATCATTGCTGTTGAAAGTTTCCTCTCAGTCTGCTGATTGTTGCTTCTTTCAGTGTGTTTGTTTTTTTCCCTAGCTGTTTAAAGATGTGGCTTTACATCTTATCAGTATTACAAAATTCTGGATTATTATCACTTAATATATTGATTCTTTCTTATTTTCTTCTTTCTTTTCTTCTGGGATTTTAATGATATGTATGTTAAAGAGTCTTTCAAAGGATTCCGTATGCCTCTCATACTCTTCCATATTTTTCAGCCTTTAATTTCTGTGTGCTTTGGTTTGGAGATTCACTGTTAACCTCTGTTCTAAATTCACATTTGCTCTTTTCAGTCTGCTGCAGGTTTTAGGTACTGACACGTGGAAAATTTTGCCATGAAGAGCAAGGATAAAGGAGCAGTAATTAGACCATGTGGGAATAAAGAGAGGGGCTTATTTATTGGCTTTTGGTTAGGACATACTAGCATGTTTATGTTATGACTGGAATGATCCTGTAGAGAGAAAAAAATGAAAGCTGTGTGAGAGAGAAAAGAAAGATGATTTTTAGATGAAAGTTCTTAAAAAGGTGAGACAGGACATAGCAAAATTGTAAGGAGTTTTCTGTTGATAGGAGTGGGACATACAGAGGTTGGTATTAACAGTATATGTGTACTGATGTACTCTTTTATCAGTAGTCTTATATGCAGCTGCTGTGAGTTCTGGACTCTTAAACTTTGGGTGTGTGTTTTGGGAAATTGTCCAAGAAATGGAGAGTCTTGTGGTAAACCGTATTTATAGCTACCTAATTGTTTTCTGTTTCTGTGTACCCTCAGTGATATCTGCCTTTGTCTCTTAGGATACTCAAGTATTATACTTTAAAGGGTGTTTAATTAAATTAAATAAATGTTTCTGTCATATAGTTAAAATTTCTGTATTATATATGTAAGTAGAGTGGTTAATTCCTAATAGCACATTTAAAATGAATTCTTAATAGTATTTGGATAGCAAACCAAGTTTTCTAACATATTTTCCCACATTTTCTTTTGTAGTTTTGTGAGTCCTAGAATAGTACAACCATGTTTCGGAATAGTCTCAAGATGCTTCTTACTGGAGGAAAATCAAGTCGTAAGAACAGATCAAGTGGTGAGTAACTCTGCTTCATTTATTTTGTGTTATAATTTAGAAAAGAAAGTTCTCTTCAGGATCTGAATTAATGCTGCCACACTTCATATATTTTATTAAATGGCTTATTTAATTTAGAAAAAAGTTTACATTCCTATAGGTCGTCATATGCATTATTAAGAACACTTGAACACTCATCAGGAATAGTCAGGTAAATGAAGAGTTTGTGAAGGAAAAATGCTTATTTCAGATATATGAGAGTGTAATGTTTCTATGTAGTACATATTAAAGACCTTCCAGACTTAAATTTACTTTAAGAATCAACCTGTAAAATTATTTCAGCCCCAGATACTCTTTGGGGAAGGAGACTAAAAATAATAGAGATAGTCCTCAAAGGGTTATACAAAAAATGTAAATTGAACATTTTTATAATCATTAAAAGATTAAAAAATAATAAGTGTGTAATTCTTAGACTTTGAAGGTAAAAACAAACCAAAACTGTATAGTTTTTTCGGGAGAAATCTTGTAGATTAATACACTATATATTTGTTTTCTACAAATGGATTGTTGGTTTTTATCATATTTTCTTTCATTGACGTGTAGCGATTTACATTATTGTGTTAGCTTCAAGTGTACAACAGCAAGTCAGTATATTTCATTAATAGGTTATTATAAGATAATGGGTATAATTCTCTGTTCAGTTCAGTCACTCAGTCGTGTCCGACTCTTTGTGACCCCATGAACCGCAGCACACCAGGCCTCCCTGTCCAACACCAACTCCCGGAGTCCACCCAAACCCATGTCCATTGAGTCAGTGATGCCATCCAACCATCTCATCCTCTGTCGTCCGCTTCTCCTCCTGCCTTCAGTCTTTCCCAGCATCAGGGTCTTTTCAAATGAGTCAGCTCTTCTCATCAGGTGGCCAAAGTATTGGAGTTTCAGTTTCAACATCAGTCCTTCCAATGAACACCCAGGACTGATCTCCTTTAGGATGGACTGGTTGGATCTCCTTGCAGTCCAAGGGACTCTCAAGAGTCTTCTCCAACACCACAGTTCAAAAGCATCAGTTCTTTGGCACTCAGCCTTCTTCACAGTCCAACTCTCACATCCATACACGACCACTGGAAAAACCATAGCCTTGACTAGACAGACCTTTGTGGGCAAAGTAACGTCTCTGCTTTCTAATATGCTGTCTAGGTTGATCATAACTTTCCTTCCAAGGAGTAAGCATCTTTTAATTTCATGGCTGCAGTCACCATCCATAGTGATTTTGGAGCCCAGAAAAATAACGTCAGCCACTGTGTCCACTGTTTCCCCATCTGTTTGCCATGAAGTGATGAGACCGGATGCCGTGATCTTTGTTTTCTGAATATTGAGCTTTAAGCCAACTTTTTCACTCAATTCTTTCACTTTCATCAATAGCCTCTTTAGTTCCACTTCACTTTCTGCCATAAGGGTGGTGTCATCTGCATATCTGAAGTTATTGATATTTCTCCCGGCAATCTTGATTCCAGCTTGTACATCTTCCAGCCCAGTGTTTCTCATGATGTACTCTGCATATACGTTAAATAAGCAGGGTGACAATATGGAGCCTTGACGTACTCCTTTTCCTATTTAGAACCAGTCTGTTGTTCCATGTCCATTTCTAACTGTTGCTTCCTGACCTGTATACAGATTTCTCAAGAGGCAGGTCAGATGGTCTGTTATTCCCATCTCTTTCAGAATTTCCCACAGTTTATTGTGATCCACACAGTCAAAGGCTTTGGCATAGTCAACAAAGCAGAAATAGATGTTTTTCTGGAACTCTCTTGGTTTTTCCATGATCCAGTGGATGTTGGCAATTTGATCTCTGGTTCCTCTGCCTTTTCTAAAACCAGCTTGAACATCTGGAAGTTCACGGTTCACATATTGTTGAAGCCTGGCCTGGAGAATTTTAAGCATTACTTTATTAGTGTGTGAGATGAGTGCAATTGTGCAGTAGTTTGAGCATTCTTTGGCATTGCCTTTCTTTGGGGTTGGAATGAAAACTGACCTTTTCCAGTCCTGTGGCCACTGCTGAGTTTTCCAAATTTGCTGGAGTAATGACTGCAGCACTTTCACAGGATCATCTTTGAGGATTTGAAATAGGTCAACTGGAATTCCATCACCTCCACTAGCTTTGTTCGTAGTGATGCTTCCTAAGGCCCACTTGACTTCACATTCCGGGATGTCTGACTCTAGATGAGTGATGTGATGGCTTCTCCATTTCTTGTAAGAGATTCCTGCCCACAGTAGTAGATATAATAGTCATCTGAGTTAAATTCACCCATTCCAGTCCAGTAAATCCTTCTTTCTATTATATTCTTTTAAGCTTTCCCATTTCCTATTTTTATACATTTGACAAGTTTTCATGGGTGGTATGGGCTTCCCGGGTGGCTTAGTGTTAAAGAATCTGCCTACAATGCAGTTGACACAGAAAACTCAGGTTTGATCCCTGGGTCAGATCCCCTGGAGAAGGAAACGGCAGCCACTCCAGTATTGTTGCCCGGAAAATCCCATGGACAGAGGAGCCTGGCAGGCTACTGTCCATAGGATTGCAAAGAGCTGAACACAACTGAAGTGACTTAGCATAGCATTGGTGGTATATTTATCATTCTTTTCAAAATATTTTTTAGCACTGCTTGTGGTTTCTTCTTGACCCATAGGTATTATTTAAAGTATAATTGTTTATGTCCAAACAGTTGATGATTTCCTGGTCATCTTATTATTAACTTAGCTAGTTGTACTCTTATCAGAGAACCTATCCTGTATTATTTTATTGTTTTTATATTTATTGAGGTTTTCCTTATAGCTTTGCATGCAGTCAGTTTTGTCTAATGTTCTTGATGTAACAAGTAATATGGATTCTGCAGTTATTGAAGGTACAGTGTAGGTCATTTTTGTAAATGGTGATCCTCAAATGTTTTATGTCCTAACTTTTTAAAAAATTATTTACCGAGAAAAGTGTGATTAAATCCTATACTGTGATTGTGGAATTGTCTATATCTGGAAGCTGTCTTATTAGGGAAGATCCCTGGAGTCGGAAATGGCAACCTATTCCTGTATTCTTGCCTGGAGAATCCCATGAACAGAGGAGCCTGGTGGGCTACAGTCCATGGGCTCGCAAAGTCGTTCATGACCGAGCCACTAACACACACGCATGCGCACACACCCCATGATGAAATGTTCCTCTTTATTTTTAATAATGCCTTTTGCTTGAACGTTGACTTTGTCCAATGTTAACATAGCTGTCTAGTATTGTTTGGATAGTATTTATAAGGTATAATTTGTTCTGTTCTTTTATTTTCAACATATCTATATGGTTATACTGTTAGTAGCACATAGTTGAATTTTCTTTTTGTATTCATTCAGACAAGTTTTTCCTCTCAAAGGAGATGTTGGAATTCATTTACATTAATTCAGCCAGTGATACAGACTTCCCTCGTAGTGCATTCAGTAAAGAATCTGCCTGCAATGCAGGAGACCCAGGTTTAATTCCTGGGTCCGGAAGATCCCCTGGAGAAGGAAAAGACAATCCATTCCACTCTTCTTGCCTTAAGAATCCCATGGACAAAGGAGCCTGGCACGCTACAGCCCATGGGGTTGCAAGAGTCAGACATGACTTAGCAATTAAACCACCACCAACCAGTCATATATCTGGGGTTGAATGTAGCATTGCTCTTTGTTTTGTGCTTGTCCTGCCTGTTCTGTGCTTTTCTGCCCCTCTCTTTTATTGCTTTATTTTGGATTGATCAGAATATATATATATATTTTTTTAAACACAGGTTTTATTTTATTTTTAAACAAACAACCATCTCAGTGTTTTAAACAAAGAACAGGAAATTCTATTCTAAAAGTATTATTGTTGCTGTTGTTTAGTCACTAAGTTGTGTCCAACTCTTTGGGACCCCATGGACTGCAAGACACCAGGCTCCTCTGTCCATGGAATTCCCCAGGCAAGAATCCTGGAGTGGGTTGCCGTTTCCTTCTCCACAGAATATTTTTTATATTCCATATCTCTCCCTATGGATTTGGGGGTTATGAACTCTTATTATAATTCGTTCAGTAACCACTTAACTTTAAGATTAAAACATCAATCAAAGTTTGGTGTCAGTTGGTACTTTTACCCTCTCCTTGGACAATGCAAGAGTCTTAGAATCTTTACATTAGTTTAAATTGTTTGTATTTAAACTCCACAAGACATTATTATTGTTGTTTTATGTAGTCACTGTTATATAGCTTTATTCACAGATTAGACCTTTTTATTGATTTTTATTCCCTCCTTCTTTCACTTTCTAGATGGAATCACCAAATTTCTTTTTGTTTATAGGACACCCTTTATAATTTCCTTTAGTTGGAATCTTGATGTGGCAAATTTGCTTCAGTTATCTGAAAACACCTTTATTTTGCCTTTATTTTTGCAGGATGTTTTTGCTGGGAGTGGAATTATATATTGTCACCTGTTTTCTTTCAGCACTTTGAAATATTGTTCATTGTCTTCTGGCTTCTTGAATTACTTCTGGTGAAAAGTTAGCTGTCAGTCTAAATGCTCTCTGCAATCTGTCTTTTATCTCTTTGTTTTTAGTTTTCTAGATGTTACATTGATGTGTATAGGAGTGCTTTTCTTTTTAATCTATCGTTGTTTAGCTTCTATTTATTTATGTTTGGTAGGGTTTTCAGAATATGTGGCTTGATGACTTTCATCAGTTTGGGAAAATTATTTCTCATTATCTTTTTAAATTTCATTTTTCCCCATTTTTCTCTTTGTTCTTTCTTTCTGGGATTCCAGTTATGCTTTTGATAGACTACATGTGTGCCATTTGTGTCTCTTACACTTTCTTTCTGTCCTTTTGTCTCTGTGCTTTATGTTGGATAGTATAAAAAATCTGTTGTTGTTGTTCAGTCGCTAAGTCACGTATGACTCTTTGTAACCTCATGGACTGTAACATGCCAGGATCCTCTGTCTTCCACTAGTTCCCAGAATTTGATCAAATTCATGTCCATAGAGTTGGGTGATGTTATCTGTCTCTTCCCCCCCCACCCCCTTCTCCCTTTGCCTTCAATCTTTCCCAGCATCAGAGTCTTTTCCAGTGAATTGGTTTTTCTCATCAGGTGGTCAGAGTAGTGGAGCTTCAGCTTCAACATCAGCCCTTCCAATGAATATTCAGGGTTGATTTTCTTTCAGTCAGTTCAGTTCAGTTGCTCAGTTGTGTCAGACTCTTTGCGACCCCATGGACTGCAACATGCCAGGCCTCCCTGTACATCACCAACTCACGTAGTTTACTCAAACTCATGTCCATTGAGGCAGTGATGCCATCCAACCATCTCATCCTCTGTCGGCCCCTTCTCCTCCTGCCTTCAGTCTTTCCCAGCATCAGGGTCTTTTCCAGTGAGTCAGTTCTTCACATCAAGAATGGCCAAAGTAGTGGAGTTTCAGCTTCAACATGAGTCCTTCTAATGAATATTCAGTACTGATTTCCTTTAGGATGGACTGGTTGGATCTCCTTGCCAGTCCAAGGGACTCTCAACAGTCTTCTCCAACACCACAGTTCAAAAGCATCAGTTCTTTGATAGTCCAACTTTCTTTATAGTCCAACTCTCACATTCATACATGACCACTGGAAAAACCATAGCTTTGACTAGATGGACCTTTGTTGGCAAAGTAATGTCTCTGCTTTTTAACATAGTGTCTAGGTTGGTCATTAGTTTTCTTCCAAGCAGCAAGCGTCTTTTTATTTCGTGACTGCAGTCACCATCTGCAGTGGTTTTGGAGCCCAAGAAAATAAAGTCAGCCACTGTTTGCACTGTTTCTCCATCTATTTGCATGAAGTGATGGGACTGGATGCCATGATCTTAGTTTTCTGAATGTTGAACTTTAAGCCAACTTTTTTACTCTCCTCTTTCACTTTCATCAAGAGGCTCTTTAGTTCTTCACTTAATCAATGGGGAACTGATTTCCTTTAAGATTGACTAGTTTGATCTTCTTGCTGTCCAAGGGATTCTCAAGAGTCTCCTCCAGCACCACCATTGAAAAACATCAGTGTTGGTGCTTAGTCTTCTTTATGGTCCAACTCTCACATCCATACATGACTACTGGAAAAGCTGTACGCACCTTTGTCAGCAGAGTGATGTCTCTGCTTTTTAATACAGTGTCTAGGTTTGTCGTTACTTTTCTTCTAAGGAGCAAGTGTCTTTTAATTTCATAGCTGCAGTCACCATCTGCAGTGATTTTGGAACCAAAAAAAAAAAAAAAATTTGTCTCTGCTTCTACTTTTTCCCTTTCTATTTGCCACGAAATGATGGGACCAGATGCCATGGTCTTAGTTTTTTGCTCGTTAGTTGTAAGTCAGCTTTTTCAGTGTCCTCTTTCACCCCCATCAAGAGGCTCTATAGTTCCTCTTCATTTTCTGCCATTAGAGTGGTATCATCTGGATATCTGAGGTTGTTGATGTTTTTCCCAGCAATCTTGATTCCAGCTTGTGATTCGTCCAACCCAGCATTTTGCATAATATACTCTACATGTAAGTTAAATAAGCAACCTTGACATACTGCTTTCCCAGTTTTGAACCAGTCCATTTGTTTCATGTCCAGTTCTGCCCCTCCCCACCACCCTCACCAAATCCAGTTATAACTATTGCTTTTGACCCACATACAGATTTCTCAGGAGATAAGTAAGGTGCTCTGGTATTCCTATCTCTTTAAGAATTTTCCACAGCTTGTTGTGATCCATACAGTCAAAGGCTTTAGTTAGTCAGTGTAGCAGAAATAGATTTTTTCTGGAACTCCTTTGCTTTCTCCTTGATCCAGAGAATGTTGACAATTTGATCTCTGGTTCTTCTGCCACTTTGAAACCCAGTTTGTACAACTGGAAGTTCTCAGTTCATGTACTAGTGAAGCCTTGCTTGAAGAATTTTGAGCATAACCTTGCCAGCATGTGAAATGAGCACAGTTGTATGGGAGTTTGAACATTCTTTGGCATTGCAGTCTCAAAGAAGGGAAATGCCAAAGAATGTTTGTTCACTAATTCACTCTTCATTGGTCTATAATCTGATTTTAACTGCATTCAGTTCTTAATTTTAGTTTTTGTACATTTCAGTTCTAGAAATTCCATTTGCTTCATTAATTTTTTTTTTAATTTGGAAATAATTTTAAGTTTGCAGAAAAGTTGCAACAATAATGCAAAAAACTCCATATACCATCCCACAGATTCATGAACTTTTCACTGTATTTGTGTCAGCATTCTCTTTCCATATGTACATACATGAGTGTCTCCTTTCCTCTACTTCACCCTTTCTGTCTCACCCACTCTTTTTTTATGTGGCTTTTTATATGTTTTATTTTACAATAGAAAGCTTTTAAACTTTCTTTTGCAAAACAAAGAATAAATGTGTGAAGTAAATCTAATTAGCCTCCTAAATTCTTTTTTCTTGGTAAAACTATACTTTATCAGATCATTTGTTCAGAACAAGTATATGTGTGTTCTGGGAATGTGCTTTCAAGAATTATTACAATCTAATCAATCAACAAATATTTATTAAGTACCTACTCTCTACAACGGAGAAGGCAATGGCAACCCACTTCAGTACTCTTGCCTGGAAAATCCCATGGACAGAGGAGCCTGGTAGGCTGCAGTCCACGGGGTCGCTAAGAGTCGGGCATGACTGAGCGACTTCACTTTCACTTTTCACTTTGATGCATTGGAGAAGGAAATGGCAACCCACTCCAGTGTTCTTGCCTGGAGAATCCCAGGGACAGGGGAGCCTAGTTGGCTGCCATCTATGGGGTTGCACAGAATCGGACACGACTGAATTGGCTTAGTGGCAGCAGCAGCACTCTGTACAAGATTCCACTGGAATTGTTTCATTGGCTTATATCTTCAGGTATTTGAAGATGTCAAATGCATCATGCCCCTTTACTCTTAAAAATTTCAGTATGTATTTCTTAAGGAGATTACCTTTTATAACCACAGTACATGGATTCACCTCAAGCAATTGTTGATATAATACTTTCATCCTATTTACCATTTATTCTCTAAATTTTGTCAGTTTACCTAGTGATTTTTAAATAGAATTTTATCCCTTCCTTTCCAAGATTCAGTCCAGAATAAGGTATTACATTACTTGTTATGTCTTTTTACTCTCATTTAATTTGTTATGGTTTCATAGCCTTTCTTGACATGTTTGAAGAATAACTGAACTGCTCCTAATTTTACTTTTTTTTTGCAATGATTAGATTCAGATTATATATCTATGGTCTGAATGTTACATAAATGTATGTTGTTTTCTTCTTAGGGTATTATAGCTGGAGGCACACAATGTCCATCTGTTTCTCTTTTGTGATTCTGTTGACCAAATCAGGGTACTCTCCACTTTCTCTGCTGTACAGATATGAATTTTCCCTTTTAACTTGAGAGAAATTTATTAGGTAGACACCATTAGGTTGTTTTTTTTTTTAAATACTTTCTGTTCTTTGTGAGTAATATTTCAATCTTGTCTCTTAACCTGTCTGAACAATAGTAAGTTGCTCTTTATATCTATATCTGTCTTAAAGTCTGTACCTATGATAGACACTCTAAATGTATCTGTTTCTCTTGGATTTCACTTATATAATTATATTTCCTTCTATGCCAATTTTTTTTGTGTGTGTGTGTGAGCTTTTTATTTTGGGTTAATTTTAGCTTTATAGAAGAGTTGCCAAGATATTACAGAGAATTCCTGTATACTCTTTACCTGGTTTTCCCTATTGTTGCATCTGTGTTACCATGGTGCATGTGTCAAAACTAAGAAACCAACACTAGTACATTGCTATTAACTAAACTCCAGATTTCTATTTGGCTTTCATTAGCTTTTTCATTAAAGTCCTCATTGTGTTCCAGAATTGAATCCAGAGAACCATATAGCATTTACTTATTGCATCTCTCCAAACACTGATTGGATTTGACAAAAGACAAATAATAGTTGACATCACCATACTGGTTAAGTTCCCTCAACTCCACTGACTACATTTTGAAAGAAGCGCACACATATACACACACATACACTCATTCACTCACTCATACATGTCAGAGATCTGAACTGCCCTCAAATTTGACATTTAAAGAAATGGTTTATCCAAAATTTGTCTTCTGGCCAACAATTGTGATTTTCTTAGTTTTTCACTTTTGATACCAGCAGTAGGATTTTCTGTCCCTTCATAGCAATTAATCCATATAAAATAGGTAGTAGAAAAATACTAAAGCCATATTAAGATGCAGATGCTGCCTAGACTTTTTGCCCTGAGCACTAGGTGAGTGATTCATTTCTAAATACTATGCTTATTAGAGGTAGGCACCAAATTTGTGCTTTAGCAAGATTACCAGTCACTGTATTCTAGACATTTGAACAACTGCTGCTTTAGTAGCGATCATATTATTAAACCCATGTATGTCAAGATTCTACTATAGTATTAAAGCTTATTATTTTGATTTACTAGGTATTTAATTGTGTCTATAATGATTTTGGGGGTCTTATTCTAGTATTTTTTCTTTTCCATGATTTTTCATGTGAAATGTTTATAATTTAGAGTAGTTATAAAAATAGTGATTTGTGTTCTCTATGGCAGGAATTTGTAGAGGAGCAGTCTATTTTTCTTAAAGTGTTCACTGAGAAATTCCAAAGCAAGAATAAATTTGATATTAAAAGGAAAAAATGTGTTTATGAAATGATATCATTATGTTTTCATCATCACAGTTTTTTTTTTCTTTAATCATTAGTGAATAATTGGGTGGGTGCTTTATTCTTTATATTATTATTTTTGGCTCATGGCATATTTTTAAAATTAGTAAGGTAAGTTTTCTCATGGCTTAATCATTTGTTTTGTTTTAGAGAACCATTTTAATTTTTAGTTTGAAAAGCATTCATAATAAAGGAAATTGGCTATTCTAATTCGTTCTTTGAATAGTTGATCTGAACTTTTATGTGGGCCACTAGATGAAGATTTAACAAATAGATTTTATGTCAAGTAATAACAAATGGATTTTCTCAGGCAAAGTTTTCCCTCAAAGGACATGTGAATATCAACTTTGAATTTTGTAGCTTACTTCAGATTTATAATGTGGAAATTGTTTCTGATGTATGTAGGACTTGGAACTCTTGTGAAAAGACAACTCATAATTCTTTTGAATTATGAGTGATAAAGGAAAAATATGTGTTTTTGTGTTTTATAAAATTTAAATATTTATATATTTTTTAACTGTTGTTTTTATTGTTTACAATCATGCAAGTAATTACTAAAAGTTCCAGTATGGTTCTTTGATATAACTAATGCCACTATTCGGTATCATTGTTTTGGTAAATCATCATTCAGGTATGCAGGGAAAAAATACTATCAAGTTCAGATTATTCAGGAACTCAAAAAGTATAGTACCCCTAGTATAACACAGCCATTGGAAGAAAAAAATATCTTGAGGCTATCTCCTTTCCACAATAAAAAATGAACATGAGAAAGCAGAAATGCAGAAAGAAAAGTAAACAAAGTAAATAAAACTATAGTTAAATGTAAATAATTACTGATAATATACTACAAGTAGAATTTGTTCCAGAAAAAATGTTTCTGTATCAGAAAATCAACACAAGTTTTTACTTAGAAAAAAAAAATAAAACCACATTATTATATCATTATATTCTGCTAAAGCATTTTATAAATCTGAGCAACCATTAAAAACATCATTAATATAGAAGGATACTTTAATAAAGGGTATTCACCAAATCCAACAGCAAATATCATTCTAAACAAAGAAATGAATCAGCCATTTCCATAAAAACAGAAACATGATAGAGATTTCTCCTATTATAAACCTTTTTGAAAATTGTTTAGAAGTTCCTAGTATCCAGTAAAGACAAGACAACACCATTTTTATTTTTAGGCAAGGTAAACCCCAGAATCCAGTAAATATCTATCAGAAATAATAATGTAATTTGGCAAGGTGATTGACACTTTTAGCTCTGCCAGTATTTACTGTTTAGGAATGTAAATGAGAAAAAAAATTACATTCACAGGTATAACAGCCATCAAATTCTCAGGAATAGATTTAACAGGAAACTTTATTGAAGTGTGTAAGACTTTGGTTCAGTTCAGTTGCTCAGTCATGTCCAACTCTTTGCGACCCCATGGACTGCAGCACGCCAAGCTTCCCTATAAGACTTGGACAAATGGAAAGACATATCATGCTTCTGGATTTACATATAAATTTATTTCAGTTCCATTCAGGAAACGGGTTCATTTTCAGTTGGATTCAGTTCCGTTCAGTCACTCAGTTGTGTTTGACTCTGCAACCCCATGGACTACAGCACATGAGGCTTCCCTGTCCATCACCAACTCCTGGAGCTTGCTCAGACTCATATCCATCGAGTTAGTGATGCCATCCAACCATCTCATCCTCTTTGTCCCCTTCTCCTCCTGCCTTCAATCTTTCCCAGCATCAGGGTCTTTTCCAGTGAGTCAGTTCTTCACATCAGGTGGCCAAAGTATTGGAGTTTCAGCTTTAGCATCAGTTTTTCCAATGAGTATTCAGGGGTGATTTCCTTTAGGGTTGACTGGTTTGATCTTGCTGTCCAACATCTTTTCCAGCACCCCAGTTCAGAAGCATCAGTTCTTTGGCGCTCAGCTTTCTTTACGGTCCAACTCTCATATCCATAGATGACTACTGGAAAAACCTTCAGTTCAGTTCAGTTCAGTGGCTTAGTCATGTCCGACTCTTTGTGACCCCATGGACTGCACCATGCCAGGCCTCCCTGTCTATCACCAACTCCTGGAGCCTACTCAAACTCATGTCCATTGAGTTGGTAATTCCATCCAACCATCTCATCCTCTGTCAGCTCCTTTTCCCACCTTCAATCTTTCCCAACATCAGGGTCTTTTCAAATGAGTCAGTTTCGCATGAGGTGGTGAAAGTATTGGAGTTTCAGCATCAGCCCTTCCAATGGATATTCAGGACTGATTTCCTTTAGGATGGACTGGTTGGATCTCCTTGCTGTCCATGGGATTTCAAGAGTCTTCTCCAACACCACAGTTCAAAAGCATCAATTCTTCGGTGCTCAGCTTTCTTTATAGTCCAACTCTCACATTCATACATGACTACTAGAAAAGCCATAGCTTTGACTATATATGGAACTTTGTTGATAAAGTAATGTCTCTGCTTTTTAATATGCTGTCTAGGTTGATCATAACTTTTCTTCCAAGGAGCAAGCGTCTTATAATTTCATGGCCGCAGTCACCATCTGCAGTGATTTTGGAGCCCAAGAAAATTGTCTGTCACTGTTTCTATTGTTTCCCCATCTATTTGCCATGAAGTGATGGGACCAGATGCCATGATCTTAGTTTTCTGAATGTTGAGTTTTAAGCCAACTTTTTGACTCTCCTCTTTCACTTTCATCAAGAGGCTCTTTAGTTCCTCTTTGCTTTCTTGCCGTAAGGGTGGTGTCATCTGCATATCTGGAGTTGTTGATATTTCTCCCAGCAGTCTTGATTTCAGCTTGTGCTTCATCCAGCCCAGCATTTCACATGATTTACTCTGCATAGACATTAAATAAGCCAGGTGACAATATACAGCCTTGATATTCTCCTTTCCCAATTTGGAACCACTGCATTGTTCCATGTCTGGTTCTAACTGTTGGTTCTTGACCTGCATATGGACTTCTCAGGAGGCAGGTAAGGTGGTCTGGTATTCCTGTCTCTTGAAGAATCTTCCACGGCTTGTTGTGATCCATACAGTCAAATGCTTTAGCATAGCCAGTGAAACAGAAGTAAAATAACTTTAAAATTCTATGGAAGAATAAATGAAAATAATAAAACATGGAAAGGAATCATTGATTCTGGTATGACTTATAAGATATTAAAACTGATAAAAATGCATGGTTACATAGGCAAATAGGCTATATTTGTTTAGGCCAGAGAGGAAGAAAACCATGGTATTAATAAGGCCGGAGCATTATTGCCACTTCATTTTGTGGAGCTGTCTGACACATTGTAGGACACGAATGCCATTATGACCAAAAGATCCCTTCTAAATGTTGAACAACCAAAATCTGTCTTTGATTTAGACTTAAGCTAGAGATAGAATGGAGGTATTGGAGTGGAATTGCTGGTCATTTGGAGAAATGTACAGGGCTTTGTGTGAACAAGTGCTTTTGTTTCTTTGGGGTAAATGTCCACGAGTACAGTTCCTAGGACATGTTTTAGTTGCATGTTTTGTTTCTAAAGGAAGTTCTGTCTCTTTTTCAGAGTGTCTATACCATTTTACATTCCCACCAGCAATGTTCAAATAATCTAATTTCTTCTCATCCTTCCTAGCATTTGGTGTTGTCACTGTGTATATTGGTAACTCACTGTGGTTTTAGTTTGTGTTTCCCTAGGGACTCAATGGTACTGAGCATCTTTTCACGTGCTTATTTGCTTTCTATATGTCTTCTTTGGTGAAATATCTCTCCATGGCTTTTGGTTGTCTTCTGGTTGAGTTGTTGTTGTTCATGTGTTAGGTTTTAAGAGTTCTTTATGTAATGTATTCTAGCCTTTGTCAGATAATGTTGTTTGCAAATATTTTCTGTCAGCCTATTGATTGTGTTTCTATCCCCTTAGCAGATTTTTTTCATAAAGTTTTTAACATAATGAAGTCCAGTTTATTGTTTTACTTTCATAGATCATGATTTAGTTTCTGTCAACAGATACTTATTTATTAATCACTAAGTACTGGGAATGAAAGTACTGGGTGGTTTTTCCGGTAGTCATGTATGGGTGTGAGAGTTGGACTATGAAGAAAGCTGAGCGTGAAAGAATTGATGCTTTTAAACTGTGGTGTTGGAGAAGACTCTTGAGAGTCCCTTGGACTTCAAGGAGATCCAACCAGTCCATCCTAAAGGAGATCAGTTCTGAGTGTTCATTGGAAGGACTGATGTTGATGCTGAAACTCCAATACTTGGGCCACCTGATGGAAAGAGCTGACTCATTGGAAAAGACCCTGATGCTGGGAAACACTGAGGGCAGGAGGAGAAGGGGATTTCAGAGGATGAGATGTCTGGATGGCATCACTGACTCAGTGGTCATGAGTTTGGGTGAACTCCAGGAATCGGTGATGGTCAGGGAGGCCTGGTGTGCTGCGGTTCATAGGGTCGCAAAGAGTCAGGCACGACTGAGCGACTGAACTGAACTGAGTATACTCTCTGAAATATGAAATATCTCTTGATATTTGAGTTTGAGTTGATTTCTCTTTAATCACTTTATGAGCAAAAACTCTTCATCTGTGAAAATAGGGCAGTTTGTTAGAAGAATTTGTTATAGGCATTCTCCCTGCCCTCCTCACTGGCCCTAATTGGGCATTGAAATTAATTAAAACCTTCATTGCTCTCTGAATAGTGAATGCTCATAACAAACTATAAAGAAATAATGTACAGTAGTATTCATATAAATATATTTATGCTATAAAAGTATCTTTTTCCTTCCAGGGACAGTAAGTTTTATTTCACTAATAAACCATGAAATTACAACATAAGCTTTTCAAGGGTTTTTACCTTTTCTGTACCTTGGTCTAACAAATTTGGTTAGAAAACACTCCTATTTAATATGAGGAAAGGATTTTTCTTATTTAATTATAGAGCTGCAACATCTTTTGTAATAAAACCCAAACCTGTCATATTTTTATTGACTACTGGTTCGCTTTCTGGTCCTTGCCCATCTATTTGCTCAATTTATTTTGTCAGTTGAGATGTCTACTGTTTATGAAATTCATTTGTCCTTGCCAATTAAGATAGGCTGTCACAGAATTTGAGGTGAAAAGTCATTAGTGAAAGTGACAGAGTGTGCCTGTATTAAAGAGAAGAAGCATTCTTATTTGGTGGTAGGCTGCGAAAATGAATATGACTGAGAGTGAAGAAAAGTGGTGAGAACCTTGAAATTGCATTTTGAAACATATCTGATTTGACTGGTTTTATTTATATTTCAGGTATTTGTAGCAGTTTAGCAATTAAACTAGTATCACTTCTCATCAGATAGACACATACACTTACACTCATGTTTTCACCTCTATTTCCAATTTGATTTTTGTCCTATTTATTCAGAGTTGTTTGAGCTATGCTAAACTTCACGGGATGAATTGTCATTACTTCATCTTTTACTGTCGGAGAAGGCAATGGCACCCCACTCCAGTACTCTTGCCTGGAAAATTCCATGGACGGAGGAGCCTGGTGGGCTGCAGTCCATGGGGTCGCTGAGGGTTGGACATGACTCAGTGACTTCACTTTCACTTTTCACTTTCATGCATTGGAGAAGGAAATGTCAACCCACTCCAGTGTTCTTCCCTGGAGAATCCCAGGGACGGAGGAGCCTGGTGAGCTGCCATCTATGGGATCGCACAGAGTCGGACATGACTGAAGTGACTTAGCAGTAACAGCATCTTTTACTGTGCTTCATGTATCATATAAATTATTTATTTCTTGAAAGTTTATTGGAACTCAGACATAAAAATGGCTAGCCTGAGTTTCTTGGAGGGGTTTTTAGGTCGTTTTTTGACAATATTTTTTACTTTATTGTCATCAGTCTAATTAGGTTTCCTCTAGACCAGCTTGGATAATTTATTATTTTCCTAGAAAGTGTCCATTTCATCTGTTCATGGCATTTCCCAGATGTTTTTTAAATGTCTTTTTTTAAAGTTGGCTCATATATTTCTTTCTTCTAGTATTCTTCATTCCTTCTTTTAAAATGATGTTTTATCTGGAACAACTTTTTTTTCATCCTGCAGACCTTTGTTTGCATTTCTTGAGGTGTAGGTCACTATAGTGAATTATCTCAGCTTTTGTTTTCTCATAATATTATAATTTTACCTTCATTTTTGAAGGCTATTTCCCCTGAGTATAAAATCTTAGATTGGCAGTTCTTTTCTTTCAACACTTTTAAAGATGTTATTCTGTTATCTTTTGTTTCTGATAATAAGTTGGCAATCATTCTCATTGTTTTTACCTTGGAATGAAATGTGACTTATTTATTTATCTGATTGATTAAAATTTTTTCTTTATCTTGGCTGTTAGCATTTAGCTATGATGTACCTTTCTTCCTGTTATTTGGATTTATGTGTTGAGTCTGTGTGTTGATGTCTTTTATCAGTTGTGGAAAACTTTAGCTATTATTTCTTAAAGGATTTCTTCTACCTTTTTATCATCTATATTTTGGAACTTTAATTTGTACTTAGATTGTTTGACATAACCTCATGCATCTCAGGGCTTCTCAAGTGGCACTAATGATAAAGAACCCTCTTGCCAGCACAGGAGATGTAAGAGACACAGGTTTGATCCCTGGGTTGGGAAGATCCCCTGGAGGAAGGCATGACAACCCACTCAGGTATTCTTGAGTGGAGAATCCCATGGACAGAGGAGCCTGGTGGGCTGCTATCCTCAGGGTTGCAAAGAGTTGAGCATAACTGAAGCAGCTTAGCACAGCACAACAAATGCACCTCGATCTGTGTTATTTTTCTTAGCTTTTGGTAATTTTTTTCACTTTGGTCAATTTATGTTGGCCTGTGTCCAGGTTTATTGACATTTTTCTGCTAAGTTCAGTCAGTTTTTAAGTCCAGTTGGTTAATTCTTAATTTAGATGGTGTTTTCAATTATAGAATGCTCATTTGGTTCTTTTTAAGATAGTTCATTTCTCTAATGAAATGTTTAACCTTTTCATCTGTTGTTTTTCTGTTTTTAACCTCTTTTCCTTAACTTTTATGTAATAGCTAAAAATAACAGTTTAATAGTTGATATCTCTGCTAAATCCAACATTTAAGTCATATGTGCATCTGCCTTGTTAATTCTTTTGTTTCTTCACACATCTCATCATTTTTCTGTTGTTTACCAGACATTGTGTTTCTGTTGAGGTTAAATATTAATAGTATTTTTATTTAGATGAAATAAAATTTATATTTTAAGGCAGGACAAGAAAGATTAAACATAAAATTCTTTGTATTTATTTGGAACTTCTCCCTCCCTAATGTGCAGTGTGCATATGCATTATATATCAACCTGAGCTCCTGAAAAATGAGAGTGTCTGCTTAACAATAAACCATCTTTTTTCTTTCTGACACTAGCAATGTAACTTCTTAAAAGAATAGTATTTTTTCCCAGCTCTGTAGGGAGTCATGGTGACTTGCTGTTTACTTGCTGTTTGCTTTGTTTGTGTTTACCTGGACTGTTGCATCCTTGGTGAACTTTATGTAAAATACAGTATGCCATTTTGACGTATGATCCTTTGTCTCAAACATGTATTTGATTATGCTTTCAACTTCTCACAAGTGGAATAGTTCTCAGAGCTTTCTGTGATTCTGCTTTCTGGATTGTAATCTTCAGTTTGGCTTGAATAAAATTCTCTTTTTTCTATTTGATAATTGAATTTCTGTTGAGACTTAGAGAAGGAAAGCCTTTTCCTGAGTAAGACAGCTATGATGAGGGTCTGGCTCTCTTGGATTTAATGGAGGGTTGAGGTGGATAAGGCCTAGGTTTAGTTTGTCTCAGTTTAGTTTGTCTCAATTCACATGTATTTCTGATGTCTACGTAGAAGTCTCTTCTGTGTGTATGTCAGTCCTCTGTCTTTAACAGGACTCTGGGATCTAAGTACCATTTCATTATGAGCCCTTGCTCAACATTATTGTCAAGCTTCCAGCCCCCCAGATTGTTCTCACCTTGAACTTGGTAGAAGGCCTCTTTGGAGAATCAGGGGACAGGAAAAACTAGCCTTGAATTTGAAGTAAGGGGTTCCTTCACTTTCTATACCAGGAGTTGACAAACAGGGTCTCCAGACTAAATCTGGCCTATCACCTGTTTTTGTAAATAGAATTTTGTGTGGACGTAGCCATAATCATTTGTGTGTGTATTGTCTATATTGCCTGCTTTCATACTGCAAGAGCAGAATTATGTGTTTGGAAAGGAGACTGAAGTATTTTCTGTTTGGCCCATTATAGACAAATTTGGTTGCCCGTGTTCTATACTGTCAAACCCATTCACAGAGTTGTTAAAAAAAATTGCTGATTTCTCTTACCCCCCACCATTTATTTGTTGTTCTTTTTATTTTTTAATTTCCTTAATTTATTTTTGTTGAAACATAGTTGATTTATAATATTGTGTTATTTCACAATAACCAGTCTTTGTCCTCCTACCCATGTTTTGACTTAGTAAATATCTGTAGTGATCTTAAACTTCATTAGATTTTATAAACCCTAATCTTCAGTTCAGTCGCTCAGTCGTGTCCGACTCTTTGCGACCCCATGAATCATAGCACGCCAGGCCTCCCTGTCCATCATCAACTCCCGGAGTTCACTCAAACTCATGTCCATCGAGTCGGTGGTGCCATCCAGCCATCTCATCCTCTGTCGTCCCCTTCTCCTCCTGCCCCCAATCCCTCCCAGCATCAGGGTCTTTTCCAAACCCTAATCTTAGAACCCTATAATAGATTTCAGTGGGTTTAAGTATAAAATTTAAAGTCTTTCACTGTACTTACAGAGACCTTGATAATAACACTGCCTGCCTCCTCAACCTTCTTCTTTTTTTAATAGACTTTTTTTTCTTTTAAAGAGCTCTTTTATGTTCTTGACAATATTGAGGGAAAGATACAGAGATATCCCATGTACTATCTGCCCCTTATATGCCTACAGCTTTCTATTTTTAACACTCACTGAGCTTCCTCCTCAGCCTCCACCATATTCAAATCCCCTTGTTACCCTTTCTGTCCTTACTGTTGTACATATGACTCTGAGATATTTTTCTTTGTTTGCATGGTTTGTAAGTAGATTTAAGTCCTACAGTTTCACTGACTGTATTATTCCCAGCATCTAGAATGGTGCCTGGAAATTAGTAGATCAACAGATATTTATTAAATTAACGAATAAATTTACTATATTCTCTGACTCAGTAGCACCTGCCCTACTCTTATCTTGCTGCCATATTAGTTTTCCTGATTAGAAAATTCTTAGCTTGGCACCTGACCTTACGTCTTCCTTCTCTGGCTTTATTCCCTATAACTCTTACTCAGAAACTTTTTACTTTATCCAAATTGATCTTAATGCTTTATATTTTCTGTGCCCCTTTGATCATGACATTCACCCTGTCTGGAATAAACTTGCTGTTATACTTGTCTCTTCTTTAAATCCTACCCAATCATTAAAGTCCAGCTTATATCTTATTCAGATTCACAGTGATCACTCTTGTGCCTCATGTACTCTAGTGTTTATTCCTAATGTGAAACTTAAGGTAATGCCTTTTATTACATGTAAACTTTCTAGACATGCTTCCCTAATAGTTTAACTGTCCTAAAGGTAAGAAGTGTTCACTGCCTTTTTACCCTCCACAGTTCATACTGTCATTAGATTGACATTTATATTTTGTTGAAAGAGAATGTAGGAAATCATTTGGTTACATTTCTTGTCTTTGATAGAGCATGTGTTAAGTAACAGTTAACTTACATTCCCTGTGTTCTATATTTCATAAAGGGAAAGTACTTTAACATGTTATTACCTCATTTAATCTGTACAGCAAATACCATTTCATTTTACAGATGAGAGGTGAAAAGGTTACCTGAGATTAAAAGACTTTATCTAGTGTTTGTATGGAGAAGGTGATGGCACCCCACTCCAGTACTCTTGCCTGGAAAATCCCATGGACGGAGGAGCCTGGTAGGCTGCAGTCCATGGGGTTGCGAAGAGTCGGACACGACTGAGCGACTTCACTTTTACTTTTCACTTTCATGCATTGGAGAAGGAAATGGCAACCCACTCCAGTATTCTTGCCTGGAGAATCCCAGGGACAGAGGAGCCTAGTGGGCTGCCGTCTATCGGGTCGCACAGAGTTGGACATGACTGAAGTGACTTAGCAGCAGCAGCAGTGGTTGTAGCTAGTAGACATCCATAGGAATAGAAACAATTCAATTCTCACTCTTCCGTATATTGCCTGTCACTGAATAAACAGGACAGTTAGTAATGGAATTAAGTCTAAACTGAGATCTGAACTCTAAAGGTCATTTCTTTGAAGTAGTGAGTCAGTTTTTAACAAATTTTAAGGATTAAGGATTATATCAAAGCAAAAAGTAGCCAAGAGTTCGGTGACTTCCTTTGGTAGTTGAAAGAGATTTTATTATTTTAAGTTGTGTGTATTTTTGCTCTCTGTTTTTTCTTTTTCTTTTTTGATCTCTCATTTTTTCTGATCATCATGAAAACATGTTAAATATGTGTAACAATTAGACATTGTGAGTTGGTTTGTCAGTATTTTGTATGTTTATTATTTGAACAGTCACCTTAGATGTAAATTAATTACATGAGTATCTTTGACTTTCCTGATTTTTAAAAGGACTTTAATTCAATTGATATTAATTTTAAAAATAAAAAATTATGCAGTTTTTAAAGGTTACACTCCATTTACAGTTATTATAAAATATTGGCTATATTCCCTGTGTTGTACCATATATCTTTGTAGGATATCTTACACCCAATAATTTGTATCTCTCACCCTCCCAGCCCTTTATTTCACCCCTCCCCCACACTGATAACCACTAATTTTTTCTTTATATCTGTGAGTCTACCTTTTTTAATTTAAATTCACTAGTTTGTTGTAGTTTTTAGATTTCATAAATGAGTGAATCACTGTTGCCTTTCTCTGACTGACTTACTTCACTTATCATAAAGTCCTCCAAGTGTGTTCATGTTGGTACAAATGGAAAAATTTCCTTTTTTTTCTTTTTAAGGCTGAGTAGCATTCCATTGTATTTTATACCACATCTTCTTTATCCATTCATCTGTTGATGGACACTTAAATTACTTCCGTATCTTGGCATTTATAAATAATGCTACTGTGACCATTGGGATGAATGTGTCTTTTCTGCTTGGTCTTTTTTTTTTTAATCAGATATATACCCAGGAGTGAAATTGCTTGGTCATGTGGTAGTTCAGTTGTTAGTTCTCTGAGACACCTTCATTGTGTTTTCCACAGTGGCTGCACCAGTTTACATTACCACCACCAACACGCGAGGATTCCCTTTTCTTTGCCATCATTTGTTATGTGTTTTCTTCTTGATGATAACCATTCTGACTAGTGTGATGTGATATCTCATTGTGATTTTGATTTGCATTTCCCTGATAACTAGTGACGGAGAAGGCAATGGCACCCCACTCCAGTACTCTTGCCTGGAAAATCCATGGATGGAGGAGCCTGGTAGGCTGCAGTCCATGGGGTCGCTAAGAGTCGGACACGACTGAGCGACTTCACTTTCACTTTTCTCTTTCATGCATTGGAGAAGGAAATGGCAACCCACTCCAGTATTCTTGCCTGGAGATTCCCGGGGATGGCGGAGCCTGGTGGGCTGCTATCTATGGGGTTGCACAGAGTCGGACACGACTGGAGTGACTTAGCAGCAGCAGCAGATAACTAGTGATGTTGAGCATTTTCCCATTTGCCTATTGACTATCTGCGTTTCTTCTTTGGAAAAATGTCTATTCTTTTCTTCTGCCCATTTTTTAATCAGGTTATTTGTTTTTTTGATGTTGAGTTGTATGAGTTATGTGTATTATATTTAAATAAATAAAAATAAATAAACAACATTTTTAGTGCAGTAGAATATTGGTCTTGGTTATTTTTCTGCCCATACAGTCCTACAATATTTACTGAAAATGTTAAGGAGTCTTAACTACAGTGGAAAATATGAAGATTAGAATTGAAGGAATTAAGTTAAATAATGCCTCCAAATAGTTGTAGATGTCTTCTCATCCATTCTTACAGGCTTAAGGTAGAATATTTGGGGATGGGAATGTGGGGAAAGAAGGTTGGCAGGCAGAAGCAAAGGCCATTGTGACAAATTTCAGCAGTGAGGTGCCCAGTACAGTCATTGGAGACTGCCATGAGTTGTTTAGAAGCCTGTGTCCTTCCATAATTCTCTAAGATCTGTTCTTGATTACTTTTGACTTCATTTCCTTTACCTGTACCTCTTGTTCTTGTTCACATCTTTTCAGTCATATTAGCCTCCTCCTGGCTTAGGAGTTTAATGCGTGTTCCCTTTGCCTGAAATGATAGTTCCCTTTCTCCATTAGGGATTTTATTTAGAAGTTTCCTTCTAGTTAAGGTCAAACCCTAATGCCTTCTTTATGTCTCCCTTTTTATTCTGTCTCCCCTTTTGTATTTTCTCTCTGTTGTAATTATTGCTAGTTATCTTGTGATATGTCTTGGTTTTTTAAAAAATTATCTGTCCCTCCTATCTAATACATTTCATGATGAGTTTATTCTCTTTTCTACTGCTGTACCTTAGCACCTGCCTGGCATATAGTAAATACTCAGTAATACATGTTCTAAGAACGAGTAACATTTTGAAGAAGATAACTCTGGCATCAGTGTAAAGAAATGGACTGTAGTGAGGAGATACTAGTTGAGATGATGAAAAGGCTAAAGAAGTGATGATAGGAATAAAGAGGATACACAGGAAACACATTTTTGAGGTAAAATAGGAAGAAAATGGCAACCCATTCCAGTATTCTTGCCTGGAGAATCCTGTGGACAGAGGAGCCTGATGGGCTGCTGTCCATAGGGTCGCACAGAGTTGGACATGACTGAAGTGATTTAGCAGCAGCAGCAGAAAGGATTTAATTAATAGAATGGCTCAGAAAGGAAAAGAATGGGAGGAAATAATTTGTACTGAAATTTCCAGATAGAGAAACTGGCTAACTGGTGACATTGCTTTATTCCAAGCTTACATTAGGTATACAGTGATTCATATATTGAATGAGTAAGTATCCAGAGATAGTTACCTTTTGCACTAAATATTGCTTTCAAATGTAATTTATTTAAAAGTAAATAAATTTCTATTTTTTTCTATTTCTATTCTTCTGGGTTCCTTTGTAGTTTTTCCTTATTTGAGCTTTGGGATTGTGCTTCCCCTGAACTTCAGGAAAATTTAATGTCACAAGTCTTTTTAGTACTGCATTGTAATATTCAGTATTTCATCCCAAAGATCCATTTTCACCATCCATTGTCTGCCTTCACAGTTCGGTACTATCGTAGTTTACTGTTTACATTCTTGTTGCTAAAGAAGGAAGCTAGAGGAAGCTATATAGGGTTTATGCTGTCAGCCCAAGCCCTTTTGTGAGCGATATTTTCTGATTTAAAAGAAGTAAATGTTCATTCTTCCATTTAGTTTCTGCCTATCTTCAACTTGTACAAGGTGCTTAAAGTTTAAAATAGTGGTCTCTTAATACTGATTGCAGTTCCCTTGATACAACTGTTTTGGACTGTTAATTCAAGCTTATATATTTTTAACAGCAAGGTTTTTTAAAAAGAGTAAGTTATTTAAACTGGTTTAATTTGCACACTATTCCTGCAGACCAATTACTTTAAAAATCCAAGTGTATGTTAGATATGTACTTAAAATCCTACATTCATAAATCTGAGAGTGTGCAATGAGAAATTAATATTTAGGAAATAGTCTAATTTTTAATTTAAAATTAGATTTAAATAGTGAGTTAAATATGTTTATTTTTCTTAAGCATATTTTAATATATAGTAATACTTTTATCCAAGATGTGTATAAGAGACAGGGACACACTTTTTGTTTTCTTAGAAAATTTCATATTTCAAATAAATAAAACTCTTATAGATTTGTTTTTTGTAAATTTGTGATTTTCTGTAGTCTAGTCATCCCTTAATCTCCTCTTGTATAATATAATCACACTCACTTCCACTTGTGATATATGGGAGTTTTAGTAAATATACATACATGTACTCATGATAGTAAAAGGGTAACAGTAGAGCCAAGAAATAAATAAATTGCTAAAAGGAAAATAGTATCTTTTTAAAATTGCTATGGTATAGCATTGATAGACTCTTTCTAAAAAAATATATTTATTTATTTGGCTGCATCGGGTCTTAGTTACTTCTCTCTAGAGGTGGCGTGCGGGCTTGCTTTCCCTGCAGGGAAAGCAAGTTCGATCCTAGGGCAGGGATCGTTCCCTCATCCCCTACCCTGTAAGGCAGATTCTTAACCACTGGGCTATCAGGGAAGTCCCACATTCATAGACTCTTATCCTCAAGGAACTCTAGAATATATTTTTATGAAAGGAAAAGCACCTGTAGTACAAGTTGTCTGTCTTTAAAGAAACTCAGTAACCAAAAATTTAACCTTAAACACAAGCTCTGCACACCCACCTCATTTTCTTAGATCTTTTTGTGTTCATGTTTTCTTTGATTTCTTGGAGAAAAATTGGTTAATTCGCTTTTTCTCTAGATTCAGAGTATTCTGATTTGGGAGTCATGATTTTCTTTTATTCATCCATCAGTATCCTGTCATCAAGAATCCTGTGTTTTTGTTTTTGTTTTTTTTTTTTTTAAGAAAAGTTCCAAATGTATCTTCAATGCCTTGAAAGCTGTATCTGCCAATAGATGAAGATGGGGGACCATGTGGTGTATTCTAGCAGCTATAAGAGTTCTCTATTCCTCGAAACTAAGGTGAATTAGAAAGTTGTTGGGAAGAATGGACAGTTAATCCCTCATCAATTAATGCAGTGTTTTGTGTTACATGCTAAAAAGTTAATGTTATATCCTTAAGGCCTCAATGAGCCATTGTAGGATTTTAAACTGGTAAGTAAAAAAAGATTTTAACCTCTAAACTCAGTACCTCTGCCCCAGATTTATTAAATTTGAGTTTTCTAGAGGAAAGAAAAATTTTATGTTAAAATTTAAATTGGATTAGATCTTATAGTCATTTTTTATTTACTCTTATAGCAATTAGAATGGTTATAGTTACCAAAGATCTAATTTAGAATGACCCAGATATGAAGGGAATTTATTAGTTCACATAATAAAGAATTTTGGAGGTGTGATTATAGATCAGTTAATTCTGAAGCTTGATAGCATCATCAAGGACCCAGTTTCTTTGCAACGTTTTGCTCTGCCATCTTTAGAATTTTTGTTATTCTTCTCAGGCTTGTCCTTGTATAGCTACACAAGGACTGCCATATCTTCAATTTGGATATCTACACACTATGTTGTTCAAAGTCAGGTAGAACAACTGGCCCTTTCCTGGGTCCATCTTTAAGATTAAGAAGAACTTTCCTGAAAGCTACTGCTTTCCCATTTGCCTCCTGTGCCACTGGCCAAATTACAGCACATAACCTTTTTTATACCAGTTAATGGAATTTCAGTTGATGTTCTTAAGATTCATTTTCTAATTAAGGTTTGGCTCTGAGGCTAGGGAGAAGATCAGCCAGCCTCATTTGAAAAATGATAATAAAAATTGGGATTTTATTAGTATAAAAGAAGGTAAATAACCAGTGGAGCCTACCACTTTGATTTACTGATGTAGTAAATTTGTTTGTTTGTTACTGATGTACGATTTGTTTATTTTTAAAACTGGTGGTGTTTCCCATGCCAAGAGTTAGAAAGCAAGCCCATATTTGGCCCCAAATAGGAAAGACACGACCTCTTTACATCTGTCAATAATGCTGATATTTTGCTATGAATTTTTAGGTGATACAGAGCTACTATGGTATGACTCAGTCTCTTTGAGGTTTACCTACTTTGAAAATCTTTAAAGACTTGGTTTCTGATCTGCACAGCTGAGGATTGGGTCCTAAACCATAGGATTTTACTCCTAACCATAGGACAGAGACTTTGCCTGGGAAACAAACCTGCCAGTCATCTCAGAAGACAGATTTCTGTGATTGTTCCTGGTCAGGGGAATTCTTTTTGTGTCTATAAGGAACCAGGTTTTCAAAAACAAATATTTGGATAGATTTGTCTGCTTTTTTTTTAGTCAGATAAACACACACACACACACATACACCCTTGTAAGAACACACATACACATTTGTAAGAACACACATACACACTTGTAAGAACACACACACTTATAAGAACACACACACACACACACACACTCAAACTTGTAAGAACTTGCCTGCTTGAGAAGGGGAATATTTAGTGGGAGAAAGACATTATTGAAATAAAAAATTAATTTTTTTTTCAAAATAGTGCCTAGGTTTACTCTAAAATTTTACCTTCAGCCTCATTCTATTACTGCTGATATTTTTCATTTCAGCCATTTCTTTACTCCAGAATTTTGTGTTACCTTGCCATTCTTTGTTCCCATCTTAAAGACTGATAGTCCAACTGCTGGTAAATCTCCATTCTGTTAACCTTCCAATTGCTTCATACTCTGAGGCTCCAGTACTATTAGATACTATTTAAATGCTGCTTTCCTTCCTCCCTCTCTGTGTTCTGTCTTTTCATCCCTGATTATACAGTGAATACCTACTGTGGGCCAGGTAAAGTCCTGAGGGGTGCAGTTTATTTACAGCTATACGACATAGATCCTGTTAGATTTGATTATATGGTACAAGTAATTTATTATGGTACAAATAATTCAATATAATTACAAGAAGTATTATGATAAAGTTCTACACAGGATACTGTTGGAGTATAGAGGAAGGATGCCATCTGAGACTGGGAAATAGAACAGTTCTTGGAGGAGGTAGTGGCTCTCTTTGAATGTAAATAGTAGTTAGCCATTTTGAGAAATGGAGAAAAGTAAGTTTCAGGCAGAGGATACAGCAAATATAAAGCCATGAAGTTGTAAGAGAGCTTGACAATTAGTAGATGGAATGAGGATTGCTAAAGGGTAGTTCCCAGAAAGGGGGTATGTGTGATGGTGGGCAGGCAAAATAATACATCATCTTTAGGAGTAATTGCAATGGCAACCAAGTGAAAGTGATCAGAATCTAAAATAAGAGGGTGGCAGTGAGCACGGAGAGATGTCAGGAAAGGATCAACTGAACTTGATTGATGGGTGTGGGTCCAGTGAAGTAAGAGCCATAGCTTTATTCATTCACTCAACAGAATACTGACTGAACACTTGTGTGCTAGGCACCGTTAGAGCTACTGGAGGTACAAGTAGTGCTATAGATCAAGTTACTGTCCTAGTTACAGTTCAGCCTCTCAGTCGTGTCCAGCTCTTTAGGACCCCATGGACTGCAGCACACCAGGCCTCCCTGTCCATCACCAACTCCCGGAGTTTACTCAAACTCATGTCCATTGAGTCGGTGATGCCATCCCACCATCTCATCCTCTGTCATCCCCTTCTCCTCCCACCTTCAATCTTTCCCAGCATCAGGGTCTTTTCAAATGAGTCAGTTCTTCACATCAGGTGGCCAAAGTATTGGAGGTTCAGCTTCAGCATCAGTTCTTCCAATGAATATTCAGGACTGATTTCCTTTAGGATGGACTGGTTGGATCTCCTTGCAGTCCAAGGGACTCTCAACAGTCTTTTCCAACACCACAGTTGAAAAGCATCAATTCTTCGTTGCTCAGCTTTCTTCACAGTCCAACTCTCACAACCATACATGACTACTGGAAAAACCATGGCTTTGACTAGACGGACCTTTGTTGGCAAAGAAATGTCTCTACTTTTTAATATGCCTAGTTATGTAGTAACTCACAGGATTGATTCAAGGGTGACACCATGTTCTGGTTTGGGTGTCTGGGTGTACTGTGATTGCCATTCACTTGAGGTTTGAGGGGGAATGTAATGAAATCAGTCTTAGGACAGTAAGTTTGAGGGGATGATGGGAAATCTGGGGGAAGTTAGATATTTGGGTTAGGCTTCCGGAGGAGAGGGCAGAGTAAGAGATCTTAGAACTGTATAGTAGTGATTGAAGTTTTAAAAACTATCATAAGGTAAAATTTACTTGGGGAGTGTGTGTATGGCATTCACGTTCAATTTTAATACACACATTGATGTATGTAGCTGCTGCTGCTGCTAAGTCACTTCAGTCGCGTCCTACTCTGTGCGACCCCATAGACGGCAGCCCACCAGGCCCACCCGTCCCTGGGATTCTCCAGGCAAGAACACTGGAGTGGGTTGCCATTTCCTTCTCCAGTGCATGTAAGTGAAAAGTGAAATTTGAGTCGCTCAGTCGTGTCCGACTCTTTATGACCCCATGTACCTGCAGCCTACCAGGCTCCCCCGTCCATGGGATTTTCCAGGCAAGAGTACTGGAGTGGGTTGCCATTGCCTTCTCCCATGTAGTGCCACCACACAATTAGTGTACATGATGGTACAGATTCTGTTATGATATCACTTTCTAGTCATAACCTTCCGCCACCACTAGTCCTAGAAAGCAGTGCCCTATTTATTCTCTATCTCTGTAGTTTTTAAAATTTTTTCAAAGAATGTCATTTAATGGAAAATGGAATAATACAGTTTTTTTAAGACTGGCTCCTTTTGTTCAGCATAATGCCTTTGAGATTCATCCCACATTGGTCCTGCAACATTGTTCTTTTTTATTGTCCAGTGATATGCCATTGTATAGATATAATACAGTTTGTTTATTCATTCACATTGTTTATTCATTCACCCACTGAAGAACATTTGGATTGTTTCCCATTTTGGGGCAATTATGAATAGAGCCACTATAAACATTCATAGACAGGTTTTTGTGTGCTCATAAGTTTTTATTTCTCTAGGGTCAGTGCCTAGGAATAAGACTGTTGGATTTTATGGTAAGATTATGTTTAACTCTATAAGAAACTGCCACGCTGCTTTTCAGAATGACTGTACCATGTTCGTTCCCAGCAGCTGTGTATGACAGTTCCCGTTGTCTCACATCCTTGCTAGCACTTGGTATTGTCAATATATATAATTTTCATTTTAGCCACTCTATTAAAATGTGTACTGGTATCTCATTGTGATTTTAATGTTCTCTAATGGTGAATGATGTGGAACATCTTTTCATGTGCTTATTTTTGCTTTTTGTATATCCTCTATGGTGAAGCGTCTGTTTAGATCTTTTGTCTAGTTTTTAATTAGGTTGTTTGTTTTCTTACTATTGAGTTTTGAGAGTTCATTGCATATTCTAGATATAGGTCCTTTTTGGGATATGTGATTTGCTTGTTTTGTTTTTCTCATAACAGTGATTTTTGCAGAACAAAGTTTTAATTTTGATGAAGTTTAATTTTTTTTTTTTAATGGATCATGGTTTTGGTGTTTGTGTGTGTGCACATGCTCAGTCTCTCAGTTGTGTCCAACTCTTTGCAGCTGCATAGACTGAAGCCCACCAGGCTCTTCTGCCCATGGAATTTTTCAAGCAAGAATACTGGTGTGGAGTGTGTTGCCATTTCCTTCTCCAGGGGTTCTTCCCCACCCAGGGATTGAACCTGAGTCTCCTGCATTGGCAGGTGGATTCTTTACCACTGAACCACCTGGGAAGCCCCTAGGCATTTGGTATCATAGCTAAAAACTCTGCCCAACCTAGCCATAAAGATTTCTCCTACTTTTTTTCCTTAAAACTTTTAAGTCTTTTTATATTATGTCTGAGGTAAAAGTTGACGTGTATGTTTGTGTTTTTTGCATCTGCATGTGCAGCACCATTGTTGAAAAGGCTATATCTTTTTTGCTCTAATTGCTTTTACACCATTGTCACAAATCAGTTGACTATACTTGCTTGGGTCTGTTCTCTTCTGCTGATCTGTTTCTATCAGTTTACCAAAACCACACTGTCTTGATTACTGTAGCTTTATAGTAAGTCTTAATACAGAGTACAGTGATTCTTACCACTTTGTTGTTTTTTCATACTTGTTTAAGATATTTTAGATCCTTTATCTTTCTATATACGTTTTAGAAATGTTTGAAAGATGTAACAATCTATGAAAACATCCTTCTGGGATATTTGTTAGAATTGCATTAAATGGGATATTCGTTAGAATTGCATTAAATCTGTGTAATTGGAGTAGAATTCAAATCTTTCCATGTGGGATCTTCCAGTCCATGAACATATGTTTTTCATTTATTTAGGTCTTATTTGATGTCTTTCTTCAGCACTTTGTTCTAGCATACAGATCTTGTATTTGTTTTGTTAGCTTTGTAACTATTTCTTTTTTTTTAAACTATTGTGTGTTTGAAGTTTTGGTTTCTAATTGTACATTGCTAAATATATAAAAGTATAAATGAATAATTTAAAAATATGATTTTTTTTTCACATTGTGCTGTGACCTTGCTAAACTTAATTCTTAATTTTAAGAGGCTTTTTGGGGAGAGGGGATTGTTTGCTTTGGATAGATTTGTTTGAATTTTTTAAGTGTAAAATAATGTCTTTTGAGAACAGGAATAGTTTTATTTCTTCCTTTCCAGTCTGTATGCACTGATGAGTACTTCTAGTCTGATGAGGGCTAAGAGTGGTGAGAGGGTGTTCTTGCCTTGGTCATGATCTTTGAGGTTTACCACTAAGTATGATGTAGGTTTTTTGTAGATATTCTTTATCCAGCTGAGGAAATTTCCCTCTACTCCTAGTTTTGTGGGTTTTTTTTTTTTTTTATCATGAATAGATTTGAAATTTGTTAAATGCTCTTTCTACATCAAGTGATATGATCAAATGATTTTTCTTTGAATCATTAATATTATGCGAGTGATTTGTTTCTGTTGTTTAATCTCTAAGTCATGTCCAACTCTTTTTGACCCCATGGACTGTAGCCTGCCAGGTTCCTCTGTCATGGGATTTCCCAGGCAAGAATACTGGAGTGGGTTGCGATTTCCTTCTCTGGGGGATCTTCCCTACTCAGGGATTGAACCTGAGTCTCCTGTATTGGCAGGTGGATTCTTCACCACCGAGCCACCTAGGAAGCCCACGTGAGTGATTATGTGAGTGATTTCAGATGTTGACTAGCTTATTAGCATTCCCAGGATAAATCCCTCTTGGTGTATGTGGTGGTGGTGGTTGTTTTAAATACATTACTGAATTTTATTTGCTAATACTTTGTTGAGTTTATCTGTTTTTATATTCATGAGAGATGTCGGTCTATAGTTTTTTGTAATACCAGCTTTGATATCACAGTGATTTTGTCTTCATAAAATGAGTTGGGGATGTTCCTTTTCTCCTGTTTTCTGGAAGAAATTATGGAGAATTGTTGTTTCTTTAAATGTTTGTGAATGTAGAATTCACCTATGAAACCATCTGGGCCTGGATATTCTTTTTGTAAACGTTTTTTAATCACAAACTTTATTTAATAGTTATAGGAATATTCAGGTTACTATTTAATCTTGGGTGAGTCTCAGTAGTTATTAATTATTAAAAGATGTGTTTAGAAATCTAAATTTTGCTACTGACCAGCTATGTGACCTTGGGAAAGGTACTTTAAGCATTAACCTCACCAGTTCTTAATTTGTTCATCTGAAAAATTAAAGCGTTAGATTTGTCTTCTTTAAGGTTTCTCTCAGTTTTCAAATCCTGTAATTCTGGTAGAATGAGAATGTTTGAAGTTTATGTGAAAGAATTGTGAGCCTCTGTTTTTTGTTTCATCTGTCAGTGTTTGAACAATGGTTTACTTAGATTCACTTTGCCTTTTAACAGAGAAGTTCTGTATTTTCTTCTTATCAGTGGATTATTTGTTGATGAAAAGTTATGGTTAGAGGCAGGCCTTTTTATGTACTTATTCATGACATACTTAAATGGTATGTGAAAAATTACTTTTATAAACTATTTATATAAGAAGATGTGAGACATATCACACTGCTTTCTAATGTTATACTTTCTTGAAAAAACTATTAATTAAAATTTTTTTAAATGTTAGAAATATTTCTTTCAGTGATTATTCTTCTGAATCTTCATAATTTGGTAATTATTCTACTGATTTAAAAAACCACTCTTTTTTGGTGACTTAATAAAGTCTATGTAGGTATTTTCTGTGAAATTCATTTTCGGAAGATACATACTGCTATTTGAATCCTGTACACTGATTGGGTTAAAAGAAAGTGAAAGTAGCATACAGATCTGCTGCTGAAGGAAACATTAAGTTGCAGGCTGCAGCTGGAGGATTTTACGTAGGCACCTGTGGGTTTGAGTGCGTTCAATATACAGACTGCAGTAGCAGGCTGGCACTGCCTCTGCTGGCTCCACTACACTCCTTCACTGCTGTTCTGCCGATTTCTCCACTGTCCAGAAGACAAAATGGTGCAGCACATAGAGGGCATGGGGAAAAAATAATCATCAATATGATCCAAAGGTGGGTTTGCTACACGGAATAGCAGAGAAAATTACTTAACAAGATGAAAAGCTTAGATATAGTTCAGGATGTCAGATATCCTTAGCTGTTTTAATATTTGATTATGGCCACTTAAGAATGAAAATGTGTAGTTCTGAAATCTGCATGCCCTCTCTCTATAGAGGTTTCAGGTATATTGCATGTTTAGCATTGATAAATGCATGCCTGGCAGCTTATAAACAGATTTATATTTGTACTAAATATGTATAATGTGTATATAGAGAAATAGATGTACATATACATGAATACATGAAGGTTTTGTTTTAAGCACTAGGTTTTTTTAAAAAGTAAACACTTAACAGGTTTTTCATTTTCTGTTGCACATTTGTCGCAGCTCCTGGTATTGTTCTTTCCTTATATTGTTCATTTTTATAATAGTAGAGAGCATTAGTAGAGCATTCTCTGGTGAGATGGAAAATAAGTAGAATGAACACTGGAGTTGGCACTTAATATTTTATTGATGAGTGTGATGCAGTGTGAGTTCGCATTGCACATAGTCATGATTTAAATGATTATTACCTCTTTTAGGAAAGCAAAATGTTAGTAAGAACGGCCATGTTTTAGACAGTGAGTATAAAATAAGGAGAGGAAGTAGGACAAGTAAAATTTCTCTGTCCTTGGTTTCTTGAGCAACGCTCAGCATTGACTCAAGGTACTGTCATTTCAGAAGTACAGTATAAAAACAATTGAACATCAAGCATAAAAAAAACCATGGAGGTTTAGTTTCCCACCCACTCCCGGAAGCACTTATGTACTCATATATTTTGGGTGTCGGTGACTGCTTGTTACTGAGGAGCTGTCCAGTTGAGACAAGATATATTTACTTAAGCCACACCCAACAGACTCAGCTTTTTTATGCATTCGGTCACTATTTTAATCCTGTGCTGATTTGTAAGCATCATATGTGGGATGCCTTTAAGTTGTAAAAAGAAAGAAAAGACTAGATTCACAGGTTCCAGCCAAATCTGTTCTGAATATCTGAGTTGTTATATTAATAGCACAGAAGAGCAGTGTTTTAAGTTATGCAGCGTGATCTCTAGCAGGGAGAGAGAGAGAATATGAATATTTGTGTGGTTCCAGTATAAGTGTACTGCAAGTATTCTGATTATATAGGTAACAGTGCTTCTGGTAGACTGTTTTTTGGTTGCTGTTGTGGGTGTTTAATTGGGCTGTGACATTTAGAGTTCAGATTCTCTTGTTTGAGAAAATATTTAAGTATGAAATACTTAATTTTTCTGTGCTTTAAAGAATTAGTGAAGATTAAGCCTGAGTTTAAACATCTGTGTTTTATTCTATACTAATGTCATGTTGTATGTGGTAAGAATTAACAACTGTGTGGCTGTTTGGTGCTGTGTTGAATTACCTCACCCACTTTACTGTAGACAGAAATAAGGAGGGATCAGTATTGATCTTATTAGTCTGCAGAGGGCTCATATTTTATATTTTCAATAACTCTTCCTTTTAGACAAAGCAAGTTCACGCTATCTTCTCCCCCCAAAAGAAATATAACCTTCTCATCTGTACTCTATTCCTTTGATTTTATAGAATGACACAGAATAATAATATGGGATTTTTATGTGCCAACTTTAGTGACAATAGATAACTAACTATAGATGGAAATACACTATATTATTAGGATGTTTCATGTATCTAAGATGTTATATAACCCTGATGGAATGTTGCAGATGAAACAAAGAAATCTGATTGGTTCCTCACAAGACACAGCAGCCTTGAAATCCATTCTAACCAGAGGTTTCTACAGCAGCCTGGATGGTTAGTTAGCATCACAGTAAAAACAGAAAAATGCCTTGGAGACAGGGAGGGGTTTGGAAGAGAAAATGAAGTTGTTAAAAACACTTTGGTAATCCTTATCCTTGAGCATCATATTTTCTTGAAGGGCTTTTTCCCCCTTCAGACTCTTTGCTGTTGTTTATTGTTACTTAAAGGAAGTGTTGTATTCTATTAAGTTAACAGACTTTCTAGATAGTATTATTTAATGAGCTAGGAGAGCCTCTTAAAAGAGTGTTATGTTAAGTGATGGAATAGGTTAATGAATAATATAATTTCAGAACATTTATTAAATGTGGATGAGTGGGACTTACTGGGGGAAGAGGAAGGATGGGATGGATAGAAAAGAGTTCTGAAGAACAGCACACTGGTAGAAACTCTTTGGTTCTGCCCTTTCCCATCATACTAAAATTGCTTTAGATAATTTGTCATCTAAGACCTTAGTGATATTTGGTGAGGGCAAGTTAATATTGACATTCAAACAGCAGGCTATTGCAAGTCAAAACAGGTGAAGAATTGTTTGCTGTCTGCTGGCTACCAGAAACACCCTTGAGATGTGAGAACAATATATGTTAGCTTTTATGTATGTGTTATTCTTGGCTAGGTGGCCTGCTGGAACATAGTTATAAATTACAGCACCAAATATCCGACCCTTTTATCCTTTTAAAAAACATGTAAAATACACTTGTAGTTTATTCTATTAAAATTTGAAAAGTCTTATATTTAAACAGTGATAGGTCAACTTCACTTACAGAACCTGGGTGAAGGAAAAATTACTGTGTGCAGGAATGAGCATTTATATTAAGAAAATAATGATTACTTTCAATTATTATACTGAAAAGAAGTAAAGAAGCATGTTTAAAGAGTTTATCTAATGTATCCTTTTATTCTGATATAAGCCACTCATGTCTTTTAGTTCCATTTCTGTGCTTATTTTGTAAATTATCCGATATGCTAATAGAGTCAGGCTGAAGGCAGCTGGCTGCTAGTGTTACAAGCTGAAAACAAAATGGCTGGCAAGGATTAGCACTGTAAATTTTCGATAGAGAGCTGGATGCAATTAAGATATCTTTTGTTGAAGGAGAATGTTGCAAAGTAAGTTGATGAGGGAATAACTAGATGCTTTTGACAATAAAGAAACATCATTTTATTAAAGAAAATGTACAAATACTCTTACAGAATAAAAACCAAAAGGTTTCACGCTAAAGAAAATAATTCGTTTTCAACTAAGCAATAAAAAAACTCTTGTTAATATTCATTCAACCATCTTTGTCTTTCTAGGTCTAAGATTCAGGTAGTTTCTTAGGGTATTATTTATGATTTCACAGTAACGGTGTTGTTAAGAATAAAAGAAATTAAAAAATGAAAAGATTCTTATAACAGGGAAATTTAGAGATAAGTTTCTAGAAGTTTTATTTCTTTGTGAATCTTTAAGATTAGCATTAGATTTATTTATTTATAAATTTTTAGATGAGAACCTTTCAGGAGGATAGAAGAAATAGAATAACTTACAAATTTAGAGATAAGAGTGAAAATATAGTTTAGAAAATGACAACGTCCATAGATTTGTATATTAGTAACGATTTTTTTATGTGTAATAAGATGCCTTTTCCATTGATTTTTGGCAATTGTTGAAAGATTAAATGACATTAAAATTTTTGATGGCCTCGGATGGATTGAGAATTAGATTCAGGAATTGTTAGTTACTTAGGGTGGAGAGAGCACATTAGGTTACATGCCTGTCTTTCAGTGTAGATGGCTATTTACTGTAAGGGAGCAAAAATGTAAATTTCTCATTTCCACTTCTCTAGCACATAGTACACTGTCCCAGCACTTAGTGGGTACCTAGTATGATGAATGAATAATAACAAACATACACACACACACACAAGAAAAAAAACCACATACATAAATACAAAAAGACACATAAAAGACACACATACATACATAAATACACAGTTATATTCATTTAATTTTCACAACCTTATGGGATAAAGTCTATTATTTTATTTTACTCATTAGTAGCAGCAGAGATAAAGAAACAGAGACAGAGAAGAAGTTAAATGACTTGACCAAAGTCATACAGTAAATGTTGGAACCAGGATTTGTAGTTATGTGGTCCCAAACTCTTTGGTCATATCTTCCTTCAGTAATTGAAGATTAAGATACACTAGTACTCAACAGTATCCTTAGCCCTCAGGTACATATACTGTGACACACACTTTGTCAGAAACTACAGAGCAGAGAAAAAACCTTTCTGCTACATCTCTTTCAAAATTGCTGTGATATTTTGTTTTCTAAAATGCTTTTCTATCACTTAGCTATCGCTGATGGTCCATTATCAGCTAATGGAGATGTCAGTTCTAAAAGCTATTTAAAAGTCAGAGCAAGTGTAGTCAGGAAGCAGTTGGAAAACACATGAAGCTTTCTACACTCCCCAAAATGACTGCCAACATCTAATCAATCAGTCATCAAGTCCCGCTGATGAAAACTTCTGAATATTTCTCAACTTTGTCTTCTCTTTTCCTCTGCCATTCTCACATCTTTATATTAGGATTTCCTCTTTTCTCACTTAAATTATTAGGTTGGTGCAAATGTAATTGCAGTTTTGGACCATGAATTTTAAATCATTACAGCTAGGCTCAAACACATCTTTATAAATCAAAATAGGAACCATTACACTCAATACATTTTTTTTCCAGTGAGAAGTTTGTTTATTCCTGTAGCATAAAAATCTGTGCTTCAGGATTTGACAAACTCTTGGAAAGCATTTTCTGCCTCCATCTGGTTATGGAAGCGTTTTCCCTGCAAAAAGTTATCAAAAAGCTTGAAGAAGTGGTAGTTGGTTGGCAGGAGGTCAGGTGAATATGGCAGATGAGGCAGAATGTCATAGCCCAGTTCATTCAACTTTTGAAGCTTTGTGTGGTTGGGCATTGTCATGAAAAAGAACTGGACTGTCTCTGTTGACCAGTGCTGGCTGTAAGCATTGTGGTGTTTTGGTGTACCTCATCAATTTGTGAGCACACTTCTCAGATGTAATGGATTCACTAGCATTCAGAAAGCTGTAGTGGATCAGACATGCAGCAGACCACCAAATAGTGACCTTGACCTTTTTTGGTGCAAGTTTGTCTTTGGGAAGTGCTTTGGAGCTTCTTCTTGGTCCAACCACTGAGCTGGTTGTCACCGGTTGTCATGAAAAATCCACTTTTGGTCATATGTCACAGTCCAATCGAGAAATGGTTTGTTGTTGTTATGTAGAATAAGAGAATGCGACACTTCAAAATGATCTTTTTGATTTTCAGTCAGCTCATGGGGCACCCACTTACCAAGCTTTCTCACGTTTCCAATTTGCTTCAAATGCCCTATGACCATAGAATGGTTGAGGCTGAGTTCTTTGGAGGCTTCTTGTGTATTTTTAAAACGATCAGCTTTGAATGATGACTCTCAGTTATTATCAACTTCTGATGGCTAGCCACTGTATTGCTCATCTTCAAGGCTCTTGTCTCCTTTGCAAAACTTCTTGAACCACCCCTGCACTGTATGCTCATTAGCAGTTCCTGGGTCACATGCGTTGTTGATGTTGAGTTGTCTCTGCTGCTTTACAACCCATTTTGAACTCAGATAAGAAAATTGCTCAAATTTGCTTTCTGTCTAGCATCATGTCCATAGTCCAAATATAAAATAAACAGCAAGCAACAAGTCATTAACAAAGAAAAAAAAAGGAAGAAAGAATTATGCATTAAAATGACATACAGTTCAGTTCAGTTGCTCTGTCGTGTCCGACTCTTTGTGACCCTATGGACTGCAGCATGCCAGGCCTCCCTGTCCATCACCAACTGGAGTTTACTCAAACTCATGTCCATTGAGTCAGTGATGCCATCCAACCATCTCATCCTCTGTCATCCCCTTCTTCTGCCTTCAGCCTTTCCCAGCATTAGGGTGTTTTCAGTTCTTCACATCAAGTGGCCAAAGTATTGGAGTTTCAGCTTCAACATCCGTCCTTCCAGTGAATATTCAGGACTGATTTCCTTTAGGATGAACTGGTTGGATCTCCTTGCAGTCCAAGGGACTCTCAAGAGTCAACACCACAGTTCAAAAGCATCAATTCTTTGGCACTTAGCTTTCTTTATAGTCCAACTCTCACATCCATACATGACCACTGGAAAAACCATCGCCTTGACTAGACAGACCTTGTGAAAGGACCATGTGAAAATTATATGAAATTCAGATTTGTGTCCATAAGTAAATTTTATTGTAACATAGCCATACTAATTTAGTTATATATTATCTATGGCTGCTTTTGCACTATAGTGGCAGAGTTGAGTAACTGCAACAGAAAACATGTCTGCAAAGCCTAGAATATTTGTTTTCTTTACAGAATTTTGTGGACCTTTAGATTGATTCAGTCTGTGACATTCATGGCAGATATCTTCTCTCAGTCTCTGTCTGGTCTTAAAACTTTGTTTTTGGTTATGAGACTAAAACTATAAACTCGTATTGAATAGAAGTGTAAAATTTTAATTTATTGACATTTAACATTCTTTCCTCCTATATTGTTTCAAAAATCTTTCTTTAAGAGATCACAGATATATACTCCTGTATTTTCTTAAAATGGTTAAAGTTGTGTTTTTCAGTTTCAGATTTTTGATTTTAGTTTTTCTTTTTTCAATTAATTTTTGATGATAGGATTATGGTGTGAGAATGGGATCTAATTTTTTTGTGTGTCCTATGGAGAAAGACAATTTTCCCACTTTATTTGTTGTCTAGTAGCCTTTCCTTACTCCAGTGTTTTTTACTAATACTATTTTGTCATATTCAAAGGTCCATTATTTTCATGAAAGTCTGTTTTCTGGTTCTTTATTCAGTTCCTTCAGTATTCTTTGATTAAATATTTTTATATTCTGTTTGATCCTAATGATCTCTAGTGTTCAACTGCTTCATCATTGTATTCACATTTCCTAGTTTCTTGGGAGAAAAATGCAGAATGGTAATACCCTAGTAAGAACCTTACTAATGACAAGCTTAAAGAAAGGAATATTATTTTTGAATTTTGTATATTATGTATGTTAATAGAATCAGCAAAAACAAGACTGGACATGACTGTGACTCAGGTCATGAGCTCCTTATTGCAAAATTCAGGCCTAAGTTGAAGAAAGTAGGGAAAACCACTATCCCATTCAGATATGACCTAAATCAAATCCCTTATGATTATACAGTGGAGGTGACAAATAGATTCAAGGGATTAGATCTGATAGAGTGCCCTGAAGACTATAAACAGAGGTTTGTAACATTGTACAGGAGGCAGTGACCAAAACCATCCCAAAGAAGAAATGCAAGAAGGCAAAATGGTTGTCTGAGGATGTCTTACATATAACTGAGAAAAGAAGAGAAGTGAAAGGCAAAGGAGAAATGGAAAGATATACCCAACTGAATGCAGAGTGCCAGAGAATAGCAAGGAGAGATAAGAAAGCCTTCTTAAGTGAACAGTCCAAAGAAATAGAGGAAGACAATAGAATGGGAAAGACTAGACATCTCTTCAAGAAAATTGGGGATACCAAGGGAACATTTCATGCAAAGATGGGCACTGTAAAGGACAGTAATGGCAAGGACCTAACAGATGCAGAAGAGAGTAAAAAGAAGTGGCAAGAATACACAAAAGAAACATAGAAAAAAGAAACTACATAGAAAAAAGTCTTAATGACCCAGATAACCTTGATGGTATGGTCACTCACCTAGAGCCAGACATCCTGGAGTGTGAAGTCAAGTGGGCCTTAGGAAGTATTACCACGAACAAAACTAGTTGAGGTGATGAAATTCCAGCCGAGCTATGTCATATCCTAAAAGATGATGCCATTTAAGTGATACACTTAGTGTGTCAGCAAATGTGGAAGACTCAGCAGTGACCATAGGACTGGAAAAGGTCAATTTTCATTCCAGTCCCAAAGAAAGGCAATGCCAAAGATGTTTGGACTACTGTACAACTATGCTCATTTCACAGGCTAGCAAGGTAATGCTCAAAATCCTTCAGGCTAGGCTTCCGTAGTATGTAAATCAAGAACTTCCAGATATACAAACTACATTTAGAAAAGGCAGAGGAATCGGAGATCATATTGCTAACATCTGTTGGGTCATAGAAAAAGCAAGGGAATTCCAGAGAAATATCTACTTCTGCTTCACTGATTACACTAAAGCCTTTGTGTGGATCCCAGCAAACTGTGGAAAATCCTTAAAGACATGGGAATACCAGACCACCTTACTTGCCTCCTGGGAAGTATGCAATCAGGAAGCACCAGTTAGAACCAGACATGGAACAATGGACTGGTTCCAAATTGGGAAAGGAGTACGTCAAGGCTATATATTGTCACCCTGCTTATTTAACTTATATGCAGAGTACATCATGTGAAATGTCAGGCTGGATGAAGCATAAACTGGAATCAAGATTCCTGGGAGAAATATCAATAACCTCAGATATGCAGATGATACTACCCTTATGGCAGAAAGTGAAGAGGAACTAAAGAGCCTCTTGATGAAAGTGAAAGAGGAGAGTGAAAAAGCTGACTTAAAACTCAACATTCAATAAACAAAGATCATGGCATCCTGTCCCATCACTTCATGCAAAAAGATGGGCAAACAATGGAAACAGTGACAGACTTTCTTTTCTTGGGCTCCAAAATCACTGCAGATGGTGACTGCAGCCATGAAATTAAAAGATGCTTGTTTCTTGGAAGGAAAGCTATGACAAACCTAGACAGTGTATTAAAAAACAGAGACATCACTTTACCAACAAAAGACCATATAATCAAAGCTGTGGTTTTTCCTCTAGTCATTCACGGATGTGAGAGTTGGACCATAAAGACGACTCAGCACCAAAGAATTAATTCAAACTGTGGTCCTGGAAAAGACTCTTTGAGAGTCCTTAGACTGCAGGGAGATCAAACCAGTCAGTCCGAACTGATTTCCTAAGGAAATCAACCCTGAATATTCATTGGAAGGACTGAAGCTGAAGCTCCAATACACTGGCCACCTGATGCAAACAGCCAGCTCATTGGGAAAGACTCTAATGCTGGGAAGAATTGAGGGCAGGAGAAGAATGGGGTGACAGAAGATTTGTTGGTTGGATGGCATCACCAACTCAACAGACATGAGTTTGAGCAAACTCCAGGAGATGGGAAGAGACAGGGAAGTCTGGCATGCTGCAGTTCATGGGGTCGCAAAGAGTCAAACACAACTTAGTGACTGAACAAAAACAACAATGTATGTTAAGGTCATGTTGTTAGCTTTAATAGCATTTTTTTCTTAAATCATTTCGATCGTGAATTTTCATTTTCCTTGCCATCATTATCACAAATAACACAGTACAGATTAGGTATTACACATAATATCATGCTGAGTATTTGAAAAAAAAATTATGTATAAACCAGTGGCAGCAAAGTATTACTTAGGTATACAGGGTAAGAATAATTTATTTGTGAAAATTGAAGCTATTTAGATAATATATGATTTGTGGGCTTTTTTTTTTACTTTGGGCTTTTCAATGTCAGTGTATTTAAACATAGTTATCAGTCAGAACGGAAAGATGCTGTGCCTCGGAAATGAAGTGGGGAGGGAGAGATTGAGTTTTAGTCTGTCAGTTGTTATCTTTCTTTTTAGGGAATAAGATAAATAAATATGAAGCTTTCTTTTATTGTGAACTATATGACATAAAATTCTGTGTTATTAGTGCAGTTGAAACTTATCTTCATATATGAAGGCAAGAATTTTGGGTGAAAAGCATTTTATCCTGACGCCCTGAGTATATGATATTTATTTCTCAGGTTTCTGCTCTAGATATCCTGAGGGTAGAGATCAGAAAATGAAAGAAAGCCAATGTTAGGAAAACAAAGGGAGAACTAATTAGAAATGAAGCTGGAAAAAAATAAAACCTTATAGATCATGTTAAGAATTTTTATCTCTTCTGATGGGAGAGCATTTAAACATTTTAAACATTAAATGGGATAACTACTGGATTTGCATTTCTAAGTGATTACTCAGAAGAGTAATATAAACATTCAGAAGAGAATGGATACAGGAATGGATGCAGATTGGATATGGAGACAGGAAGATGGATTCAAGAGATATTTAAGAAGGAAAATCAACAATATTTGGTGATGAATTTATTGAGATGAGGAGCTTTGCTACAGAGTGTCAGGTTTGAAGGGTGAGGGAAAGGTCAGAATTTCATGTTTGGATGTTTTGAGTTTGAAGTGTATTTGAGACATTGAAATAAAGATTTTAGAAAGCTAGTTGTTATGTAGATGGACCTTTCTAGTTTTCATGCAGTTAGGTGAATAAGGAGCGCCCTCGTAGAATAATGGATTTTAAAGCAGAAATGTTTGGGTTGAGAATCATTACCGAACTCTTATTTGAGAGTGGCTAACTTGATTTTCAAGGGATTCAGTTATTCTATTTCTGGCTCTTCATGTTTCCCTCCACCTAGTTCTAAATTTAGAAGTTGATGCTGCTCTAAATCAGATTTTAAATTGACTCCTTGCTTAGAGTGACTTATTTTTTCTCTTTCCCAGTCTCTCATCTTCTGTGCTATAGCTTGGTTAATGACATTGTAATCAGTGCAATGAAATACCCAAGTTAATAATTCAAAGGCAGCCAGAATTTCTTCCTTTTACTCATTTCACCTAGGCAAATTAATTAATTCAAGAGTTATTTTTTGAGCACATCTTATGTATTTGATACTGTCCTAGGCATGGGGATAGAACATTGAATGCAAAATGATTTACTCTCATGGAACTTAAATTCTAGTGGAGAACAAGGCCAAAATTAAGATAAATAAGTAAAATGTAGAATATGTTAGTGATATCTACTAAGAAAAATGAAGCAGGGAAGGGAGAAAAAAGTATATCTGTGTAAATATGGTGTGTGTGGGTGGATACAATTTTACTTAGGGGTGGTGAGGGAAGGCCTCATAGAGAGGACAGTTAGGTATCAACCTGAAGGAGGTGAACAAACAAGCCAAACGGATATCTGAGAAGAAAGTATTCCAGGCAGGGATTTTGATATAGGTACATTCTTGGGGTGCTTGAAGCATAGTGAGGGGAACCCAGTACCCCTCAGTCAAGCCAGAGAGGCAAGAGTAAGTAGGAAGTGAAGTCAGAGAGAGGATGAGGGTCAGATTATATAGCACCTTGACCTATGAATTTTGACTTTTATTAAGATGGGGGAATCTTTGAAGGGTTTTGAAGGGAGGAGTATCATAGTCTGATTTGTGTTTTCATAGAAGCATTCTGATTGCTATGTTGCGACTTGGTTGAAACCAGGCGGGGACAGGGAACCAGGTTATACATGAAGGTGGTTTGGACCAGTAGCAAAGAGTAAGAGGTAGTTTTGATATGTTATGAATGTATGGGTGACAGGATTTACTGTTGGCTTGTATGTGCAGTGTGAGAGAAAAAGATGGGTTAAGGATGACTCCAAGGTTTTTGACTTGAGCAACTACAAGAGTGAAGTTGCTCTTTACAAAGATGAAGAGGGTTGTGAGAGGAGCAAGTTTATGGAGGAATATTAAGACATTAAATCTTGAGATGTCCTTCTGATATTCACAGTAGAGATGTAGGGTAGATAACTCCATAAATATGGAGTTAGTTCATGGATGAGGTCCAGGATAGAGATATAAATTTGGCAATCATCAGTGTATAGATGAAACATAAAACCATGGATCTGTTTGAGATAACGAAGGGAATTACACAGCAAAGAGTATAGATCAGAAAAATGAGCCCTGGGGCAGTACAGCATTTAGAGATGAGGGAGATGAGAAAGAAGAAGCCAGGGAGACTGATGAAGAAGGAGCCACAGAGGTAGGGAAGTGTGGGCTCTTGTAAGTTAAGTGAAGAGAAAGCTCCAGAATGATTAACAGCATCACATGTTGTCAGTCAGTCCAAAAATAAAACTGAGAACTGACCACTGGATTTAGCAGTGGACTTTATAGGGGATCTCAGGCTTCCCTGGTGGCTCAGAGGTTAAAGCATCTGCCTCCAATGCCGGAGACCTGGGTTAGATCCCTGGGTCGGGAAGATCCCCTGGAGAAGGAAATGGCAATCCACTCCAGTATTCTTGCCTGGAGAATCCCATGGACGGAGAAGCCTAGTAGGTTACAGTCCATGGGATCGCAAAGAGTCGGACTCGACTGAGCGACTTCACCTTCACCTTCACCTTTGGTAAGTGTTAATTTTTTGGAGTAGTGTGGGCAAATGCCTGTTGGGAATGGATTTAAAGAAGAAAAAGAGAAAGAAAATGATGATAGTGGTTAGAAACAATTCTTTTAAATGGGTTCAGAGTCTTTGTTCTGTCTCAAATAGTCCATGAATCTAGCTTTTCCTCTATATTCTTAATGCTAGTGCATTTATTCAGGCATTCTTTCCTCTGGACTTATTGCAGCTATCTCTTTGCCTTTAGCCTGTGACCCCATAGTGCCAGTTTATATATGCATTCCAAATTTATCTTCTCAGAACACTAGTCAGATCATGCTCCTCCCCTGCTTAATGCCTGTCATTTTCTTCCCCCCGCTTACAGGAAAAAGGTCAGATTGATCATCATGAATAATGATTATGCCTTTTGTGATTTTGCCTCTGCCAACTTTTCTACTTTTATATCCTGCCTCTTCCCCCCACTTGCTGTTCTCTAGCCATTACCAGACTCTTTGAACTTCCCTCCGTGCATGATGTTCTTTTATTCCCAACTGTCTTTGCAAATAAAATCTGGTACTATTCCTGAACATCCCGTCTCATACTTTAGAGGCTGTGATTCCCCTGAGGCCCAGGTTAATAGAAAGAAGCAGAGGCTATTCTAGTTTTTAGAATCTTAGGAAACTACATTTAGATAGAATCATCATCTCAGTAATATAATTTATCAAGCCCAATACAAATTTGGACATTCAGACTAGTTAACTGTAGGTTAAACTCTTCTTTGCATTATGCAATATTACCCCATTTAGTCTACAACATCACCACCCCCAAATCATCAAAATAAATGATAGTAAAAGGTAAGCAGAAGAAAAGAGATCAGAGAGTAAACCCATGAATATAATCTTTGTCCTCAACTGAGAGATCATATCCTTCCACACAGTTAGTAGCTTTGACCTCCAGCATTAGCACTGGAAAATTTCAGATGGATTCAGTTCATCACTATCACAACACAACTTAATCTCTACTCATGTTTCCCAACTGTGGCTGCAATTTGGAATCACCCAGGGAGCTTTAAAGAAATATTCCTGTCTAGGATTCAGGCTCAGTTATTCTTACTTAATTGATTTGGGAGAATAGCTGGAATTTTGAATATTTTTTAAAATCCCTGGATTTCTAGATCATTCTGATATGCAACTGAGATTGAGACCCATATATGTCCTCCTCAGCATTGGGTTTCAATAGAAAAGAACACTAAATATAAAGTATAAAGTGAAGTGAAAGTCACTCACTTGTGTCCAGCTCTTTGTGACCCCATGGACTATATACTACATGGAATTCTCTTGGCCAGAATACTGGAGTGGGTAGGCTCTCCCTTCTCCACGGGATTTTCCCAATCCAGGAATCAAACCCAGGTCTCCCATATTGCAAGCAGATTTTTTTACCAGCTGAGCCACAAGAGAAGCCAAAGAATACTGGAATGGGTAGCCCATCCCGTCTCCAGCAGATATTCCTGACCCAGGAATCAAACCGGGGTTTCCTGCATTGCAGGCAGATTCTTTACCAACTGAGCTATCAGGGAATCTCCTAAAAAATACATATGTATATATACAGTTATTGTTGACATTCATTTATCATTTTAACTATTATAAATTGCTATGCTGGACGTTACTTTAAAGCTTCAGCTTCACAGAATGTAAAAAAAAAAATAAATAAACTGACAGAGACAAAGAAACCCCCAATTCCTTCTGGCTCTATCATTCTATGCATCTAAGAAGTATTTATGTGTAGAGATATCTGTGCATACTAGGAAACTCCATGTGGAGAAGAAAATATTAGATAATATCAAGAACTCTAGTGAACTGTACTGAGTACCCAATCCAAGAGGAAGAAGTTTGAAATCAGAGATTATTTCAAATTCACCTTGGAATTTTTTCATCTTGTTTTCATCTCCTACAACCATACTGTTAGAGCTCCCTAACATGTCATGGTATGTCTGTGTATAGATGCAAAAATAACTCTATTACCTTTTGCAGGGAGGTGACCTCAAATGGTGGGGAAGAGAATGGGCCTTAGAGAATCAGGCCATTTCAGATCTGAGTCCTGCACTTAATAACTCTGTAGTTGTGACCATTTTTGCTTAAAGTCTCAGCTCTTGTTTCCTGATCTAGTAAAAAAAAAAAAAAGAAAGCTAATATTTTTCTCATAAGGTTTTATTGAGAATTGAGTGACATGAATTCATAAAACATTGACCATAGTGCCTGGCACATAATGTAGACCAAGTAGGTAATGACTATTTTCATTAATGTTGGCACAGTCTAAGAAGCTTGAGCTTCACTTTTTCCTTTTCAGTTATGTAGGATATTTAACGAGTTTCATGCTATTAATAGTGTGTCCTCTTGAAATGATATGATTAGGATGGCAATTTGCCTCTGTGTCTTTCTCCCCCAAACCTATAATCTGAGTCTAATCCCACTCTAATCATGAGAAAAGCATTAAACAAACCCAACATTTGCTGGATCATAGAGAGAGCTAGGGAATTCCAGAAAAACATCTACCTCTGTTTCATTGACTATGCCAAAGCCTTTGATTGTGTGGATCATAATAAACTGTGGAAAGTTCTTAAAGAAATGGAAATACCAGGCCATCTTACCTGTCTCCTGAGAAACCTGTATGTGGTTTAAGAAGCAACAATTAGAAGCCTGTATGGAACAACTGGTTGGTTCAAGATTGAGGAGTACAACAGAGCTATCTGCTGTCACCCTGTCTGTTTAATCTACCCTGAGCACCTCATGAGAAATGCCAGGCTGGATGAGTTACAAGCCAGAATCATGATAGGTGGGAGAAACATCAACAACCTCAGATACACAGATGATACCACTCTAATGGCAGAAGCCAAAGAGGAACTGCAGAGCCTCTTGATGAGGGTAAAGGAGGAGAGTCAAAGAGCCACCTCAAAACTAAATATTAGAAAATTTAAGATCATGGTATCAACCCAGTTACTTCACGACAAGTAGAGGGGGAAAAGGTGGAAGTGGTGGCGGATTTCCTCTTCTTAGGCTCTAAAATCACTGTAGATGGTGACTGCAGCCGTGAAATCAGAAGACGATTGCTTCTTGTCAGGAAAGCAATGACAAACCTAGACAGTGTGTTGAAAAGCAGAGATGTTACTCTGCCAACAAAGGTCCGTATAGTCAAGGCTATGGTCTTGCTAGTGGTCACGTATGATTGTGAGACCTGAACTGTAAAGACGATGGAGTGCTGAAGAATTGATGTTTTCGAACTACGGGGCTGGAGAAGACTCTTAAGAGTCCCCTTGGACAGCACGAGATCAAACCAGTCAATCTTAAGGGAAATCAGCCCTGTGTACTCATTGGAAGGACTGATGCTGAAGCTCCAGTATTTTTCATGGTGATGTGAACAGCTGATTCATAGGAAAAGTCCCTGATGCTGGGAAAGATTGAGGGCAGAAGCAGAAGAGGGCGTCAGAGGATGAGATGGCTGGATGACATCACCAATGCAATGGACATGAACTCGGGCAAAGTTCAGGAGACGGTGAGGGACAGGGAAGCCTGTCGTGCTGTAGTCCATGGGGTTGCAAAGAGTTGGACACTACTGGGTGACTGAAGAACAACAACAACAACTTAGTGTTAGGCTTGTGCACCTTGAAAGCACAGTCATCAGCTTTTAAAATACTGACATTATTACTGGTGATTGCTCCATTTACAATTAGCAAAGCTGTTTTGTTTCCCTGTTATTAGTCATCATCACTGATGCATTAGCTCCATCATGAGAATCAGAACATTCTGTTTAGCAGAACTTTTCTTGAGCTGCAGATCAGACTTTCTAGGACATTTTGGATGCCTTAGGCAAATATAAATACATAACTCGTCATAAAGAAGTTACTCTTTTTTCAATTTAGAATATACAAGCTAGGTCTATGAAAACCTGTTTTATATTCTGGCAAACTTTGAAAATATCTTATAGTATGCTTTTGAAAAGTATTAGCTGTAGTACTGATGGCCTGCTGATCAGTTGTTTGTTTGGTGTACAATCCTTCTTTTTCTCTTTAGAGAAACCCTGTACATGTCTTCTTAAGAACTAAATAAACTTATAGGTAGATCTGAATTTCCCTATGAATATTTTTATTGAAAGATAAAGATTATACTTCTCCAGGGGACCTTGCCAACTCAGGGATCGAACCTGGGTCTCCTGCATTACAGGCAGATCCTTTACCATCTGAGCCACCAGGGAAGCCCCCCAAAAGTGTTAGTCACTCAGATGTGTCTAACTCCTCTTTGAAATGCCATGGACTGTAGCCCACCAGGCTCCTCTGACCATCGGATTATCCCAGCAACAATACTGGAGTGGGTTGCCAATCCTTTCTCCAGGAGATCTTCCTGACCCAGGGGTTGAACCCAGGTCTCCTGCACTGAAGGCAGATTCTTTACCATCTGAGCCCCCAGGGAAGCCCATGTAGAATACTTCTGAAAGCTACTAGCTGTAGTACTGATGGCATGGTAACCAGTATATTTTGTCTGATATGGAATGTTTCCTTTTCTCTTTAGAGAAACTCTGTGTATATTTTCTTAAGAACTAAATAAACTTTTAGATGGGCCTGGGCTTCCCTGTGAACATTTTTATTGATAAATAAAGATTATGGAGATTGAAGTGGAAGATAGGGTCATAGTGCTTTAGAATGATGCTCCTCATCTTTTCTTTTTATTCCCCCTAGTTGGGATAAGAAAAGAAAAACACTGAACTTCTAAAACTGTATCTCAAACCATTTCAATACCACTTTTTGTTTTTTTCCTTGACTTGATTTGATAAAGGCATTAATTTTAGAGCTAGGCCTTGACAAAATTAATTCAACTTCTTTTTTTTAAGGAATAGCTATATATTCCAAAGTTGGCACTGAAAATACCATATGAATAAGGCTTTCAGAGACAAGCTTTGAACATTTTACAGTCCAGAGATAGTCATATAAATAATTATTATTCAGTGTGGCAGTGCTGTAAAACAGATAGGTATAATGTGCTTTGGAAACACAGAAGAGGGAACATTTAATTCTGATAGGCCTCCAGAAAGTCTTTACAAAGAAGATAGGAAATTACATTTAAGCCATCTTTTGGTGAAAGGATGTTGTTGATCATGATGATGATAGATGAAGAGTACAGTTATCATTTAATAAGTGTTTACTTAGTGCCAGATGGCATGCTGTGTTTACTATTACATTCATTTCTCACCACAACTTCATAGGGTGTTACTATATCAGTTTCACAGAAGTATGTAAATGAGTGATCATGACCGTATTCTAATAAAACTTTATGGACACTTAAAATTTCAATTTTATACCATTTTTATTTGTCACAAAATATTATTTTTTAAACTTTTTTCCAGTTACTTACAAATGTAGAAACTATTCTTAGCTCACTGGCTGTCTTTAGGGGAAAAAAAAGGTAGCAGGATAGATTTGGCTTGTGGACTAGTTTACTGACCTGTGCTTAATATGACGAAGGGAATTTATTGGGTAATATAGCTCTAGTCCAGAGATAGGGTAGTTTTCTTCAGTAATTCAGTGTCCACAAGGATCTTGATGTTTTCTATCTATTTGCCATAATTTTCATAGTGTTAACTTGATCCCATAGTTTACTCCCCCTTGTGTTTATAAGATGGCAGACAGAATATCCAGGGTCTCCATGGGTTATCTTCCATGTCTAGGGAGAGACAAGACCTTTCCCAGAAGCTCTTTCTAATCTCTCTTGAATTTAATCCATTCAGATTTTACTACTTCACGGGAACCATACTAAATCAAATACATTGACCAAATTCAGTGATCAGTTCTCACTGTTTCTATTACTTGACCTATCAACATTTGATCTTTTCCCTTCCATGAACTCTTTACTTGACTTCGGTACTCTGCTGGTTTTGTTCCTCTTCTCTGGCCTCTACTTCTTACTGTCTGCTGCTCTCTCCTCATACCCACAGCCTCTGCATATTGAATTCAGCCCCAAGGCTTAGACCTCTGACCTCTTTTCTCTCTCTCTGTCTGTCTCTTGTCTATGCTGCCTTGGGGATATCATGCATTTTAAATGTGATTATGTAATGACTGTATTCATGTATGTCTGTCCATATCTGCTTATTTGTCTAATAGGCATCTCAAACTCAATATGTCCAAAACAGAGGTCCAAACACTCTTCTCATCCCTGAACCTGTTCTCTCACAGTCTTTCCTTTTCAGTAAGTTGCAGATCCATCATTTACCCCAAATGTCAGAATTAATCCTGACTTCTTTTTTGTATTTTTCTCTTCTGACAGCAGATTCTCTGCACTATATTTCAGAATATATCCAGAATCTGACCGCTTCTCACCACCTCTACTACTCCCTTAGTCCAAGTGTTCATCTTTTCCTGGGTTTTTGCAGTAGACTCTTAGTTGGTCTCTACTTCTGTTCTCTTTCTACTTCAGTTGCAAACCACTACCCCCACTACCTTAATGATTCTTTATTATTGTAAAAGGCAGTGGAGGGTCTGGGAATGAAGCCAGATTTCTGAAACCAGAGACTTAATTTTAGGAGTGCTGTTAGGTTGATGCAAAAGTAATTGCAGTTTTTGCATTGTTGAAATTTTCCATTTAATGTTGGAATACATTCTAAGTAAATGTGATTATTTTATACATAATTTTAATGTACATTTCTCTCTTTTATATTTTTTTTTGGTAAATGACATTACTTGCTGTTTATTTTATATTTATTTTAGACTATACAAATGATATCAGACAAAAAGCAAATTCGAGCAGTTTTCTTGAGTCCAAATGGGTCATAAAGCAGTGGAGACAAGTCACAACATCAACAATGTATTTGGCCCAGGAACTGCTAATGAACGTACAGTGCTGTGGTGATTGAAGAAGTTTTGCAAAGGAGATGAGAGCCTTGAAGGTGAGCGCAGTGGCTGGCCATCAAAAGTTGACAACAACGACAGTTGAGAGCTGTCATCAAAGCTGATTCTCTTACAACTACAGGAGAAGTTGCCAAAGAACTCAGCGTCGACAATTCTACGGTCATTTGGCATTTGAAGCAAATTGGAAAGGTGAAAAAACTTGATAAATGGGTGCCTCATGAGCTGACAAAAAATTGTCATTTTGCAGTGTTGTCTTCTCTCACTCTACGGAATAGCAGTGAACCGTTTTTCAATTGGAGTGATGACCAGCTTAGTGGTTGGACTGAGAAGCAGCTCCAAAACACTTCCCAAAGCCAAACTTGTACCAAGAAAAGGTCATAGTCTCTGTTTGGTGGTCTGCTGCCTGTCTGATCCATTAGAGCTTTCTGAATCCTAGCAAAACCATTACATCTAGAAGTATGCTTAGCAATTGATGAGAAGCCCCGAAAACTGCAACACCTGCAAGCCAGCATTGGTCAACAGAAAGGCCCAACCACACATCTCACAACCAATGCTTCAGAAGTTGAACGAATTGGGCTATGAAGTTTTGCCTCATCCGCCATATTCACCTGACCTCTTGCCAACTGACTACCACTTCTTCAAACATCTCAGCAACTTTTTGCAGGGAAAACACTTCCACAACCAGCAGGATGCAAAAAATGCTTACAAGCGTTTGTCGAATGCACAGTTTTTTTATGCTAGAACAATAAACAAACTTATTTCTCATTATTAAAAATGTGTTGATTATAATGATTCCTATTTTGATTAATAAAGATGTGTTTATAATGATTTAAAATTCATGGTCTGAAACCACAATTACATTTGCACCAACCTGATACTAACTGTGATTTTGGGAAAGTTCACTTTACTTCTCTGAATCTGTCTTACATTTAAAATGGGCATAATACTTGTTTCCTAGAATTATTGTTAGTATTAAATGGAACAATGTAGAGACCTACTGAATCCATTGCCAATAGAGAATAGATGCTGAACAAATTGTAGTTCTTTTCTCTTTTCTACACCAAACTGATGAGCTGTTTTTCATCTTTTCTGTTTATTGTTGTGCTATGTAGCCAGGGATCATCTTCTGTATTTATCTCTTCATAGATAGCCCTTGGCTAATAAATAAATCCGACTTATGTTCCTGGGCCTTTTGCATTTTCATTACATTCTCTATGCCATCTAGATCATGTCTGCCCTTGTTGGCATTAAGCGTGTAGAGTTCTTGCAGATTCACACCAGATAGTAAAACTTTATGTGCATAGCAGATTATATGTATGTAGTCGTAGTGCCTCCCACCCCTTCTGTTTAATATATTTATGCTTCTAAAGCAGGATTGAAGACAATCAACTTTAAAATCTTAATTCACCAAATCAACTCTAATATTTATTCTGGCACATTATCTAACTGAGAATGCTTTAGTGGGCTCGGGCTACCTTATTTTTCAGCTGTAATATTTTGATCCTGGACTGAGAAGAATCATCATTTAAAGTATCCTTTATTTGCGAGAAAGGAAACATTTGTCTTGGAATTAGTTAGGCACTGTCTTATTCGACTTTCTCTAACTTAAATTTCTTCGTAGGAAATCACAAAGTACAGAATATCAGTATGTGGTTGGTTTTTGTTTATTTGTTTGTTTAACTCACACTGTTGTAGTGCGTTTATAACCTGAGTTGAAAGCTGTTCACCTTAGGAAGTAAATATTCCTATGACATTTTTCCCTTTTAAATAATGGACGAGGAAGTCTATTAATAATGTTTCTTAGTTTTAAAAGTGTATTGTTCTGTATTATTTGCTGGATTTAATTTAGTATGCTGACTAAAAAAACAAATGTTCTCTGATCCAGGAAATCTAAGCTCTGATTTTAAAAGCTAGCACTTAAGTTGGACATTCAAGTCTTTTTTTTTTTTTTTAATTTTGTACCTGTTATATATAAAGACTATGCCAAAGCCTTTGACTGTGTGGATCACCACAAACTATGGAAAATTCTGGAAGAGATGGGAATAGCAGACCGTCTGACTTGCCTCTTGAGAAATCTGTATGCAGGTCAGGAAGCAACAGTTAGAACAGGACATAGAACAACAGACAGACTGGTTCTAAATAGGGAAAGGAGTACGTCAAGGCTGTATATTGTCACCTTACTATGTAACTTATATGCAGAGTACATCATGAGAAACGCTGGGCTGGAAGAAGCACAAGGTGGAATCAAGATTGCTGGGAGAAATATCAGTAACCTCAAATATGCAGATGGCACCACCCTTATGGCAGAAAGTGAGGAAGAACTAAAGAGCCTCTTGATGAAAGTGAAAGAGGAGAGAGAAAAAGTTGGCTTAAAGGTCAACATTCAGAAAACTAAGATCATGGCATCCGGTCCCATCACTTCATGGCAAGTAGATGGGGAAACAGTGGCAGACTTTAATTTGGGGGGCTCCAAAATCACTGCAGATGGTGACTACAGCCATGAAATTAAAAGACTCTTACTCCTTGGAAGGAGAGTTATGACCAACCTAGACAAGAGACATTACTTTATCAACGAAGGTCCATCTAGTCAAGGCTATGGTTTTTCCAGTAGTCATGTATGAATGTGAGAGTTGAACTATAAAGAAAGTTGTGAGTGAGTGAGTGAAGTCGCTCAGTCACGTCCAACTCTTCGCAACCCCGTGGACTGTAGCCTACCAGACTCCTCCGTCCATGGGATTTTCCAGGCAAGATACTAGAGTAGGTTGCCATTTCCTTCTCCAGGAGATCTTCCTGACCCAGGGATTGAAGCCTGGTCTCCCGTATTGTAGGCAGATGCTTTACCATCTGAGCCACCAGGAAAGTCACCGAGAAGAAAGCTGAGTGCCGAAGAATTGATGCTTTTGAACTGTGGTGTTGGAGAGGACTCTTGAGAGTCCCTTGGACTGCAAGAAGATCCAACCAGTCCATCCTAGAGGAGATCAGTCCTGAATATTCATTGGAAGGACTGATGCTGAAGCTGAAACCTGTACACTTTGGCCACCTGATGCAAAGAACTGACTCATTTGGAAAGACCCTGATGCTGGGAAAGATTGAAGGTGGGAGGAGAAGGGTACGACAGAGGATGAGATGGTTGGATGACATCACCGACTCGATGGACATGAGTTTGGTAAACTCCGGGAGTTGGTGATGGATGGGGAAGCCTGGCATGCTGTAGTCCATGGGGTCGCAAAGAGTTGAACATGATTGAGTGACTGAACTGAACTGAACCTGTTACATCATTGGGCTTTCCTCTGTGAAGTTCAAATAAGTGTATTTGAAGAAAGTCTGAACGTCTGAACTCAAGCTTGATGAGTAAATTTTAACTTCACAGACACAGCTCTGTTCTACCTTCTACACACCAGGGTGAGATAATCAGTCTTATGCAAATAGTTTGACTTGCTTGATGACTGAAGGTCTTCTGTTTTGTCCATAAATGTAGATGTATGTATAATGTGTGGGAGGCCTTATCTGTAGTGAAGGAATTGTGTCTTAAGCAAAACAAAAATATTTAAAATACTGTACATCATTGCAGTCTTGCTGTTTTGGATAATGGAGTCATTGATTGCATAAGCATACCACAAACACTTTTAAAGAGCTTGAACTTTTTTCCTACACCATCTTGGGTCAATGGTGAGTTTATTATTTTTTAAAAATATTTAACTATTACTTTTACCTGAGAGTTAATCTCAACACTTAGGACTAGCCTCCTCTGGGGTAAGACATGGTTAAGGTTTCAGTCTTAGAGGAATGAATTGCTTAAATTTACTGCCATGGTTTTCAGATTTAATTTTTAAAATTTAGGCAATTTAAACATTTTAGATTATGATGGTATCAAAATTGATGACTTTTTGTCTTGCCATTGGCTGGATGACTCAAAACTGTCTTAAACCAAGGAGATCCAACCAGTCCATCCTGCAGGAGATCAGTCCTGGGTGTTCTTTGGAAGGAATGATGCTAGCTGAAACTCCACTACTTTGGCCACCTCGTGCGAAGAGTTGACTCATTGGAAAAGACTCTGATGCTGGGAGGGATTGGGGGCAGGAGGAGAAGGGGACGACCGAGGATGAGATGGCTGGATGGCATCACTGACTTGATGGACGTGAGTCTGAATGAACTCCGGGAGTTGGTGATCGACAGGGAGGCCTGGCGTTGATGCTATTCGTGGAGTCGCAAAGAGTCGGACACGACTGAGCTACTGAACTGAACTGTCTGTATTTTTCCTGTAGGTTGTTTTATTGATACCCCAACATTCTGCAGATTGTGCAAATTTAATACTATTTGAAGTCTTGTTTTTTATTTCTTTTTCTCCTTTTATTCTTTAGAAAGACAGTGCTGGTAGGGGGAAATGTCTGTATTTTAGTCATATTATTTATCACACACTGGAAGGGCATGTTTTGATGTTAAAACAGAATGTGATGTGTATAATGTAATTTTATCCACATGGAAAAATGAAAATTTAAGACATGCCTGAATATGAGTGTTACTCATTGCAATTTATTCCACAGTAAAAGAGAAGAAAGAAGTTTGCATTAAAAATTAGATGATTGCTAGTCAGGAAAATTGACTAGGAATATACTTACACATCCTGATACAAGATGCCACAGGTTTCTGGTACAGTTGTATCTTTTCATAAAATGAACCATAATTTCATAGTAACTTAGAACTTCATAATACTTTCTTTTTTCCTTTATCTGTTGAGATACCTGGGTTAGTTGTTTGACCTGTAAAATTTCCCACAGTTGGTATTTTGTTGATTATATACTCAAGAACAGTCCAACCTTTTTTTTTTTTTTCTGTTCTTCGATTTTCCTGAAAAGTGACAGCTAGATCCAGAGGTTTGACCAGACCCAGGTTTGATTTCTTTGGCAAAACTGTGTTTGTTGTGTTTCTATCATCAGGAGGTATATCATGTCCAGTTTTGTTTTATTTTTTCTCTTTTTTGATGTTATTAGCCACTGTTGCTCAGTACCTACAGAGATATTAATTAATTTCAAGTTGTGAAATAGTGGTGTTTTATCTTTTGTTTCCCACTTATTACCTGGAATAATTTTAAAGAAAGCTCTTTCTTATATACTTTTTGGCTACTAGTACAGTTCATATAGGAAATGTGAGATTAATTGCTAATTCTTTCATTTCCCCAGTTTTCAGGATAATGAGCTAGATCCCTCTCAACCTCAGAAAGTGACCAGTTAGTGTGGTGGTGCTATGGTTTTGTTTTTTTTTCTCCTTTTTTCAGTGTCATTATGATCTATAATCAATTGTACCCTTAGTTAGTTAGTTCTTTGGTAGAGCTAGGAAGAGGTCCATGGGATGATGATACTTCCTGAGTTCTTGCATGTTGATAAGCTGTTTCACTCAGTCCTTCTGATATGACCTCAGCTCTACATTGTTTTTGATAGTGTCTTCTGTTGCATATGTCAGGGTGATCCAAGTTCAACTAGTACATTTCCTTTGATAAACCAGCTAGTTCTTTAAGAAGTTCTGATTTCTTTTAATGGAGAATGGCATTTTAGGATCACAGCCTGGGTCCTAGGGATGGACATCACTACTTAATCAGTCAAGATGCTAGATATTTTAAATGGTCCGAGCTAAGACATATGTGTGACTCATAAGATTGTACTAGCATTTGTAATATAGATTCAATACTATAGAGCTTTTATTTAACTTCTGTATTGTTGTGTCTGTAATATAGATTCAATACTATAGAGTTTTTATTTAACTTCTGTATTGTTATACATAGTTCCTTTCTTCCATACTGAGAATTCTGGTTCTCAAGGGGACGACGTCAGAGTATCCCATAGGTATTCATTGCTTTATCCCTCTTTTTTAAATACAGTGGTCTCACAACTTTGCCACCTGGTGGCTCAGAGGTTTAAGTGTCTGCCTCTAACGCGGGAGACCCGGGTTCGATCCCTGGGTCGGGAAGATCCCCTGGAGAAGGAAATGGCAACCCACTCCATTCTTGCCTGGAGAATCCCATGGACGGAGAAGCCTAGTAGGTTACAGTCCACGGGGTCGCAAAGAGTCGGACACGACTGAGCGACTTCACCTCACCTCACCTCACAACTTTACCACTACCAATTTTGATTACTGAAATCAGTTATTTTCTGTTTGTTTATTCTTTCTCCATTTGTTTTGGTTGTACTGTATCTTCATGGTCAGATTTTCTAGCTATTACACACTATAATCTAAGACCCTAATTTAGTGTTAATTCTACAGTCAATCCTATGTTTATTGCTCATCGCCAGTCCTTATTTAATGTCTCTTTAGTCACTTTAATTGCCTCAAATGAGTTCTCTGTTAGAGCTAGGAAGAGTCCCATGGGAACAATATTCCCTGAGTTCTTGCATGTTAGTAAGTTTTTCTTTCCCCTTTATACTTAAAGGTAAGTTTTACTCATTGTAAAGCCTATGACTCAAACTTTGTGTTTCAAATATGTTATCCCATTTTCTTCTGTTGTTTTCCCTTACTTATCATGTGATGCCTAAATACTCAAAGGATTTTTTTTTCCCTTTTTTCTTTAAAGTCTAGTAATTTTAGTAGAAAATGTCCGGTCCATTGATGTAACTTGATTAAGTAGTACACAAGGTGCTCTTAAAATATGTAGTTTCACATATGAAAGTGTAAGTGCTAGTCACTCAGTCATGTCCAACTCTTTGCGACCCCATAGACTGTAGCTCCAGGCTCCTCTATCCATGGAATTCTCCAGGCAAGAATACTGAAATGGGTAGCTATTCCCTTCTCCAGGGGATCTCCCTGACCCAGAATCAAACCCAGGTCTCCTGCACTGCAGGCAGATTCTTTACCATCTGAACCACCAGATATAGTAGTTTCAAATGTATATGTATGTACATGTGTATATATAAATGTATTTATACATGTAACTATATATATTACATATACATAGCCACTTTTTTCCCTCTGAAAAGCTTTCTTGAATTACAGTTTTTTAGTATTTGTTCTGTCCTCTCACTTCGGTTTTCTTCCTTAGGGACTTCTATTTTTATCCTTATACTAGATCTTCTTTGCCTATCTCCAATATGTATCCCCTTTTTGCAAATCCTTTTTAATCTATTTCTTCTTTTTAAAAAATTTGTTTAAGATTTTCTTCCATCTTACTTTGTATTTCTTTTTAGGATTTTTTGTATTTATTTGCTCTTGTATTTCTTATTCTTCAGACTTCATTATTGAAATGATTTTTGTTTGATTTCTAATTCTTTCTTGGTTTCTGCCTTGTCATTTCTGAGTTTTTTGATTCTGATTTGTATTGCTCTTTCATGTATTATATAATTTTCCTATGATCTCTCATAAGACATGTAATTTTTATTATAGTAAAATATATAGCCCTAAGGATTATTTCATGTACTATGGATAAATAAGCAGCTATAATTAACTTAGACTTTGTTTTAAATCAAGGCTTTTAAACTGAAATTCTGTGAATGAACTTCAGAGTAGACTACATTGCCTCATTATACACAAAGTAGAGTGTGTATGTTTGGTGGTGGTTTAGTTGCTGAGTTGTGTCTGACTCTTGCTATCCCATGGACTGTGGCCCACCAGGCCTGTCTGTGCATGGGATTTTTCAGGCAAGAATACTGGAGTGGTTTTCCATTTCCTTCTAAAGGGGATCTCTCGACCTAGGACTGAACCCAGGTCTACTGCATTGCAGGTGGATTCTTTACCAATTGAGCCATCAGGGAAAGTGAAAGTGAAGTCGCTCAGTCGTGTCCGACTCTTTGCGACCCCATGGACTGTAGCCTATCAGGCTCCTCCGTCCATGGGATTTTCCAGGCAAGAGTGCTGGAGTGGATTGCCATTTCCTTCTCCAGGGGATCTTCCCGACCCAGGAATCGAACTCAGGTCTCCCGCATTCCAGGCAGACGCTTTACTGTCTGAGCCACCAGGGAAGCCCTGTGTATATGTTTGGGGGTCGGGAAAGAACGCACTCACTTTCTTTAGACTTTCAGATGAGGGTGTAAACCATCCCCAGAAAAATAAGGGTAAGAACCTTTGGTTTGTGCATGATAAGAAAACAAATGATAGATATAGAAAATTTAAGATAAACATATCATCAGGGCTAGTATTACATCAGTTTCATTATCTATTTGCGTATGCTCTTTCTCATTTTATTCAGATGGAGGAAGCGAGGAACCACCGGATCGAAGACAGTCAAGTGTAGACTCTCGCCAAAGCCGCTCTGGGCAAGGTAAGTTTTCATTAAATTTATTAATAAATTTAAAAAGGGAAGATATCAGCTCTTCCTTTCCAGTACTTAATCTGAGGACTGAGGTTTTCACTGGGTCTAATTTAGATATTCTCATTTCTCATTTAGGAATTTAAATGTTATAATCTAATTGGTTCTAGGTGATAATCATTTATTCAAGATTAAAGAAAATGAAAAATGGTCTCTTTTTTTAAACGATATTAAAGTTTTAAGTAATTTGGAGCACTGTGGTATATGTCTGGGCATCACTTTTGGAATATAGCCAAAAATAAATTTTTAGTGGTAGCGTTTGTTGCAAGTATTATTATCCTGGCTTTTAAAAGTATTTGTCTTAAGTCTCTCAGAAGAAATAGGTTTTGTTTGTAATTGCTCTCAAAGATTAGGGTCATTTTACTTATTTTCCTTTTCTGTTTAAAATTTATTACCGTAGGCTTTTGAATAGTTTTTTTAAGTGACAACCTCAAAACTAGGTTAAAATACTCTATCAGTGGATTTTCAGATAGGCCCTCCCTAACTAACATTTAAATTTTGCAGGACTAGCACCTCCACATTCCTTTTTCTTTGTCGTACTTATCACCTTTATTTTCTCCATCTAAAACTAGAGTGAATGTTCCATGATTTCAGAGGTTTTTGGTTTTCTTTATTTACTGTTGTATTTCCTGGGCCAAGATTAAGTACCTAGTAGATAGTAGTTACTAAATAAATAGTGTTGGGTGAGTGAAGTAATTTCCAAGAGAATGAGAGTTGGAACCCAAACCAGATGAATATATTATAAAATTTCATGCAGTAATTACTGAGTTTAGTTTTTAGAGAATCTCTATTTACAAACAAAATAAAGCCTTAGATATACAAATCTGAGGTGTTTTAATACTGTAAAAACTCTGGTTCATTTATTCTATAATCCTTCTCTTTTTGCCCAACTTTGCTCTTCCCAAGTTTTAGAAAGTACTATTTTTACTAACACTGTTTGCTGCAGAATAAAAAGAGGAATAATATATGTAGATTGATTTGGAATTTTTAACCTACACTAGTACTTAATCATTCTTAATATGCATGTATTATGAATACATTAGAAACTTATCCTATTTTCACTTTTTTCCCTTATTATAAGTATTTTGATACAAAAAAAGAAATTAAGAGAAAAAGATGAATTGTAATATAGAAGAAAATCAAACACATTATATACCTTAAACTTAAATAACGCTTTATGTCAGTGATATCTCAGTAAACCTTAGTGAGGGCAGTGAGAAATAAAATGAGCTTGTGTATATAAAATCCTTGTTGGGCTGCACCCCACAGGTCTGCACACCTGTACTTGCCCAGCCTCAAGACAGAAGAAAGAGCCTAGACTCAGCAACAGAGGCATCGGTGATTTAATGGATAGGAGACTCTTACACATCTGAAGCATGGTCCTGTGTGTGGCACAGCAGGCAGGACATGGCAGCACTCTTTACTGCTGGGAGAGGATGGAGTGGGTGGAAGCGTTTACCACATATAGGGGGAATTGACTTTCAGTTCAGTTCAGTTGCTCAGTCGTGTCCAACTCTTTGTGACCCCATGAATCGCACGCCAGGCCTCCCTGTGCAGCACCAACTCCCGGAGTTCACCCAAACACAAGTGCATCAAGTCGGTGATGCCATCCAGCCATCTCATCCTCTGTCGTCCCCTTTTCCTCCTGCCCCCAATCTCTCCCAGCATCAGGGTCTTTTCCAATGAACCAACTCTTCGCATGAGGTGGCCAAAGTATTGGAGTTTCAGCCTGAGCTTCAGTCCTTCCAATGAACACCCATGACTGGTCTCCTTTAGGATGGACTGGTTGGATCTCCTTACAGTCCAAGGGACTCGCAAAAGTCTTCTCCAGCACCACAGTTCAAAAGCATCAATTCTTCGGTGCTCAGCTTTCTTCACAGTCCATGGATGTGAGTCCACCTCTCATATCCATACATGACCACTGGAAAAACCATAGCCTTGACTAGACGGACCTTTGTAGGCAAAGTAATGTCTCTGCTTTTTAATATGCTATCTAGGTTGGTCATAACTTTCCTTCCAAGGAGTAAGCATCTTTTAATTTCATGGCTGCAAGTTCCTTAAATCTATTCCTCACTTCCACTGTATAATCATAAGGGATTTGATTTAGGTCATACCTGAATGGTCTAGTGGTTTTCCCTACTTTCTTCTATTTCAGTCTGAATTTGGCAATAAGGAGTTCATGCTTTGAGCCACAGTCAGCTCCCAGTCTTGTTTTTGCTGACTGTATAGAGCTTCTCCATCTTTGGCTGCAAAGAGTATAATCAGTCTGATTTCGGTGTTGACCATCTGGTGATGTCCATTTGTAGAGTCTTCTCTTGTGTTGTTGGAAGAGGGTGTTTGCTATGACCAGTGCGTACTCTTGGCAAAACTCTATTAGCCTTTGCCCTGCTTCATTCCGTATTCCAAGGCCAAATTTGCCTGTTACTCCAGGTGTTTCTTGACTTCCGACTTTTGCATTCCAGTTCCCTATAATGAAAAGGACATCTTTTTTGGGTGTTAGTTCTAAAAGGTCTTGTAGGTCTTCATAGAACCGTTCAGCTTCTTCAGCATTACTGTCTGGGGCATAGGCTTGGATCACCGTGATATTGAATGGTTTGGAAACGAACAGAGATCATTCTGTCGTTTTTGAGATTGCATCCAAGTACTGCATTTCAGACTCTTTTGTTGACCATGATGGCTACTCCATTTCTTCTGAGGGATTCCTGCCCACAGTAGTAGGTATAATGGTCATCTGAGTAAAATTCACCCATTCCAGTCCATTTTAGTTCGCTGATTCCTAGAATGTCTACGTTCACTCTTGCCATCTCCTGTTTGACCACTTCCAGTTTGCCTTGATTCGTAGACCTAACATTCCAGGTTTCTATGCAATATTGCTCTTTACAGCATCAGACCTTGCTTCTATCACCAGTCATATGCACAACTGGGTATTGTTTTTGCTTTGGCTCCATCCCTTCATTCTTTCTGGAGTTATTTCTCCACTGATCTCCAGTAGCATATTGGGCACCTACCGACCTGGGGAGTTCCTCTTTCAGTATCCTATCATTTTGCATTTTCATACTGTTCATGGGGTTCTCAAGGCAAGAATACTGAAGTGGTTTGCCATTCCCTTCTCCAGTGGACCACATTCTATCAGACCTCTCCACCATGACCCATCTGTCTTGGGTGGACCCACAGGGTATGGCTTAGTTTCATTGAGTTAGACAAGGCTGTGGTCCATGTGATCAGACTGGCTAGTTTTCTTTGATTATGGTTTCAGTGTGTCTGCCCTCTGATGCCCTCTTGCAACACCTACCATCTTACTTGGGTTTTTCTTACCTTGGACATGGGGTATCTCTTCACAACTGCTCCAGCAAAGCGCAACCACTGCTCCTGACCTTGGACGAGGTCTCCCCTCCTGACCTTAAATGTGGAGTAGCTTCACTTGGCCCTTCTGCGCCCGTGCAGCCACCGCTCCTTGGACATGAGGTTGCTCCTCTCTGCTACAGTCCCTGACCTCGGACTTGGGGTAGCTCCTCTTGGCTGCCGCCCCTGACCTCTGTTTCCCTGGTGGCTCACACAGTAAAGAAATGACTTTAGGTTGGCTCATTGGTTACCAGGGGAACCAGCAAAGGACCACTCCCCTCATTGCCCCTTTGATAAGTTATCAAAGTGGTGGAGATGTTCTGATCTAAAGGTTGCACCAAGCATTTACTGATTAGGCTCTGCGATTAAGAGGGAAAGTCAGTCATATGAGTAGGGTGTGGGTGAAGCAGTGACTGGTTAAGTAGGGATGTACACAGAGCAAGAGAACAGCCATCTTGGGTGGCCTCACCGTATAACCCTAAAAATAAAATTAGTACAAATTAATAGGAAAAGATGATACTAATACTTATTGAAGTTTAATGTTATTAAATGTCAGATGTAAATTTGGGAAACTATTAATTTACCTTATGCCCTCTGAATTATGTCAGTTGAAATAGTTTTCAAATCAATGAGTGTAATTGAATTTTAGTAACAAAAGCCGAACTTAATAACAACAAAATCAGTGATTTTCATGATCTTAGCACAGCTGCCTGATCTCATTTTATTCAAATGACGGAAATAGAAGTACAAAACCATTTATAATGACTTGGGATGAATAAGAATCCATATTACCAGTAGTAAAGAGATAGGATGGATACATACCTCTACTTTTGCTCCTTCCAGAAACCCATTAAAAGATCAGTAAAGGGGAATTAGAGAGAAGACAGCATCAACACAATTTTAGAAACTAGAGAGTATATGAATAATTGAAGACTAAACATTAAGCTCAGTAGCAGAGAAAATCAAGAAAATAATCCAGCTTATCCTCCAAAAGACAGAAAGTTCAAGAATGGCAGCATGTAGAAGTGAAAGGAGGATTGGTTGAAGGTTGAAGAAGCCTTTGGACCCTGGGATGTCTTCCTCAAAATAAGCTAGCCAATCAGCTGGACAAGTGCCCAGCTCTTCACCCATAACCTTGGTAAAATCCAGAAACTTACTCTTTGGAGAGGGCAAAAATAGAGACTCTAGGACAGAAGACATCAGCATAGTGGAAGGCAAGAACCCCATACTGAAGATCACCCTTTTAGTCCTCTTCTCTTAATTATGAGAGCTAATCAAGGATTACTAGATATTTGAGGAAACCCTGTAGTGTATGAAAAATAGAGATTAAAATAAATAAGGTAGAGCAGCTTGGAGAAGACAAATCTTTTGCAGAGGAAAATATTAGAACCATTATTAACATCCTCAGGGAAATAAGAGAAAACAGTACAGCCATGAAATAGGAAGGGGTTAACTATAAAAGAGCACTACTCTGATTTTTAAAAGAGGCTCTCAGGCATTAAAATTTTGATTTCAGAGATTAAAAAGCTTTGCAGAAGTACTTAGAAAATTAATAATGAAGAAATCTGGTAAAAAGTTGAGCAGAAGGACAGAGGTTATAGAAAAGGAGTGAGGAATATGAAGAAATTTACCGGAGCTGTCCAGGAATTTCAATATTCAAATAATAGTAGTTTCCAGAGGAAATAGAGGAAATGAAGAAATCATCAGGATTATTTAAAAAACATTTTCTTGAGCTAAAGAACGTGAAGTTGAAAAAGCTTATTGAGTGCTCAGTACAATGGATGTATATAAACACAAAGTAAGACACATCAGGGTGAAATTTCAAATCACTGGGCCAAATGGATCTTTCCGTGCTTCCAGAGAGGAGAAAAATTTGTTAACTAAAGTAACAGGAATCAATTGGCTCTGGACTTCTTTGTGGTAGCTTTAGAAACTAAACAAGCAATGGCGCATCACCTTCAAAATTCTGAAGGAAAGTAATTTCAACCTCATTTTATTTCATATGCCTTGAAACTATTAATCAGATATATGAGTGAAATTACGATGTTTTAAGACATGTAATGTTTTTTGGTGTTTTTTTTTGGTTTGTTTGCCTGCTTTGTACCTTTATTAGAAATCTATTGGAAGGTGTGATCCATCAAAATGATAAAGTCAGACAAATAAAAAAAAGAAAGATGACAGGAAATAGAAAATTTAACAAAAAAGAGAGGTAAAGAAATATTCCACACACAATGACAAAACAGGGTTGAAGGGCAAACAGACCAGATTGGAGTAGGTTAGAAGCTTCCAGAAGAGCCATTCTCAGGAATGAGATTGTTAGAAATCTGATGCTTTTAATTATCTTTAGGAAAGTTGTAAGTAATTGATGAAAGACTCGGGGTTGAATTGGTGATAAATACATAAAGTAGTAAGTGAAAAAAATTCTAAACACAAGTAAAAAAGATAAATAATGTGTAGGAAAGGAGATATTAGAATAAGTTCTCAGTCCTTGGGGTAGTGTCTAGAGTAGCTGATGTTCATGTCAGTCACTTGCAGTGGTAAACCTCATCAGTTTACCCCAGTGTGATACAGACATTTTTATTTGATTTGGACCATTATGGTCGAGGGCTTTGCTGGTGGCTCAGATAGTGAAGAATCTGCCGGCAATGCAGGAGACCCAGGTTTGATTCCTGGGTCAGGAAGATCCCCTGGAGTGTGAAATGGCAATCCATTCTAGCATTCTTGCCTAGAGAGTTCCATGGACAGAGGAGCCTGGTGGGCTATAGTCCATGGGGTCACAAAGAGTCGAACACGACTGAATGATTAACACTTAGCAATTTATAGTTGGGAAGTAGTGCTTTAAAGCAGGGTGAACAAATCTGGCCTGTGTTGCCTGTATTTGTACAGTTGGCAAGTTTAATTTGCTAAGCCAGTTTTAATTATTTTTGTGTCTGTGTTCATGTGGGATATTGGCCTTTAATTTTCCTGTCTTAGGATGTCTTTGTCTGATTTTTGTATCAGGGTACTCCTGGTTTCATAGAGTAAGTTGAAAGTTGAAAGATAATTCTCCTTCAATTTCCTGGAGTATATTTTATAGAATTGATATTACTTCATCCATAAATGTTTAATAGAATTTTCCAGGGAAACTGTCTGGGCCTAGAATTTTTTTTGTGGGAAAGTTTTAAGACATAAATTAAGTTTCTTTAATAAATATAGGACTATTCAAATTCTCTGTTTTTTCTGGACTATCCTTTTAAAAGCTGTGGCATCTGTAGTGGTGCCACCTCTCTCATTCCTGATATGGATGATTTTGAGTGTTCTTTCTCTTTGTTCTGGTCATTCTAGATGGAGAGATGTCAATTCTGTTGATCTTAAAGGGTCAGTTTCAGTTTTCGTTCATTTTCTGAATTGTTTTCCTGTTTTCTTTTTTATTGGTTTCTGCTTTGTTGTTGTTGCTGTTGTTCAGTCACTAAGGCGTGTCTGACTCTGAGACCCTATTGACTGCCGCACACCTGGCTCCCCTTTCGTTCACTGTCTTCCGAAGTTTGCTCAAATTCACATCCATTGAGGCAGTGATGCTATCTAACCATCTCATCCTCTGTTGCTCCCATTTTCTAGTGCCTTCAACCTTTCCCAGCATCAGGGTCTCTTCCAATGAGTCACCTCTTCACATCAGGTGCCCAGAGTATTAGAGCTTCACCTTTAGCATCAGTCCTTCCAGTGAATATTTGGGGTTGATTTCCTTTAGGATTGACTGGTTTGATTTCCTTGCAGTCCAATGGACTCTCAAGAGTCTTCTCCAGCACCACAGTTCAAAAGCAGCAATTTTTCGGCACTCAGCCTTCTTTATGGTTCAACTCTCTCACATCTGTACATGATGCTGGAAAGACCGCCATAGCTTTGACTATACTCACCTTTGTCAGCAGAGTAATGTCTCTGCTTTTTTTTTTTTTTTTTAATTTTTAATTTTTATTTTAGTTTACAATACTGTATTGGTTTTGCCATACATTGACATGAATCTGCCACAGGTGTACATGAGTTCCCAATCCTGAATCTCCCTCCCACCTCCCACCCCATATCATCTCTCTGGATCATCCCTGTGCACCAGCCCCAAGCATACACTGTCTAGATTTTCTTCCAAGTAGCAGTGTCTTTTAATTTCATGGCTGTAGTCACCCTCCACGTAATTTTGGAGCCCAAGAAATTAAAGTCTGTCACTGTTTCCACTTTTTCCACTTCTATTTGCCATGAAGTGATGTAACCAGATGCCGTGATCTTTTTTTTTAATGTTGAGTTTTAAGTCAACGTTTTCACTCTCCTCTTTCACCCTCATCAAGAAGCTCTACAGTTTCTTCACTTTCTGCCGTTAGAGTGATATCAACCGCATATCTGAAGTTGTTGATTTCTCCCAGCTATCTTGATTTCAGCTTATGATTCGTCCAGCCTGGCATTTTGCATGAATGTACTCTGCATATAAGTTAAACAAGCAAGGTGACAATAAACACAGCCTTGTTGTACTCCTTTCCCAATTTTAAAACAGTCTGTTGTGTCAAAGAATGTTCAAATGACCATATAAAATGAGTTGCACTCATTGCACATGCTAGTAAGGTTATGCTCAAAATCCTTCAAACTAGGCTTCAGCAGTATGTGAACTGAGAACTTCTAGATGTACCAGCTGGGTTTAGAAAAGGCAAGGGATCAGAGATCAAATTGCCAACATTTGTTGGATCATAGAAGTTGGGAATTCCAGAAAAACATCTAGTTTTGCTTTATTGACTATGCTAAAGCCTTTGTGTGGATCACGATAAACTGTGGAAAATTCTTAAGATGGGAATACCAGACCATCTTAGGTATCTCCTGAGAAACCTGTATGCAGCTCAAGAAGTAGCAGAACCAGACATGAAACAATTGACTGGTTCAAAATTTGGAAAGGTTTGTGCTTTGCTCTTTATTATTTCCTTTCTTCTTCCTGCTTTGGGTTTAATTTTCTCTTCTTTTTCTAGTTTCTTAAAGTAGAAACTAAGATTGCTGATACTGGAGCTTTATTTTCTAATACAGAAATTTTAGTGCTATGAATTTCCCTTTGTGTATTGATTTAGCTGCATTTCACAGACTTTCATGAATAATGCTTTTATTTTCTTTTATTTCAAAATACTTCCTAATTCCCCTTTTGGTTTCTTCTTTAACATGTGTGTTATTTAGAAGTGTGTTGATGAAGTTTTTCAAACATTTGAGAATTTTCTAGATATTTTCCTCATATTAATTTCTAGTTTAATTTTGTTATGGTCAAGAAATACGCATCCTATGAGTTACTACTACTACTACTATTAAGTCACTTCAGTCGTGTCCAACCCTGTGTGACCCCATAGACGGCAGCCCACCAGGCTCCCCCGTCCCTGGGATTCTTCAGGCAAGAACACTGGAGTGGGTTGCCATTTCCTTCTCCAATGCATGAAAGTGAAAAGTGAAAGGGAAGTCGCTCAGTCGTGTCCGACTCTTCGCGACCCCGTAGACCGCAGCCTACCAGGCCCCTCTGTCCATGGGATTTTCCAGGCAAGAGTACTGGAGTGGGGTGCCATCGCCTTCTCCGTCCTATGAGTTAAGTCACATTTTATTGAGACTTGCTTTATGGCCCAGGAAATTATCTATCTTAAGTGTTCTTTGTGTACTAATTAGACTTAAAAGCTTTTTGCACAATGAAGAAAACTATAAGCAAGATGAAAAGGCAGCCTTCAGAATGGGAGAAAATAATAGCAAACGAAGCAACTAACATATAATTAATCTCCAAAATATACAAGTAGCTCATGCAGCTCAATACCAGAAAAATAAATGACCCAATTAAAAAACAAGCCAAAGAACTAACAGACATTTTTCCAAAGAAGACATACAGATGGCTAACAAACACATGAAAAGATGCTCAACATCCCTCATTATCAGAGAGATGCAGATCAAAACCTCAATGAGGAACCATCTCACACCAGTCAGAATGGCTGCCATCAAAAAGTCTACAAACAGTAAATGCTGAAGAGGGTATGGAGAAAAGGGAACCCCCTTAACACTGTTGCTGGGAATGCAAACTAGTGCAACCACTATGGAGAACAGTGTGGAATTTAAGATTCCTTAAAAAACTGGAAACAGAATTGCCATATGACTCAGCAATCCCTCTGCTGGGCATACACACTGAGAAAAGCAGAATTGAAAGAGACATGTGTACCCCAATGTTCATTGCAGTACTATTCACATTAGCTAAGACATGGAAACAACCTAGATGTCCATCAGCAGACGAATGGATAAGAAAGTTGTGGTATACAATGGAATATTACTCAGCTATAAAAAAGAATGCATTTGAGTTAGTTCTAATGAGGTGAATGAAACTGGAGCCTATTATACAGAGTGAAGTAAGGCAGAAAGAAAAAAAACCAATACAGTATATTAATGCATATATATGGAATTTAGAAAGATGGTGAAGACGATCCTATATGCAAGACAGCAAAAGAAACCCAGATGTAAAGAACAGACTTTTTGACTCTGTGGGAGAAGGCGAGGGTGGGATGATTTGAGAGAATAGCATTGAAACATGTATATTACCATATGTGAAATAGATGACTGGTCCAAGTTTGATACATGAAACAGGGCACTCAAAGCCAGTGCACTGGGACAACCCAGAGGGATGGGATGGGGAGGGGATGGGAGGGAGGTTTGGGACAGGGCGGGGGACACCTGTATACTTGTGGCTGATTTATGTCATTGTAAGGCTAAAACCATCACAATATTGTAAAGTAATTAGCCTCTAATTAAAATAAAATTTTTAAAAAATGTGTATTATGTTCTTTGGAGGGGAGGTAGAAGGTGCTACAAATGTCAGTCTGGTCAAGTTAATTGATGATATTGTTCAAGTTTTCTGCATCTTTGCTGATTTTCTGTCTGCTCATTCTGTCAATTACTAGGAGAGGAATATTGAAATCTCAGACCATAAGTGTGGATTTATCTATTTCCCCTTGCAGTTCTGTTACTTTCCTCATACCACTGATCCTTTGGTCAGAATGGATTTAAATATTCCCTACAGCTGCCATTGGCTTCCCTGATGGCTCAGTGGTAAAGAATTGACCTGCATTGCAAGACACACAGGGGATGTGGGTTTGATCCCTGGGTCAGGAAGATCCCCTGGAGAAGGAAATGGCAACCCACTCCAGTATTCTTGCCTGGAAGATCCCATGGACAGAGGAGTCTGAGGGGCTACAATCCATAGGATCACAAAGAGTCGGACATGACTGTAGCAACTTAGCACATGCTTACTTCATTTTCACCTAGAACCAGAGTCCTTCCATTTTATTATATTTTGTGTTTCCCTGTCTAGAGGGTAGTATTCAAAATATTTAATAATTAGTATGCCGTAAATACCAACCAACCACAACAGATGCCAGTCTGTTCAGAACAAATGTTGTTTAGTCGCTAAGTCATGTCCAACTCTTCTGTGACCCCATAGACTGTAGCCCACCAGGCTTCTCTGTCCATGGATTTCCCAGGCAGGAATACTGGAATAGGTAGCCATCTCCTCCTCTAGAGAGTCTTCCCAACCCAGGGATCGAACCTGCATCTCCTGCATTGGCAAGCAGATTCTTTATCACTGAACCATCACAGAAGCAACAAGCATGGTCTTTAAACGTCTGTTACTCCTGTAGAGGGCCAAAATGCGTGATAACCTGCCCCGCCTGATTGCAGATACAGTCGCTATTTACCGTCTCTTCTGGTGGCTTCCCTGGTGGTTCAGACGGTAAAGCGTCTGCCTACAATACGGGAGACCCGGGTTCAGTTCCTCGGTTGGGGAGATCCCCTGGAGAAGGAAATGGCAACCCACTCCAGTTTTCTTGCCTGGAAAATCCCATGGACGGAGGAACCTGGTAGACTACAGCCCATGGGGTCACAAAGAGTCAGACATGACTGAGTGATTTCACTTTCTTTCTGTAGTTATAATGGCAGACATGTACGTACGATAAGGTGCCTGGTGAAGTGTCTTATCCTTTGGACATGAAGGCTCCCTCCTGTGTGTTAACGAACTAGCTTGGCCTTGGCTCTGTCTCTCAGATACAGTGGATTCTGACTCGGATGTACCCACGCTCACTGTCCTAGTTTAGGGGCAGAGGCCTCTGATGTCATCTGCTCTCAAGTGTAGGAGATGGGAGATGGCCTGACTAAACCAGATTCCACCCCACTCCCTAAGATTGCTGCCCTTGGGCACTTCCTGCTCCTTGTATCTCTTGCTTTTGTGGTTAAAACAGGCCTGAAAACGCTGCTCTCATCTTTCACAGTTATCCTCCTACACATACTCTGGGCTATAATTTCCCCACTACAGTTGCATCTAGTTTCTGTCTCCCCTGGATTTCTGAACATTTCTCCTCCATTATTGATTTTTTGTTTTGTTTTATAATGCTTTAAGAGTTTATTCTTTTTTAAGATACATTTGCTGTCATTTCCACACCACCTATATTGTTGCCATTTTTGTCTGAAATACCATCATTTCTTTACTACTGTTAGAGTGTCCTAACTTTTTATTTCTGTTCTTGCCAACATATAATCTGTTGTCCATTTGATAGCTTTTACTGCTTTTGTTAAATCAAGTCATCATTTCCCCACATTTGAAAAGAAATTCTCTAGTGTCTTCCTGTCACGTTCAGAATAAACTGTAGTCTTTATCATTCCTTGTATAACCTGACCTGAGCTGCCCTTTCCCTAGTACTTTACAACCTCCCACTCCCTTCATTATCCACTTTGTTTCATCTCCGTTGGCCTTTTTTGCTTAAACATGTTAAGAGTGTTTTCAGGGTCTGTACATTTGTGCCTTCTTGACTAAAGAACTATGGGTTTCTGCTTAGGGAAGAGTGGCCTTCTCTTTGACCTCCTAAACACTCAGCTCTAATCTTGATAATAATTGCCACTACTGGTGTTTATTTACTTGTTCATTGTTGTCTGAGTACCTGGAAAATTAGTTTCATCTGAGCAGAGACTTTGTCTAATCCACTACTCTAGCTGTGGAACACGTGCACATAAAGTTTTTCAGTATTTGTCGAATGAAGGAATGCATGAATATCTAGCAGTCAGCGCGCATGGGGAAGTATGTGGATGTACCCAGGACACATATGAATCCGATATTCACCTCTGTTACTTACATAGCTGAGGAAGTAAAGCAGCAGTGTGAGAAATTTGTTGGATGTGTGTAGTTTGTCAGACTGTCAACTGTCTGTTGATTTGTGAAATGAGGCTCTTTTTGAAATAAGACTGTAAAACTGATTGTGACAGTTTGACCCTAGTATAATCTTCCAAGATTGGGTGGTTATTTTCTGCTTTCCATTGTAGCATTTTGTATATTATTGGGTTATATTATTTACTATACTTGGTCTTATTTGTCTGTTGGATCTCTATTTTTCTTAGCAGTCTAGAAGATCATGAATGGTAGGATCTTAGCGTCTAGCACAGTGCCAGTGTCCACATTTAGGCCATCGAATTGATGAAGGAAGCTTATCAGTTCTAGGAATTCTGTTTCTGTATTTTGGGAATCATGGGTTACTTCATCAGAATTGTTTTTTTGTTTTTGTAGTAGATCCATTTTCTGAATCAAATGATTTTTCATTAGAGATTCTATACATAAGCAGAACTTACTGATTCTAAATACTGAATAGGTACATGAGCCATTGTGATATGGTTGAAACCCAGTTTTGATTTACTTCTGCAAAGATAGCATCACGCAGGCATTAGACGCTGGTATGCAAGATGTATATTAGTATAATAATGCCTAAGATCACTCGTGCTGGAAGACTGGGAAATTGTACAGTGTTTGAGTTTGTATAATTCCCATTATTTGTAGCCAGTTTCATTTGATTATTACACATTGGTGTATCTATAGTAATAATATACTAAATTTTCAAATATGTTGTCTCCTGGTTCTTTTTCTTTCCTTGTAAATATAAAATTTGTAAAAGTGAAATGCTCATGCACTTGAAACATATACAAATTATGTAGTCTGGTGACATTGATTTCTTTAGTAAACCAATAGTATTATGTAGAATGGTAAGGAAAATTATTTCAATATTCAGTATATCATTTCTTCATCTCAGTGTAATAGTGTATCTGGCATAGTGGCATCACTCATGTACAGGATTATTTTGTTATTTTAGTACTTTCTCATTCTGATAAAAATTATTTTGCTTTCAACATAGATTGCTTTAGGAATAAAGAAAAAAATTAATAACACGTATGTGCCGAGCTCCGAACTAGGTGCCTTCACAGAATCCTCATTTAATTTTCTAATTTAATTTAATCCTCATTTAATTCTCAGAATAATGCTGTGAAGTGTGTATTATTTTCAGTAGGAAAATATTTCAGGCTTTACACTAATCTACACAGAAAGTTTCAAATCAGCCTTATTGGTAGCATGTATTTAGAATCTTTTCATTCTGATATTTAAAACACAAATTTGTTTGTTGGTGGTTGGATCAACAGACTTGAAAAGATCTGACCTTAAATGATACATCTCTCCATGTGTGCAAAGTTGCTTCAGTTGTGACTGACTCTTTGCAACCCTGTGGATTATAGCCCACCAGGCTCCTCTGTCCATGGGATTTTCCAGGCAAGAATACTGGAGTGGGTTACCATGCCCTCCTCCAGGGGATCTTCCCAACCTAGGGAATGAACCTGCGTCTCCTGCCTTGCGGGCAGATTCTTTACCACTGAGCCACCAGGGAAGCCTGCTGAAGTGTCTCTATTTCTAGTCGTATGTGTCTTCTGAGATTTAACTTCTTATTGATATTCTTTCTGTAACACTTTCTTCCAAAAAAATTAACCTTGAAATTGGCCCTCCAGTCATCAGTTTCTTATTATCTTGTCAGTTTCTTATTATCTTAGGGTACTCGGGATCTGTCAAAATGTGTTTATATATATCAGTCACACTGTATTTTTAATGTGAGTTATAGTAATCATATTAAGTAAAAAAAATTATTTTTACCAAACAATGTAGACATATGAAAAGGATATGTTAGGACTTCTTCCTCTTCTGCTCCCTGGAAGTAACTAGTATTAACTATATTCAGTCTGTATCCTTCCATGTTTTCCCCTAAATTCATACTGGCACAGGCATGGATGTGTGTGTGTTTGTGTTAGTTAGAATATTTAAACATATAAAATGCAATTTTAGTTTTCTTCTCCCTCAGTTAACAGTATGGCATGGCCATTCCTCCAGGAACATACTTAAATTCTATTTCTTAAAATCTGTATAATCCTTTTTAGCTAAATAATTCATAATTTATTCCACCATTTCCTCATCTATGAGTGTTCAGGTTTTCAGAGTGGTTCATGATAATTTATTTAGCAATATCTTACACACTTGGAATATGCAACCCTAAGCACATTTTGTGTCAGAGCATATTAAGGATCCTACTTAATATTATGGTAATTAGCCTAGTGAACACGAGAAGGCTTATAGAAGTCACTCCTTGCTTATACATATTTATGAATGAAAAAGAATAAAAGTAGAGCAGCTAAAAAGGTTGAAATAGGTATGTTGGACATTTAGAAATACTTTCATTTAAAAATTTATCTGAATTTTTCTGGTAAGAGATAAAAATGACAAAACCTCTTTGAAAAACTTCATGAATTTTAATGAAGAGTCATGAAGAGTTGAGTAACAAAGGATGAGGAAGGAACCTACTAGTGAAGCCTAGGGTAAAATTATTATCTAGTAAATACACTTTGTGCTTTGTTTTGTTTGAAGACTAGGCTGGATTTAATAAGTTTTATTTTTAGTGAAAAATTCAAGCGTTGGTTCCCACAAGGGGGCAGACTAAGACAGTCTGAAAACCTTGACGCTATAAGCAATATTTATTTTAAATTCATAATATATTTACTAAGAAGGAAGAGGAAGTCTCTAGAGACTAGAAATGAGTAGCGAGACAATTGACTGACCATCCTGAGAAGAGACTGTATTGGAGGCATCCACCTGCCTCTTCCCCACTACATGTGTGAACTTTTGGTGGGTTGGACACTCAGCTGTGGCTGTAGTCAGGTTGGCCTTGATCAGCAGAAATCCATATTGCAGAGCCCATGTATAAATTGCATTCCTGCTATCATGGCCTCTTTGTTAACAAGCCCATTGGACAAAGATAGAATGGCTGGGTAAAGAGACTAGCTGAGTCCTCCAAACTGGTTATCTTATGTCCAGGGTTATTAAGCATCTTCTCTGTAGAGTTTGCTCTTAGGTAAGCATTCACAGGGGGCATAAATTGTTTCATACTCTGTGCCCTTTCAAAGAGGTCTGTCCATATACCTTATATCCAGAATTCCTTGTCACCAGTTCTCTAATCATTCCTTCTGAATCTCTGGATATCCAGTCATACCATTAAACACCATCCAGGAGTTGGTATACAACATTATCTCTGTCATCTCTCCTTCCAGGCAAAATGAACAACTAGATACCCTTTTCAAACTTCTGCCCCTGGAAGGTGTTCCCTTCACCACTGTCCTTCAGGACCCAGAATCATACAGTATTATTGTTTTCTGCATGTTATCATGCAGAGCTATGAGTCAACCAGCTTACTTTTTTTTTTCCTTAGCTTGGTCATAGAGAATTCTCCATGAGATAAAATATGAATACATCCAAGTTAAGAGAAAATAAGCACTTATAGCAGGAACTCTGGGCTTTTGGGCCACTTGCTTATGCTAATTATTTATGCCTTCAGAATCTGCTCAAGCCTAGTCTCCTGTACAACTCTTCCTTTTGATAATGAAGTAATTCAGTACACACTCACGGCTTCCCTTGTGGCTCAGCTGGTAAAGAATCCACCTGCAATGCGGGAGACCTGGGTTCGATCCCCGGGTTGGGAAGTTCCCCTGGAGAAGGGAATGGCTACCCACTCCAGTATTCTGGCCTGGAGAATTCCATGGACTGTATACTCCATAGGGTCGCAAAGAGTTGGATATGACTGAGTGACTTTCACTTCACTTCAGTACACAGCCAACCATAGTGCTTTGTTGATCCAACAAAGCTTAGTTCATGATGGGCTGCCCAGGTCACATGGTGGCCCATGTCAGTCAGTCATCAGTTCAGTTGCTCAGTCGTGTCCAACTCTTTGCGACCCCATGGACTGCAGCACGCCAGGCCTCCCTGTCTATCCCCAACTCCAGGAATCTACCCAAACTCATCTCTATTGAGTTGGTGATGCCATCCAACCATCTCATCGTCTGTCGTCCCCTTCTCTTCCTGCCTTCAATCTTTCCCAGCATCAGGGTCTTCTCAAATGAGTCAGTTCTTTGCACCAGGTGGCCAAAGTATTGGAGTTTCAGCTTCAACATCAGTCCTTCCAATGAACACTCAGGACTGATCTCCTTTAGGATGGACTGGTTGAATCTCCTTTCAGTCCAAGGGATTCTCAAGAGTCTTCTCCAACACCACAGTTCAAAAGCATCAATTCTGATCAGCCACTGTTTCCACTGTTTCTCCATCTATTTGCCATGAAGTGATGGGACTGGATGCCATGATCTTTGTTTTCTGAATGTTGACCTTTAAGCCAACTTTTTCACTCTCCTCTTTCACTTTCATCAAGAGGCTCTTTAGCTCTTCTTCACTTTCTGCCATAAAGGTGGAATCATCTGCATATCTGAAGTTATTGATATTTTTCCCGACAATCTTGATTCCAGCTTGTGTTTCCTCCAGCCCAGCATTTCTCATGATGTACTCTGTCTATAAGTTAAATAAGCAGGGTGACAATATACTGCCTTGATGTACTCCTTTTCCTATTTGGAAACAGTTTTTTTTTTCCATGTCAAGTTCTAACTGTTGCTTCCTGACCTGCATACAAGTTTCTCAAGAGGCAGGTCAGGTGGTCTGGAATTCCCATTTCTTTCAGAATTTTCCACAGTTTATTGTGATCCACACAGTCAAAGGCTTTAGCATAGTCAATAAAGCAGAAATAGATGTTTTTCTGGAACTCTCTTGCTTTTCTGATGATTCAGCAGATGTTGGCAATTTGATCTCTGGTTCCTCTGCCTTTTCTAAAACCAGCTTGAATATCTGGAAGTTCACGGTTCAAATAATGCTGAAGCTTAGCTTGGAAAATTTTGAGCATTACTTCAGTCATGTCGGACTCTGTACGACCCCATAAATGACAGCCCATCAGGCTCAGCTGTTCCTGGGATTCTCCAGGCAAGAACACTGGAGTGGGTTGCCATTGTCTTCTCCAGTGCATGAAAGTGAAAAGTGAAAGTGAAGTCGCTCAGTCGTGTCCGACTCTTCGTGACCCTGTGAACTGCAGCCTACTAGGCACCTCTGTCTGTGGTTTTTTCCAGGCAAAAGTACCGGAGTGGGTTGCCATTGCCTTCTCTGTACTAGCGTGTGAGATGACTGCAGTTGTGCAGTAGTTTGAGCATCCTTTGGCATTGCCTTTCCTTGGGATTGGAATGAAAACTGACCTTTTCCAGTCCTGTGGCCACTGCTGTGTTTTCCAAATTTGCTGGCATATTGAGTGGAGCACTTTCATTGCATCATCTTTTAGGATTTGAAATAGCTCAACTAGAATTCCATCACCTCCACTAGCTTTGTTCATAGTGATGCTTCCTAAGGCCTACTTGACTTCACATTCCGGGATGTCTGGCTCTAGATGAGTGATCACACCATCGTGATTATCTTGGTCATGAAGATCTTTTTTGTACAGTTCTTCTGTGTATTCTTGCCACCTCTTCTTAATATCTTCTGCTTCTGTTAGGTCCGTACCATTTCTGTCCTTTATTGAGCACATCTTTGCGTGAAATGTTCCCTTGGTATCTCTGATATTCTTGAAGAGATCTCTAGTCTTTCCCATTCTGTTGTTTTCCTCTATTTCTTTGCACTGATCTCTGAAGAAGGCTTTCTTATCTCTCCTTGCTATTCTTCGGAGCTCTGCATTCAAATGGGTATATCTTTCCTTTTCTCCTTTGCTTTTCACTTCTCTTCTTTTCACAGCTATTTGTAAGGCCTCCTCAGACAGTCATTTTGCCTTTTTGCATTTCTTTTTTGGGGGGATGGTCTTGATCCCTGTCTCATGTACAATGTCCCAAACTTCCATCCGTAATTCATCAGGCACTCTGTCTATCAGATCTAGTCCCTTAAATCTATTTCTCACTTCTGAGCAAGCATTTATTATGGCCCTGTGGTAAGCCAAAAGCTGTTTTTCACAAAATAGTAATAGTTATTTGCACAGGATGGCATAGCTTTTTTACAAAATTCTAGAGACCTGCCCAGAGTTCACCTAAAGTTGTGCAGTAACCATCCCTAACTAGCACTGATATATCAAGCACTCACTTGGGTTATAACCCAAGTGGCAAAGCAGCTGTTACAGCAGCCCATAAGTGTTGCAGAGACGTCAGCTGTTGTGGGCCTCCTCACATCAAACAATCTTGGTAAATGGTTCGTAGTTGCCTACCCAAAGGAGGTACAGTTTGCTTCAAAATTCCAAAGAGGTCTCCTGGGCATTGTACCTCTTTCTCAGTATTAAAAGAGAGTAGGTACAACACCTTCTTCACCTTGGAAGGGGATGTCTTGAATTGCTCAACACCGTAGGGCTCACAGAAAATTTACCAGTGTGGAAGACCTGTGAATTTCTGTGGAATTTATTTCCCGCCCTCTGGCATGCATGCATGTATTTTATCACAGTGTTTAGATCAGTTGCTGCCTCTTGTTCACCAAGTCTTATCAGCATGAAATTATCAAAGTAGTAGACCAGCATGGTGCCCTTATAGAATAGAAAGGCAGTTAAGGTCCCTGTGGATTAGTTTATTACCTAGAGCAGGAGAATTAGTAGGTAAGCACAGTGAAAATGTATAGCTGGCCTTATAGCTGAATGCTTCCTGTTTATGATGATCTCATTCTCAGGTCTGTAACTACAAACCTTGTGAACAAAATCATACCTAAAGCAGCAGCAGGAGTGGTATTCACAACCTGAATAAGTTACAAAAATTTTTAATGCTGAATAATATCAGTTGTTTGGATGTACTATCCATTCACCTACTGAAAGGGCATCTTGGTTGCTTCCAGGTTTTGACTGTTGTTAATAAAGCTGCCATTAATATCCATGTGCAGGTTTTTGTGTTGATTTCAGTTCATTGAAATGAGTTTTCAGTTCATGACTGCTGGATTGAAAGGTGAGAGTATGTTTAGTTTTTAAGAAACTGCCAAGTTGTCTTCCAAAGTAGCTGTACCATTTTTTCATTCCCACCAGCAGTGAATGAGAGATCCTGTTGCTTCACATCCTCACCAGCGATTGGTGGTGTTAGTGCTTTGGATTTGGCCATTCTAATAAGTGTGCAGTGGTATCTTGTGTTGTTTTCATTTATAATTCTCTAATGACATATGGTGTTGAATATCTTCTTCATATTGCTTATTTGTTTCTATAGTGAGGTGTCTGTTCAGGTCTTTTGCCCATGTTTTAATTTTTTTTTTCTTGTCATTGAGTTTGTATACTTTGGATACTTAAAAAATTTTTAATATGAACCTTGGGTTCTCATTTTCTTAGCAGTGTCTTTCACAGAGCAGACATTTTAAATTTTAATGAAGTCTAGATCATCAATTATTTCTTTCAGGATCGTGCCTTTGGGACTGTTTCTGAAATCTCATCACCATACTCAAGGTTATCTAGATTTTTCCATGTGATATTCCCAGAGTTTTACACTTTTGCACATTACATTTAACTCTGTGATCCATTTTGAGTTAATTTTTTGTGAAGGATGTAAGGTCTATGTCTCAAATTTATTATTTGGATTATGGATGTCCAGTTGTCTAAAGATCATTTGTTGGAAAGACTTCTCTTTTCTCCGTTGTGTTGCCTTTGCTCCTTTGGTGGTATTTACGTGGGTCTATTCTGGGCTTTCTCTTCTGTTGCATTGATTTCCTTGTCTCTTCTTTCATCACTACTACGCTGTCTTGAGTACTGTAGCTTCGTAGGACGTCTTGAAAGTTCAGTAGTATTGGTCCTCCATCTTTGTTCTTCTTCAAATATCAGGTTGGCTATTCTGGGTCTTTTGCCTCTCCACATCAATGATAGAGTCAAGGTCAACAAAATAAATTACTGAGATTTAATTGGGTTTGTAGTAAATCTGTTAGTTTGAGGAGAATTGACATTTTTATAGTTTTGATCCTGTGCATTCATGAATGTGGAGTTTCTCTCCATTTATTTAGATCTTCTTTGACTTCTTTCATCAAGAGGTTTTGTAGTCTTCCTCATAGATCTTCTGTATATTTTGTTAGAATTATACCTAAGTATTTCATTTTTTAAATCCACAATTTCATAACTTCAACATCCTTGCCATATCTGAGGCTGGTCTGATGCATGTACTGTCTTCTTGTGTTGGGTTGTTTTGTTTGTTTGTTTATTTGTTTTTATTTAAGTGTGCCTTGTAAGTTTCTGCTGAAAGGTGAACATAGTATACTGGATAAAATTAACTGCAGTAAATAATAATGTAATTTTAATGTGGAGGGGGCAGCATCTTTTGTCCTGTGATTTTGGTGAGCGGAGCCCCTGGACTGAGAACTTTGCCAGTGCCTCTGAGTTATTGTGTTCCATTGATTTTGTGTCCATTCTTTTTGCCAATACCACCTGCTCTCTAGATTGCAGTAACTTTAGATTAGTCTTGAAGTTAGGTACTGCCAGAGTCCAAACATTGATTTTATTGTTCAGAAGTAGTCTATCCTAGTCCCTTTATTTTTACATAAAAATTTAAAATCAGCTTTTTGATTTCTAAAAAAAAAAAAATGCCTACTGGATTTTCATTAGGATTACTTTAAATCTATAGATCAGTTTGACACAGCATCATAAAATCTTCTGATCCATGAACATAGTATATCTCTTCATTTAGGTCATCAGTTTCTTTCATCAGTGTTTTGTAGTTTTTAGCATACAAATATTGTACATATTTTGTTAGGTTTATTCCTAAGTTCATCTTTTTAATGGTGCTGTTTCAATGTTACTTGTTTAATTTTTTTTATTTTCCACGTATTCATTGTTGGAATATAGAAAGACACCTGCTTCTTGTATATGGACTCTGTAACATTTGAGTTTTTTTTTTTTTCTAGTGGCTTTTTTTTTTTTTTGGTAGATTTCTCAAATTTTTTTACCTAGGCAGTCATGCTATCTGATACATGACCCTGTACTAGTTATTACTCTTCTCTTGGCCTGTTTACTGCTTGATATATGGACTTGTTATGAGGCTATTACTGAGTAATGGAGTGATATAAGTTAAAAGGACGTTTGGAATAATTTTAGGCAAAACTCCTTTGTTTATGAAATACGTAAAAGCCCATTGGTTTTATCACTGTGCTGTGTTTTGTTTTTCTGAGTACTTTTTAAGAATAAGCTTTTAATAACATATAAACTGGAAAATTCACAAATTATATCAAAAGCCTATATGCACAGTTCAATGAATTATCATGCTAAAGGCTTTTGATATATAAGTTTTATTTGTGGTTATTTATGCAACTTGAAAAATTAGAAGGCAGTTCTGTAGAACAGGTATGGCCTTTGGCTAAAGAATTTCTTTAATAACTTGAAATTTAATATTTCATAATCATCTGTACTGAATATAAGACTTAGTGAAGACTGAAATTTTTATTGAATCATAATTGCTTCTAACATTACTATAGTGTCCATATACTTGATATCCTTGTGCTTTCTCAATGCAACTTTTGAATGCTTAATTACCAGGTACCTAGCATAATTGAATTTTTTTCTGTGATATTAGCAGTTTATCTTTTCTGCCCATATCTCTATCACATTATTTTAGTAATTTTTATTCTGAAGCAGGACAAAATGAGTAGTAGGAAAAAGAAAGATAGAAAATGAATATTGAATAGTTTGGTGTGCCAGTAGATACTGTCTTGCATGCATGCCAGGTTGCTTCAGTCATGTCTCACTCTTTGCGATCCTATGGACTATAGCCTGAGAGGCTCCTCTGTCCATGGGAATCTCCAGGAAAGAATAATGGAGTGGGTTGCCATGCACTTTTCCAGGGGATCTTCCTAACCCAGGGATAGAACCCTTGTCTCTTCCATCTCCTGCATTGGCAAGTGGGTTCTTTACCACTAGCGCCACCTGGGAAGCCCCAGATACCATCTTACATGCTTGGTAAATTGGATTTCAATTTTTTTACTTTCTTACTGGTTATAAAATTGTTCATCCATTCCTTTTACTGTGTAGCTTTTTCGTGGTTTCCACTGAAATGGGCCAAGTGTATTTCCATGCTCCATTTATGTCTTACTTGGACTTACTTGGGCCAGTAAAGTGTTAGTGAATAGAGGTCTTAAATATACTCTTCTGATTTAACTTGGTCTCCTGCAGCCCTGTGATCTTCCATGGGAAGAGCATGCCCCACGTATTCACTGAAACATATTTTTATAGTTTTTTCTCTATAGCTACAATGAGTTCAAGCGCAATTTATAGGGCAGAGAAGATAGAGGAAAAATATTTTTAAGCAGAAAAGTAAACTAGGACATCCATACTGGACTAATTGCAGTATTATTCCTTAAGGAGTATTATTAGAGTCTAAAATTATCAGCCAAGATTTAACATTGGAAAATTTCAAGTGAAAAGAAGTATTTCACTAAGTCAAATACATTCTTCTAGATACATATATATATATTTTAAAAACCTAATTGTGATTTTTCTTTAATTAGGGAACTGTTACACTGATGATATACCTCTTTGTTTGTAAACATGTGAAATACTACGTGCATGCGCTCAGTCGTGTCTCTTTGTGACTTCATGGAGTGTAGCCCGCCAGGCTCCCTCGTCCATGGAATTTTCCAGGGAAGAATACTGGAGTGGGTTGCCGTTTCCTACTCTAGGGGATCTTTCTGACCCAGGGATTGAACCTGCATCTCCTGCATTGGCAGGCGGATTCTTTACCATTATGCCACCTGGGAAGTGTAAAATACTATAATTCCTTATAAATCAGTCTCATGTCTATTTATGAAAGCCCCCAAATTAGAAATTTGTTAAGAAAGAGACTTGATAAATAGGTCTAGGAGGTACAGTATTCATCTGATCACAGCCCCAGAGAGAAAGAGAAAAGAACCATTGGAATATACCATGGTTATATTGACTATTAACCATAGTCAATATAGTGAAAGAAAGGACCTAGTGACTAATGAGAAATAAAAAGTTAAGACCTATTCTGGTAAAATTTCTGAAATCCAGAGATAAGGAATAAGTCCTAGATTTCTACCAACAGAAGTTTTGGGGAAAGATAAGAGTGATCTGGTGAAGGTGAAGGTGAAGTCGCTCAGTCGTGTCTGACTCTTTGCGACCCCATGGACTGTAACCTACTAGGCTTCTCCGTCCATGGGATTCTCCAGGCAAGAATACTGGAGTGGATTGCCATTTCCTTCTCCAGGGGATCTTCCCGACCCAGGGATCGAACCCGGGTCTCCCGCACTGGAGGCAGACGCTTTAACCTCTGAGCCACCAGGGAAGCCCATAGTCCAGAGTGATCTGGACTATGGTGATAATAGAAGAAATGAAGAGAACATGGCAGATTTGAATTCTATTTGAGATTGATAATCTGCAGAATAGCTATTGCATTTGTTGCAAGGGGATGTGATGGGAACAAATGATTACTAGGCTTTTGGCTTGAGTAAATACATAAGTAGGTGGTAAATATATGTAATATTTTTAATTGAGGTAATTTTAACCATTTTATTGTGCATAATTCAGTGGACTTTCGTACATTTACAGTGTTGTGCAAACGTCACTGCTATATAATCCATCACCCCAAAAGGAAACCTGTACCTATTAAGCATTCAGTCCCCATTCCTGTAGTCGAAACCTAATCTCCTTTCTGTCTGGATTTGCTTTTTCTGAACATTTCATATAAATGGAATCATATAACATGTAGCATTTTTTAGTCTGGCTTCTTTCACTTAGTATACTGTTTTCAAAGTTTTATCAGTGTTGTAGCATGAATCAAGCCATCATTATTTTTATTGCTGAATAATATTTCATCATAATATGTCACATTTTCTTTATTGATTCACCAGCTAATGATGTTTGAGTTGTTTCAGTTTTGGGCTATTTTGAATAATGCTGCTGTGAATGCCCTGGTTTTTCCTTGAAAACCTGTTTTCGTTGCCTTTGGGTATACACTTAGAAGAGGGTTGGACTGGATTAAATGGTAATTCTGTGTCTAACTTTTTGAAAATGTTTTAGACAGCAGCTATAATGTCTCATATTCCCACCAGCAGTGTATGAAGGTTCTAGTTTTTCCACATCCTTACCAACACCTCCCTGTTGTTGTTTTAACAGCATCACACTGAGTGTGAAGTGGTATTGCATGTAATACCATGTGCTTATTTCCCCTCAGTTTTATTGAGATATGATAGACAAATAAAAATTGTATGTATTTAAGGTGTGCAACATGATGCTTAATGAATGTACACTGCGAAATGATTGCCACAATCAAGCTGATTAAGATATCCCTCATCTCACATGTTTACCCTTTTTGTGTGTATGTGTGAAAATATTTGAGATCTACTCTCTTAGCATATTTTAAGTATACAATATATTAGTTTTTGCTGTAGTCACCATAGTGTACATTAAGTCTCCAGAACTTATTCATCTAATAACTGAAAGTTTTTACCCTTTGACCAACATCTCCCTTTGCCTCTACCTCCTAGCACCTGGTAACCACCATTCTCCTCTCTTGCTACTATGATTTTGACCTTATTTTTTTAGATTCCACATATAAGTGAGATTATGTGGAGATATTTGTTTCTGTGTCTGGTTATTAGCTTAATGTCCCCTAGGTTCTATGTTGTTGCAAGTAAAAGAAGTCCTCCTTCTTTTTTTTTTTAAGGCTGAATACTATTCCTTGGAGAGAGAGAGAGAGTGTGTGTGTGTGGGTGTGTGTGTGTGTGTGTAAAATCACATTTTCTTCATCCATCCATCCATTGGCAGACACTGAAGTTGTTTCTATATTGTGCCTACTTTGAATAACGCTGCAGTGAACATGGGACTGCAGATATCTCTTTGAGATAGTGATTGTATTTCCTTTTGGTATATACTCAGAAGTAGGTTAGTTGGATCATATGATAGTTCCATTTTTAATTTTTGAGAACTCTCCATTACTGTTTTCTATAATGGTTGTACCGATTTATATTCCCGCCAACAATGTATAGGGGTTCCTTTTTCTCCACATTACTGCCAATCTTGTTATCTTTTGACATTTTGATAATAACTGTCCTAACAGGTGTGAGGTGGTATCTCATTGTGATTTTTCTTTTTGTGATTGATGATTGTTGATGTTGATTGCTTTTTCATGTGCCTGTTGGCTATTTGTATTTATTCTTTGGAAAATATTTATTCACATCCTTTGCCCATTTTTAATTAGATTTTGTTTTTGTTATGAGTATGGGTACCTTACATATTTTTAGTATTAACCCCTTATCAGATATATGGTTTGCAAATATTTTCTCCCATTCTGTGGTTGCTTTTTCATTTTGTTGATGCTTTCCTTTGCTGTGCAGAAACTTTTTAGTTTGACATAGTTTCACTTGTTTTTATTGGCTGTACTTTTGATGTCAAATCCAAAACAAAATCATTTTCAAGATGAATTTCATGGATTTTTCCTCCAAGGTTTTCTTCTAAGAACTTTATGATTTCAGGGCTTCAGTCAGTTCACTTCAGTCGCTCAGTCATGTCCGACTCTTTGCGACCCCATGAATAGCAGCACGCCAGGCCTCCCTGTCCATCACCAACTCCCAGAGTTCACTCAAGCTCCACGTCCATTGAGTCGGTGATGCCATTCAGCCACCTCATCCTCTGTCGTCCCGTTCCTCCTGCCCCCATACCTCCCAGCATCAGAGTCCTTTCCAATGAGTCAACTCTTCGCATGAGGTGGTCAAAGTACTGGAGTTTCAGCTTTAGCATCATTCCTTCCAAAGAAATCCCAGGGCTGATCTCCTTCAGAATGGACTGGTTGGATCTCCTTGCAGTCCAAGGGACTCTCAAGAGTCTTCTCCTACACCACAGTCCAAAAGCATCAATTTTTTGGCGTTCAGCCTTCTTCACAGTCCAGTTCTCACATCCATACATGACTACAGGAAAAACCATAGCCTTACGTTTGTCTTTAATCCATTTTCCATTGATTTTTGTATGTGAGGTCAGACAAGGATCCAGTTTCACTTTTTGCATGTGATTATGCACTTTTTCCAATACTATTTATTGAAGAGACGGTCCTTTCCCCATTGTGTATTCTTGGTGCCCTATCAAAGATTAGTTGACCACATATACATGGATTTATTTCTAGAATCTCTGTTCTCTTCCATTGATCTATGTGTCTGTTTTTATGCTAGTACCAAACTGTTTTACTACTGCTTTGTAATATAATTTGAAATGAGGAAGTGTCAGCTTTGTTCTTCTGGCTCAAGATTACTTGATTACATTAGCTGTTTAGAGCTTTTGTGAAAGATTGTGAAGGAAGTTTAGGATTTTTTTTTTTCTATTTCTGTGAAAAAATGTCATTGGAATTTTTATAAAGATTACATTGGGTCTGTAGATTAGTTTGGGTAGAAAGAATATTTTGATAATTATTGCAGTCCATTAACACAGGAAATCTTTCCATTTATTTATGTCTTCAATTTCTTCATCAGTATCTTATAGTTCTCAACGTACGGATCTTTCACCTTGGTTAAATACATTCCTAAGTATTTTAATCTGTTTGGTGTTAAGCATACTACTTTAAATTCTGTTCCTTATTGTTCTGTGTTCCCTCTGAGGTTATTTATTTTGCATAGTCTTTCTGACTTGCTTTTTTCATGTTATGTTTCTTTGTTATTGTTAGTTAAGGGTCAGATATTATATATGAAAATGGTGGAAGTAATCTGAGACCTATGATGATGTTATCTTCCTCTGAGAAGATTTATGTTTGTTTCTGGCAGGCGCAAGCAATCTGAGATTGCCTTGATTAAATCTTCTGGTGCACATTTGGAGCTGAGCTTCAGTCCTGTAACGGCCAGTCTAGTTTTGGTTTATACTCACTCCTAGAATGTAGCCCTTTGGGGTTCCAAACAAAGTCCCTCGTAGAAACTTGGTTCTCCCAGCTTGTCTTCCCAGCTCTGTAAAACTGTCAGTGACTTCTTAGCCTTTCAGATGCCACTAAATGAAAAATGACCCCACATACAGGTCTCAGTCTTCTTGTAATTCTTCATCATGCCGTTAACTCTCCAGTGCCTTTAGGAAGATTTTAAAAACATATACAGTTGTAGTTTTCTTAGGGCAAAATTGGTCTGAAGTATGTAATCTGCCCTTACCAGAAGTAGAAGCCAACAGCATATCCGTGGAAGTAAACAACATATCATTTACTCTTTTTTTAAATGTTTGAGCAGATTCAAAAATCACCATATAATGTTAATCTTACCCACTTGTATTTTCATGTGCATTCTTGGAGAAAGAGAATAAGAAATAGTTACAATGATCCTACCAGGAATTGCACAGATTGCATTGTCAAGCAGGTGAATATCTTCTTTCATGGTGGTCTTATCAGGGACAATTGAAGATCGTTGTTCTAATTATAACACTTGTTGTGTTGTACTACAATTATTATTTTTTAAAGATTTTTTTTGATGTGGACCATTTTCAAAGTCCCTGTTGAATTTGTCATAATATTGCTTCTGTTTTATGTTCTGTTTTTTTGGCCATGAGGCATGTGAGACCCCGGCTCCCTAACCAGGGGTTGAACCTGCACCCCACCCCCTGCATTGGAGGTGAAGTCCCAACCACTTGACCACCAGGGAAGTCCCCTGAAATTATTATTTATATGACTACGTTACTCATGAAACAGTGAACCATTACAAGGAGGAATCCTATCTTATTCTTGTTCAGTTTCTTAGTGCTAGACCTCAAGATAAGTACCCAGTAATGGAGAAATGAACGAATGTGTTGGGAATACCTTTTTTTGTCTTTTCAGAGTGAAGAATCAGTATCAGTATACACCATGCTGAGTCATCCAGAAAGGTCAGTTTTAATAGAGAAGAATTTTAGGAGATGAACCTCTTCTCACCAGCTCTTTTGTCCTGTCTTCTCCTGTCTCACAGGTGGCATCTCCACAGAAAGCGACTGTGCTTTTGAGCCAGACTACGCCGTCCCACCACTTCCCGTGAGTGAAGGTATGCAGCACATTCGGATTATGGAGGGCATGTCTCGCTCTCTTCCATCCTCCCCCTTACTCACACATCAGTCTATCAGTGTTCGGCTCCAACCTGTGAAGAAGTTAACTGGTAAGGACTTTACCTACATTGAGTATGTTTAACAGGAAACCTAACAGTATGCACTCTAGATCATAGCAAATATGTTTATGTGCATCTCTAGGTTTTTCCTCTTTGGCCTTTCTAATGTCACAGACTCTTGGAAAGTAGAGCTCCCACTGATTTTAATTTAGGAAATTAGACTAGTGCTCCGTTTGATAGATTGATGTATTTATTTTCTAAATGATCCATCTGTTGTGGACATATTTTTCCAGGCTTTCAGGAAATTTCTGGTTTTGCAAGAATATACTGTTGTTCTGATTGCATTTATCAGCTTGTTCATGTCAGATTACCAGATGGAGATATTGTAATTTTAGAATAATGAAAGCTTCATAGTTCAGTAAGGGTACATATTTTTTGTTTGAAATCTTGATTTGTATTTTTCATACCTATTTTTAACAGCTGATTTAGATGTTAACCTGTCCATGGTACTCTCCATGTTTACCTCTCCAACTTCTTAAAATATTCACGATAGTATAGGTTGTGGATTGACTTTAACATGATCTCACAGTATGTATTGTACAGTCAGATCAAGTTGTTAGGTATCAAACTGTCTTTATTAAATGAACTTTTATCTCTTAAAGCTTTTTCAGGAAAGAAGATTTAATATGTTAAATGATACTTATGTGCAAAAATATGTATGCCTGGGCCATTTTGTTAGATTTCTTTTAACGTTATTAGTTTATCTCCAGTATCAGTAAGTTGACTGGCATTGAATGGATTATGAGTGTATGGAGGCAAGAAATGAAGCCATTCCCATAGGATATATTGACTTCCTCCTATGTGTCTGGCATTGAGTTAGACAGTAGAGTTGATTATCAAACAACAGTTCAAAAGAAAATAAAATGATGGGGGGAAATGAGATTTTTCAGACTCTTCCGTCTATTTTGAATAAAACTTGCACTATAGTGTTTATAATTTTCATTAAAATGATAGTATTTATTCTGTAGACCTGCAGAGCATAAATTATGCTCTTATATTGTTTATTTTTGTTTTAGGCATCTTCAAATGACTGACTCAAAGTCTGTTTTGATTCTTGGATTAGGTAAAAATCAATAAAATAACTTAATAGCATTTTACTAAAATACTTATTCCTTTTGTTACCTAAAAATAGGAAAATTATACGTAATTGGTCTTGAATAAAAATTTCAATGCTTAGAAATTTCCCCTTTTTCTTACAGTTTAAGGTATTATTGATTACTGAAAATGCAAATAACCAAATCTGATGGCTGCCAAATGATGTGCTTCATTTTACCACACATATGGGAAGAAATAGCAAGAAAAATTGTTTCCTTACAGAACTTAGCTGTATTGCCCAAGATTTTAGAGATACCACTTTCCTGTCCCATTTGACTACTCCAGTTTGAACTTTAACTTAAATAGACAACCTTTAGGTAACCCAAAAGATAAGTACATATAACAACAAAGCCAACAACATGCCTGAAAACAGAGAGGTGGTAGAGGGAAGCAGCAGTAAGTATCCTTGGTTAATTACTTGTGTGAACTATTCAGGTTTAATATTATGGTGCTTGAAAGGTAAGTATCCTCTCAGATAATTTTGTTTTATTCACTGAAGAGATTTTCAAAGCCCTAAGAGCTTAAAGTTTGAAGATGCATTTTAAAATATCTTAACAAAAGAAATCTATCTCCTGAAAGAGGATGCCATGAAAACTTTTCTGTGGCAAATTTTCTGCCAAGTGAATTAGGTGATAAAAATCTGGTTTAACCCGGAATGAAATTACTTTGGAATTTAAATTAAAAAGATTATTTAGTAGATTACTTATCAGTTATCTTTCCTTTCCTAATTATATTTTGGTATAAATAAGTAAAAAGAACATTGAATGGGAAAAGATTAGCTGACCATAAGGGAATGTCCTCCAGAGAATTGTTAACAAAATGCATTAATTGAATATGGCCATTAGGGCTACACTTACTAATTTATCCATTTCCATTCATTTAAACTTCCAGCTACCTTATCTTGCTTATATTCATATTACAACCAAACTGAATAAGTAGGGCCAGAATAGTTATCTTTTTCTGTTTTCTTTCTGACTTTATCTAATATTTAGTCCCCTGTCTATGCTACCATCAAGGTGGTTTGCTCGTTTTTCTGTGCTCCTTGTTTAGGACCTACTATATTAGGCACTGCTCTAGATACAGTAAACAGAGATTAGGAAGAGGCACTTGAAGCCCCTGCCTTCAAAGATGTTTACATTCCAGTTGTGAGGGAGCTGCAATAAGCAATAACCAATAAATAAATAATTTTAGATAGCAAGTACTGTAAGGGTAATAAAGTAGGAAAGGGAGTGAGAAAGACTGGGGCAAAGTGGTTGGGAGAATCAGAGGAGGAGATGTTTGAACTGAGGCTCAGTGATAAAGAATGTGCCTGCAGTGTAGGAGCCCCATGTTCACTATCTGGGTCTGGAAGATCCTCTGGAGCAGGGCATGGCAACCCACTCCAGTATTCTTGCCTGAAGAACCCCATGACAGAGGAGCCTGGCTTCAGTCCACGTAGTCTCAAAGAGTCGGACACGACAGAAGCTACTTAGCATGCACACGTGCTGAATAACAAAACGAAGCCGGTCATGGGAAGGTCTGGGGTCAGAGCCTTCCAGGCAGAGGGAACAACCAGAACAAAAGTCCTAAAGCAGAGATCAGTGCTGGTGAGCTGAAGAATGAGAGAGAAGGCAGTGTGACCTCAGCAGAATAAGTCAGAGGGGAGGGGTGCATCAAATAGTTGAAGACATGGGCAGAAGCCAGAGTTTTTTATGATCATGGTAGGAACCTACTCTGTAGGATTTTTAGCAGAGCTGGAATGAGAAATAATATGATCTGATTTACCTGTTTATCAGAACCTGATGGCACATGTGTTAGGAGTGGTCTGTGAGGGTCTAGAGCAGTGGTCCGCAACCTCTTTGCACTGGTTTCATGGAAGACAGATTTTCCACAGACCAGGCTGAGGGGGTTCGTTTAGGGATGATTCAAGTGCATTATATTGATTGTGCACTTTATTTCTATTATTATTACATCAGCTCTACCTCAGATCATTGGGCCTTAGATCTCGGAGGTTGGGGACCCCTGGTCTAGAGAATCCCACATTCATTAACCATGGGTGTGTTTTCCAGACCTTTAACAAGTCTTTACCTTCTAACAAGTTAATAGAGTATTGAAAGACAATCTTTCTTTTTGTTTGTTTTATCAAGTAAAACATAGGAGTAACATTTCCCTATTACTGTTTTTTTATAACCTTTGTACTTTCAACATGTTTGTCGTAGTCCTTCACACAGTTGTATATGAAGATCTATTTACAAATACTTTGACTTATCTTTAGTCTCACGGGAGTGAGAATGGGGAAAAAGGCCTTCTCAAGAATAAAGATATGTAATTTGAAGCTTGAAAGCTAAAGTATATGTGTGTGTGTGTATAGTCAGTGTGTGTGTGTGTGTATATATATATGTTTAAAGTATATATAGCTCTATCCAGTACAAAAACAGGTTACAGTAAAAGTGGTTAAGAGAGGAATGGGCTCTGTGGTCAAGCTACTTGTGTCTGTATTGCAGCTCTGAGAAAGTCACTTAACTACTCCCTGCTTCTGTTTCTTCATCTGCAAAGTGGGGTTAACGATCCCTCCTACCTCATGGATAGTCAAACCTGTCCCTTGATGGTTACCAGTTGCTTAATACATGCATAAATACATGTATTTATTGTTGTTGCTAAGTAGTGTCAGACTCTTTTTGAGCTCAGGGACTGCAGCACACCAGGCTTCTCTGTCCTTCGCTATTTCCCAGAGTTTGCTCAAACTCATGTCCATTGAGTCAGTGATGCCATCTAACCATCTCATCCTCTGCCGCCCCTTTCTCCTTTTGTCTTTGATCTAAATGCTCAGAATATGTGAGCAGTTATTGTTGACAAAACTGTTTAAATTTGGTGAGAAGTTTTTAAAAACTCTATTGAACATAGATACCAATTTGGAACTTTAAAATTTGTCATGTTTTAAAAATTATACCTTTAATGAGTAATAGTAGCAATGATAACAATTCTCATTTGAGTGCCTGTTGTATGACATACCATATAAACACATATTCTTCACATGTATCTCCATTTTACACATGAATAAATGAAGCATTCAGTTCAGTTCAGTCGCTCAGTCGTGCCCGACTCTTTGCGACCCCATGAATCGCAGCACGCCAGGCCTCCCTGTTCATCACCATCTCCCGGAGTTCACTCAGACTCAAGTCCATCGTGTAGTCTCTGCTTTTGAAAATACTATCTAGGTTGGACATAACTTTTCTTCCAAGGAGTAAGCGTCTTTTAATTTCATGGCTTAGAAAGGTAAAATGTCTTGCCCAAAATAATACAACTAAGAAGAGATTAAAGCCAGAATTAATACCTAAGCCTTTAAACTCCAAATGAGGTTCATTTTACCAATGAAAAAATTGAGGTTTATAGAATTTACCCAAGGCATCTGGTATATCAGTTAAGACTTTTTGTTTTTTTAAAAAAAGAAAGTAATAAGAATGAAGCACCAGGCTATGTTCGATACAGGATGCTTGGGGCTGGTACACGGNTAAAGCCAGAATTAATACCTAAGCCTTTAAACTCCAAATGAGGTTCATTTTACCAATGAAAAAATTGAGGTTTATAGAATTTACCCAAGGCATCTGGTATATCAGTTAAGACTTTTTGTTTTTTTAAAAAAAGAAAGTAATAAGAATGAAGCACCAGGCTATGTTCGATACAGGATGCTTGGGGCTGGTACACGGGGATGATCCAGAGAGAGGAAATGGGGTGGGATGTGGGAGGGGGATTCGGGATTGGGATCTCATATACACCCATGGTGGATTCATGTCAATGTATGGCAAAACCAATACGGTATTGTAAAGTAAAATAAAGTAAAAATTAAAAAAAAAAAAAAAAAGAAAGTAATAAGACATAGCCATGGTTTAAGCAATATAGGGAAACTAGAAGACCTGGAGGTTGGTCATGCCTCAAGGGTCATTTGGCTTAGTTGGATCTTGCTTTGCTTTAGGGGGAGGCACGGAAGAGAGAGTGCAGAAACATACCATTGGCCCTACTTAACTGTGGTAACAGAATTGCCACTGTTCTCGAGCTTCTTATTCAGTGATCTTTCCAAGATGTTTTTGTTCATAATATCATAAAGTCCCTCAGGGTGCTACTTAACATGTAGAAATTGGGAGTGCCAGTAGTTTATTCATCCACACTTAATGAATTTACACTCTGAGTTTAGTAGAAGTTAAATTTTGAGTATTCATACTGTTAGTAGAGCTGTAAATTGGCACACTGTTTTTGTAGGACAATTTGAAATAGGTGTCAGAATTGTAATGCTCATCATCTTTGACCCAACAATTTTATTACTAAGAGTTTATTTTATAAATAAATGAACAAATTTAAAAATTATGTGTGTGTATATGTAATATTGTTTATGTAGTAAAAACAGACAGTCTATTTATCAGTAATAGTCATCTATTTATGTTTTTAAATGATATGCAAACATACACATATGACACACGCATTCATTTGGTGGTGAAGTGGAGAAGTGATCACTTGAACTCAGAAGCAGGAGGAGGAAGACATGAATTTTGTTGTATGCCCTTCTGTAATGTTTGTGTTTCTATGTGTAAAACCCATTCTCAAGAGGCAGTATAACAAAATGGACCCTGACTGCCCTTTCCTAATTGTGTCAGCTTGTGCAAAGTTGCTTCAAGTCTCTATACTTCAGTTTCTTTGTTTCTAAAATAAGGATTAAAATAGTATTTACCTCATAAGACTGTTAAGAGAATTGGATGGGTTGATTTGTATGAAGCTCATAAGACAGTGTCTGGCATAGAATAAGCAGTCCAGTAAATGTTAATAATGATCATTATTAAATTTTAAAATAGATTTGTGTGAAATTAATAAAATAGATTGCTATCAGCTGTCAAATATGAATTCTGAGCCTTTGAAACATGACCTTCAAGTAATTTATTTAATTGCCTTAAGTAAGTCCCTTTCCTGTTGTAGGGAATTAACCTTAGAATACTGATGTCATAAAAACAAAAAAATACTGATGTCAAATGGATTAGTATCTAGCCTCTGGGAAAAGATTTTTTTGGCCTGAGTTTTAAAGTATTTGCTACCAATAGGTTGTAATGACCATGTGACAGTCCAATTTAGATGGTAAATAATTCACAATATCCAGTACAATCATGCTGCAGCCTAGTTATTTTAGATGCTAGCTAAGGCCAAAATAGTGTTTTCAGTATTCACAAAATGAAATTATTAACTTGTTTCTGACACATCCTGGGAAAACTGCTTAAAGCTATTTTGACATTTAAAAAGAGCCTATATGGTTAGCCTACATAGTTTGATACATTGTAGTGTACTTATGATATGTTCTTTGCAAAGGAATAATTGTCTTGCAATTTTTAGAACCACTGAATTTCAAGGTGTACGTTAGTAAATTTTATTAGAAAAAAAATAACAGGGTTGCTATGAAGATTAACGTTTCTTAAACATACAATCTAGCTAGCGTATAATAAGAATTGATAAGTGTTACTTTTCTTTTAATTTTATGCCTTGGATAAAGTGGAAACATAATTTGAGAAAATTATTGAAAAGCCACTTTGGAAATATAAAGAGCCTGGAGATCATGTTAGTCTTTGTAGTCTGATTTATCTCAGTACACTCATGCTACTATAGCATAAGAGTAACTAGGGAGTTATAACCAAGGAGCAAGTTGGGCAGGGTGGCAGTGGATGAAGAATTCCTAAGAGGAGAAATCAAGGGTAGGGGAACTCTTGCTGAAGATCTGGGTAATTAGAGACCAAGTGTGGGATATTCTTGCTGAACTGACTTCGTATGATTCTTGCTACAGCTGGGCTAAGCTGTAATGACCTTGAGGCCTTGTCAAATAATTGGGTTTGACATCAAACAATAGGGATTGGCTACAACGGTGTGTTGTACAACACAGGGAACATAGCCAGTATTCTGTAATAACTGTAAATGGAGTATCACTTTTAAAAATCGTCAGTAGGTAGATGGGTGGCTACCTACTGATGGCTCAGTGGTAAAGAATCCACATGCCAAGCAGGAGACAACGGATTGATCCCTGGATTGTGAAGATCCACTGGAGAAGGAAATGGCAACTCACTCCGGTGTTTTTGCCTGGGAAATCCCATGGACAAAGGAGCCTGGCGGGCTACAGTCCATGGTGCTGCAAAGAGTCAGACATGACTTAGCAGCTGAGCAGCAGGTAGGTAGGTAGGTAGATAGAGGACTCAGAGCAGCCTGATTACATTTCAGTTAAGGAGAGAGTCTCTGTCAGCATATATATTTTGAACACCTAAATGACAACATACATTATCCAACAGAGTTCTTTATTTGGTGTTTGCACATACTGGATTTGCAACATAATTAAATTTGCTCTTTATATTTTTATAGAAACATAAGGTAGAAGTTTGTATTAATATATAGCAAATACTTTTCTACTAATTTTTGCATATTTGAATGCAAGTTATTCATACAAAATAAAAGCATTATTTATACTATCATGGTATTTATTTATAGTGGACTCATGTAAGGTAGTTGTAGTATTGCTGTGTAAATTCCACTGAAATACAGTTGTTCTATCTTCCTCTCTATTCAACCACTACTAGGTAAAGTTTGCAAAAATGACAAAGTGTCCCTTTATGGAGAAAGTGCCAAATCCTCTGGTCAGGATCAGCAATGTAAAGGAACCTCTGGACTCAATTACTCAAACATTTTAGGCTCAAAGTTGACTTAGCCAAGTATATGCAAAATTGTAAGAAACCATGATAGTATTTTTTAATAGATCTCTTGTCAGTATTTACCTATGGGAAGTCGTCCTTTATAAACTTGTGCTCAGTTTCCCATTTCCTTGTATCTCTCTAAATGGTCATTGCCTCCTACCTGTATTCTTTTTTGTTTGAAAATCAATATTTCTAAAAGGAAATAGTGTCTTCCTAGGAAAATTACAGCATATACTACAGATAAGGATAATTCCCAGCTAGATGTTTTTATAATTTTCTTGCAAAACAGTTATTATTAGCCATCATCTGTGTTCAAAAAAAAAAAAAAGATTTCTGAGATGTGTTCTTTTCTTTGATGTACCGTTTAACTGGTAAGCAGATGAGCTGATTCGCTACTTTCTTTTTTCTGTCTTAGCATTATTAATTGTTTGGTTCTGATTTTGATCATAGAAAACTGAGTCACCTTGGCTAGTCTAAACAGAAAGACTTTTAGTAAAGGTTTATGATGGCTTTCAGAATCTCTCAAGAAGGCCTGCTGCAATCAGAAACTTCACCACCCTCCAGTCCTAGAGGAGCAACATGACAACCTCTATCACAGTTGCCCTGGAGGAACCAGATGCTTCTTCACCGCAGAGTTTATCATGTACTAATGGGTTTTCTTTTTCCCAGTGTACACATATGTGTATGAGTATGTTTGAGTGCTTTTATTGAAGACAAGAAATACTGAAAGTGAATTTGCTATTCATTTAACTCAAGGAGACAGAAGAAGCATAAGTAAACATAAAAGAAGTAATCAGAAAAAAATTAAAAGCAAAAATGAATACAAGTAAAATACAGAATAAAATCCTTGATCAGTCAAGCTGCAAACAAGTTCATTGAATAGATTAAGAGAGTAGAAAATTCTTTTGACCAGTATAATTTTCCATCATAGTGGAAAAGAGGAGAGAGATGAATTGAATAACTCATAGGGCACATAGAGCAAGAAGTGAAACAGCCACTGATAATAATGTTCTTTGTTATAATAGAATATATAGTATTTAGGACCACATAAAAACTAGATAAATGGAAGAAAACAGACTGTAAAACTGAGCCAAGTAAACAAAAATATGACTAGCCCAGTAACCAGAGAAATCAAAGAACCCTAAGAATCAGCAGGTCCAGATGATTTTGCAGTTTTACTAAACTTTTAGGTAATAGTAATAATAGATAATGTTTATTGAGCTGTTTCTGTGTTCCAGACAGTATGAAATGCTTTACATAGTGAGTAGATTTAATTTTCATGGCAATCTAAGTGGATAGTCAATGGCTTCTACGTCAAAACTTTCAGTAATGGCAAGCTTTCTGCTTTGTCCTTAGCCTGTTCTTTTGTTGAATAGTTTTAACCATCAATTTTTTATTAAAAAGTGAAAGTGTAGTCGCTTAGTCACGTCCAGTTCTTTGCAACCCCATGGACTGTAGCCTGTCAGGCTCTTCTTCCCTGAAATTCTCTAGGCAAGAATACTGGAGTGGATTGCCATTCCCTTCTCCAGGAGATCTTCCCGACCTAGGAATCAAACCGAGGTCTCCTGCATTGCAGGCAGATTCTTTACCGTCTGAGCTACCCAGAAAGCCCCAGTTTACATTATGTGCAAATATCCTCTGTTGTTTCCACCTAGTACTTCTGTTCATTTATGACATAAATGAACTTCCTCTTTCACATGGCAGTCCTTTATATCCTGGAAAGCCATTTTCATATCTGCTTTCTCTAGCTTAAGAGACTTCGTTTAAGACCTATCCAGTATTAAGGTGGTACTACATCTATGTTACTTTCTTTATCTTCTAGTCTGATAATTATATCAAAATGGACATGAGATAATTTCAGAATTACTTTCCTTTGTGACCCTTTATTGACTCTCAGTGAGCATTTTTCCTTTTATTAAGATTTTATAGAAGCTATTATGATATTCATATTTTCTCACTTACTAGTCCTTCTAATTTCCTGCATGGGTTTACAAAGATTTTTATTAGTAGTTCCATGTTCTGTCTTCATGTTCTTTTAGAACTCAAATGTAAATTGTGTGATTCTGGATTTCAGGTATATGTTTTTAAACTCATAACTTGGACTTCAGTGACTTCTTAACAATGTTTATTTTACTCTTTTTAGTTTAAATATGATTAATGGAGAAGATTAAAGCAGAATAAGGAGTGAATAATTGTTCTATCTCTTGCATGGAGGCAGGATGTTAAGCATGACAAACTTCTGCAGTCAGTTAATACTTGTTATACAGGGTTCAAGCCCTGGCTTTGCCACTTATTAGCTGTATGACCTTGCTCAAGCCACTTAAATCCTCTGAGCATGTTTTCTAATCTGTATTATTATTATTATATAATGCTTATATTCTTATTATTTCTGCCTCACAGGGTATTGTATGGATTAAATAAGATAATATGTATGGTCAAGTACAGCTGATTGATTCGTAAATGGAAGCTTAGAACAATATCATTACATTTATTATCTTTCCCATACACTGAATCTGGCCTTCTCATGTTTATTTATGTTATTTATTATTATTATTTATTATTTTCATGTTTTTATTCTAAAAATATCCAGACTTTTTTTTTTTTTGCTATCTTAAAAACAGCTCTTCTCGTTAGGGGCTCTAATCTTCCTTAACAATATAATTAGAGGGTTTTCCACTCTTCATCTTTGATTATATCCTTCTGTCTTTGTATGTTTCTATTCTGGACACAAATCCATATTTATCAGAGAATTCATGGTATGCCCATGTTTCTTTATATTATTTCGTACATTTGTGGTTGTGTAAATTCCTTTTTAATTTTTAATCTATACTTGCAAGCTGGCTTCTCTGTTAGAATTACTGACTATTGGCTCACAACTTCCTTTCTGTGCTTTTTGTTTGGGAATCTACTTGCCTAAAATCGGAAGTATAGAGTTGACTTTTTCCAGCATTCCTATTAGAGTGGTGACCCAATACAGAGATGTTTGTATAGATAAATTTCTCTATGTGCCAAGCAGTTACTGTGTCGAACCTGTAAGTATGATCTGACAGTTACTACCGTGAAACCCTGTTACATTCAGTATTGTACCCTGGATGTAATTCTCAATATTTGAAAGAGCCTAAAAGAAAATGTATGTTTACTTCTCGTAAAGTTATAGAGGCTAGCTTATTTTTTTTGGATGAAATTATATTACCTTTTCTGTTATCAGCTTATGTTTACTTGAAACTCTGGTTAATAGTTTGTTATATCTGTTTGAATTAATAAATGAAAATTTTGGTATATAAAATCTCTTAAAATTTAAGTCTGTGTGGAGAAAAATAACAAAAGGAATCCTGACAGGTGAAAAAGTTGACAATTACTTGGTTGATAATCTCTGATACTCTTTTGAGCTAATATGTGGTGTTTCTCAGAACTGAATATCACTTTTAAAGATGGTAGTGAAGTTTATAGAAAAAAAAAATTCTTTATTGTCTAAGCTTCCTTTGTGATTTCCCCCAGAAAACTTAGCACAGTTTTCTGGCACAGTTCCTAGGAAGTCTGTTTTTAAGCCTAATTGTCCCTGTTTTCCCTACTTATCTACCCACCTGCTCTGCAATATGAGCAGTTCAAAAAGTGTCAGATGTTGAATATAAGTACTAAATAATATTGGTCGTTAGTAATACCCTTCAGTCACAAAGTATTATGAAAGGCAAAAAAGTAAATATCCATGATTCAAAAGAAATCCTCTCAGTGACTCTCCAGACAGGAAGTAAACTATCGCATGGGATTATATAAAGCTGGTGTGCTCAGTTGCTTGGTTGCGTTTGACTCTTTGCAGCCCTGTGGACAACTCTTCTGTCCATGGAATTTTCCAGGCAAGAATACTAGAGTGGGTTGCCATTTCCCATTCCAGGGGGTCTTCCTGACCAAGGGATTGAACTTGCATTTCTTGCATCTCCTGCATTGGCAGGCGGATTCTGTACCACTGTGCTGCCTGGGAAGCCCCATTTAAAGCTAAGCAGAGAATATATATTCACTTTATAATAACAGAACTTATTATAATGCTAAACCATGTTTTTTTTCTCATTATAGAAAATTACGTGCCCTAAATGATGTATTCCACTTGTAAGAATAATAAACACATTCTTGCTGTTCAGTGGCTCAGTCGTGTCCCACTCTCTGTGACCCCATGGACTGAGGCATGCCAGGCTTCCCTGTCCTTCACCATCTCCCAGAGCTTGCTCAAACTCATGTCCATTGAATCGGTGATGCCATCCAACCATCTGATCCTCTTCATCTCCTTCTCTTCCTGCCGTCTGTCTTTCTGACAATCAGTCTTCTCCATTGAGTCAGCTCTCCACATGAGGCAGTCAAAGTATTGAAGCTTCAGCTTCAGCATCAGTCCTTCCAATGAATGTTCAGGGTTGATTTCCTTTAGAATTAACTGGTTTGATCCCCTGGAAGCCCAATGGACTCTCAAGAGTCCTCTCCAACACCACCGTTAAAAAGCATCAATTCTTTGGCGCTCAGCCTTCTTTATGGTACAACTCGGCAGGACAGAATTCTCCCTCTTTGATGAACATTTTAAACACCAGAGGGCAGAATGTTTCAAAGGACATTTTCTTTATCATAAATAAATTATCCCTTTATCATTCATTCTTTCATGTCATTGGCTGCATATTAAAAAATAAGAAATATGCCCGTTCGAGAATCATCTGTGTTTCTGAGTGATCTGATTTGTTTAGACAACATCATGAGTGATATTCTGATATATATGAGTTAGTTAATCTATGTTTTCCCTCCTTTTCTAGTTAAAGTCTGTACTTCTGGCTTATGAAAATGACTATATGTACATCTATTATCATTTGGTGATTTTCATAAATTCAAGGTTTACTTAGTGAATTAAGTAAAGTGAGAGAAAGGAGATTGATAAGTACATGCTTTTAGTTCTACTTATCCATAAAAACTTTCTGAAAAAGCCACCTGCCAGCTAATGATCTTTTTCAAATATTGGGATTGTAATTTAGAGATCACATTGAGGAAATTTTATTCAAGGTTAGGTAATAAAGTCAACATATCAAGTAAAAACTGTATATAATAAAAGTTATCCCCAGAAATCCCTTAAGTACCATTCGTAGTATTCATTAAGCAGAAATACTGCTTCTCACTATGTCCAACCTTGCCAGTTTTTAAAACTCCTTTATTGACCACCAAATGAATAGTTGGCTCATGGGTAGAGGCCACATTATATGATTTTTAAAGAATATGTTTCTTTTCTCTTCTCTTCTCTGTTAGTCATCAGTCTTCTCTTAGATGTTGAAGTCCTAATCTGGAGCAGTAGCCATTCCTGGGAAAGAAAAAAAACAAAATTAGAATTTAGCCAGGGCTTGAGTTTCTATAATAAGTAGTATGAATACTTTCTTAATTCTGTGACAGTAGAGAATTCATATATTCACCTCTTCATAAGTATTACCCTGCCTTTAAGCACTATAGGGTTTAGCACTGATGTTTGCTGCTGCTGCTGCTAAGTCACTTCAGTCATGTCCGACTCTGTGCAACCCCATAGATGGCAGCTCACCAGTCACTCCACCGTCCCTGGGATTCTCAAGGCAAGAACACTGGAATGGGTTGCCATTTCCTTCTCCAATGCATGGAAGTGAAAAGTGAGAGTGAAGTCGCTCAGTCGTGTCTGACTCTTCGTGACCCCATGGACTGCAGCCCACCAGGCTCCTCCGTCCATGGGATTTTCCAGGCAAGAATACTGGAGTGGGGGTGCCGTTGCCTTCTCTAAGCACTTATGTTTACTCCTTAGCAAAAGCTTATAAAGGGAGATGATTGGAAAAAGAATAAAAAGAATATAAAACTCTGTGTAAGGTTTAGAATGATTTACCTAAATTAATCATAAGGGAGTTAAAAATTAGTACTCAGGGAAATAGCTTAGTCTCTTAAATCTCTTCCTACCCTTAAGTTAAACCTAATTTAAAAAAATAAAAGCAAAACCTATGTACTTTGTATTTTAAAATATCTTAACCACATCCTTATCTCTATCAGCTCCTACAAAGCATATGCAACATTAAAATGAAAATCAGTGAAAAAATGATTTGTTACCCAGGTTTGCATTTTTTCCAAAAATATTCTGGAATCTAATGTATGAATCAGCTCAGCATGATTTGGGGGAGAAGGGAACTTTCCCTGTTTTTTTCTGAATTACTGAGTTATTGGTATTTTAAAAGATAGAGAATTTCCCTTAAAAATAACCACTGAGGCAAAAAAAAAAAAAAAAATTGATTAAAAAAAACATACACTAGGTAGATTAGTCTGTCAGGGAAACAGAGAACAGAGGTATGCTGTCCATGAAATTTTCAAATGTTACGTGTTAGTGTTAGTTGCTTAGTCATGTCTGACTTTTTGTGACCCCCATGAACTGTAGCCTGCTTGGCTTCTTTGTCTATAGGATTCTTGAGTCAAGAATACTGGAGTGGGTTGCTATTTTCTTCTTCAGGGGATTTTTTCCAACCCAGGGATAGAACCTGGATCCCTGAATTGCAGGCGGATTCTTAACTGAGCCACCAGGGAAGGGAAGCTTTCAAATCTCACATAAACGCTCATTTTTAGGTCCTTACAATTTCCTAGTTAACTGAGAGAAAAAGTAATTGAAGATGATTTGAAACAAGTTTCTTATTTTGCATGGTCTTTAGTATTACTATTCTATAGAGATTGCTTATACTTCTTTATCTCCAAGTTATTATCTAAAGATGTTTATACAAGTTACGATGGGGCAGTAGAATTACATGATTACCTTTATACACAATTAACACTAGTCCATGGAATCTCTGTTTATCATGATTCTAAAATGAAATTTTGTTGTTTTCATTTGCCAAGTCATGTCCAACTCTTTTGTGATCCCATGGATTGTAGCCCACCAGGTTCCTCTGTCCATGGGATTTCCCAGGCAAGAATACTGCAGTGGGTTGCTGTTTCCTCCGCCGTGGAATCTTCCTGACCCAGGGATTGAACCCACATCTCCTGCATTCGCAGGCAGATTCTTTACCACTGAGCTACCCCAAATGAATTAGCTCCTGAGGCAAATATGTACGATATGTTGACACCAAATATTCAAACATAAAAACTAGCCTGAAAAAGTATTTACTCTTTTTTTTTTTTTAGTATTTACTCTTTTAGACTATTTGTCTTGTCTGTTGAGTTCTATTGAAATCCATTTTTCCTTTTCATCTTTGCTATTTTGCTTAATTAGGTATTTTAAAATAATATGACATAGATTTTTAGAGTTTCAAGCCTTTGCATTGCATTATTTTATTTCCACAGTAGCTTTAGGAAGAAAGTAGAAAATATGTTGTTACCTACCCACATTTTACTGATAAAGAATTTGAGGGTTGGAGTTAAGTGACTTACCCAAGGTTATATCTTATATCTAGAAAGCAACTGAACCATTATCAAAACACAGTCAGGAGACTCTCCAAGTGCATGTCCTTTCTACTACATTGCAGTCCTTTTATTCACATTTTACTGAGCTTATCATCATTTATGGAGAGTAATGCACCATAAATTGATGACTAACAAATTATAATTATCCCAAAATTATTATTACAGTGATAAGGCTGCTCACATAAGAGAACAATTATCTAATTGTTTTGCTTTACTTTGTTTCTGAACGTTTTAAATATGTGGTGATGGGAAAGAAACCCATATTGATATGATACAGAACAATTCCATGTAGAATTGCCCTATCTAAAATAGATGTATAGTACTAGGGAACCACACTTCAGAAGGCTAGTGAAAGATTTTTTTCTCGGAACAAGTCAGTTCAGAACCTTGTCTCCAGTACTGCGGAGTGCCATTACCACTGCTGAATCCAAGCATTGACACTTTCCCTAGCTCCCTCTTCTCCATGGTTCTTTTTTGAAGCTCTTCTGCTGTCCCCTGAAAGAAAAGGGTCTCCTCTGGATTCCAGAGAGGTGAGGAGAAGCTGTAACAGAAGAAAAGTTCTCCAGGCTCAGGGCAAGGTCATCAGAAGCGTGACGTGGGATACTAATCCTTTCTCACCAGTGACTGACATAGGAATTTCCTTGATCACATGTGAAGGTTGTGAGCATTTTCGGGGCAGTTAGTGTCTTTGGCACCGTTCTCTATCCATAAGGAATATGGGGGCGGGGGGTGGGGAGGGGGCGGTAGTATGCCTCTCTTTGAAATTGAAAGCATGGGTACTGTATTAGTCAACTGATGATTCTGCAGTTTTGGTGTATCTGGATGCTCCATCTGAATGGAAGGCGTTTAATCAGGTTTTTAACATCTCTATTTAAAAATAAATTTTCTGCTGTCTCATATTTTATTTCCTTATTTATCACTGTCTAATTTTACCATTTAACCCAGAGAAATGTAAAGGTATTACAGGCCCATATTCACTTGCTAAAGTATTACTGATCTATTTAGAAACCTCAATATGCAGTTTTTTGTTTGTGTCTATTTAGTTACTGTATTTTGCAATACATATTTGTATAGTTCTGATTTAGGAATTCAGAAGAATAAGATCCAAGGAGGAATCAGTAAGAAAGGAGTTTATTGCTTTAAGGCATGAGGAGCTTACAGCTCTTTAATATAAATTGTTCCCAGAATCCATGTCACAGCTCCTTATATGGCGCTGCTTTTTTCCCTTCGGTTGCTGTGACAACAGCAGCACTGCACCATTCATCAGCTCTGGACCTGGGCTGCATTGCTAGCCTTCCGTGTTACTCCTGAATGTTAAGAACATCCGTGAATCATTCACTATGTTAACGCTGCGCCATTAGAAACCTAAGAACCAGTTCTTCCAGCAATTTGCTCTAACCGAAGGATAAAGTAAACTGCGCCACAGAGAAAAATTATGTAAAAATATTTTTTTCCTAAGAGAATCTTACAATCTATATTTGCTGCAGTATTCTGAAAGGATAAGCTTATATCAGGCAGTCTAATGAAAAGAACTCGTCTATGTAATCTTTCTTGAAATCATTAGCTGTTCAAAACAAGTACCACCTTGAATCTCTGGATACAGGAAGAAGCAGGTGATGTTGTTAGGGGTTCTAAGGTCCTCTGGGAGCATCACTTGTGCTTTGGGACCATAACCAGCATCTGCTAGAAGAAGTATCACCTGTAACGCACAGTAAGTTCTGGGCAGTGTGAATTACTGGCTGGAGGAGATTAAAGTGTGAATCATTACTGATGTGTCAGATCTGATAACAGCATGACCAGTGAATAAAAAGAAGCCTTTCAGGTTTAGTAGAAAAGACTGTATAGTATTGACTAATGAGGAAGAAAAACTAAAGCCTGTGAGTATGATGAGTAGAGTTTTGTGTGTTACAGGGAATTTGTGTGTTACAGGGGTTTCTGAGCTGTGAGGCCTACTTTGAGCTTTGTGGAAAAAGAAACGCAACCTACGAGAATTTTACACTTAGTTTTCAGGGAAGCCATTAAGAAATGTGATTAGGCACATTATTTAACTTTCAATTGTGTGTTCTTTTACTTGTGCGTGTATATATATAAATCTTTTAAAAATAGTTTTATATTTAAAAAATAATGCTTCACTGTAAGGAGAGCTGTTTAAGTCAGTGTTTTAATGAAATATGAAGGTCAGGTTGTCTTTTTGTGTTGTTGTTAGATTGTGATTCCAAAATAGATTTGTACTTCCTATTGCAGTATCTTATAAATAAATACATTAAAAAAAATAACAATATGGAAAACTAGAATTTTGTAAGCATATTTCCTTAGTACATCAAATCTTTCTTATTTCATTAACTGGAGTGCTTACAGATGGATGTTCTTGTATAGTTTAAGGATTTTTTTTTTTAAACTTAACCTTATTTGTTAGTTATGTTGATTTATATTGTCTGTTTTCCCAGGTGAGAGGGGTGAATTAGAGAGTTACCATTCATACTTGTATTTTTAGACCACTTGGTAATTAGCAATTTTAAGAGAAATTGGATTTATAGATTAAATTTTCTCAAAAGACTCTGCTCATCTCTGGCTTTTGTTTTCTTTTTTTAGTTCTTTAGCTAACCATGACAACTTAGAAATATACTAAAAGTAGGAACTTGATTTTTCAAAATTAGAATATTTAGACTGATCTTCAGCCACCTAACAAAAGAAAAAAGCATTTCATCTGGGCTTATTTTTTCAGTTATTTATCTTCTTAAATTGTTCTTCTTAAATACATGTTGTTACAGAGTAGATAGATTCCAAAGACATAACTGGTTTCCTTTATTTTAGATTAAATTACTGTAAATCTATACATATGACTTTGCCCAATGTTTAAGAACCTTTAAGTAGGGAGAATTAATATATTAAAGGATAGTGAAAGTACCAGTCACTTATACTTACTGTCATTAGTAGTAATATTTTACTTCTATTTGAAAACCTGTAATTAAT
>SJYT01078537.1:332611-358195 GCA_006410635.1 Cephalophus harveyi
CCTTGCCTAATGGATATATTCCTGAAAGATTATATGTAAGTGTATTTGTTTGTAAATTGTCTAATTTAAAATCTGCTAGTGAAGCTCCTTATTTTGAGAAATTCTGCAGTTGATTTGATGAATCTGTGTATCATATCCTAGGTTTTCTTAAAGTAAGAGCCATCCAATTTACTTCAGTATCTAGGGTTTCAACTTGCAGATTTAACTGGCAGCATTCTGTGAAAAATATTAAACCTCATGCTTTGGACTTAAAGTTTAACCCCTCAATGTCAAGATAGTTCGACATCTTCAGGTTTAATTTCTGAAATCCTTTAAAGTCTTTACAATATTTTTCATATAGCAGATAACTGGTTAAAATTTTAGTTGAAAGTAGGCATTGCTTTCATTTGGGGGGAAAAGTTATAGTGAATAAATAATATATAAAATTTATAAGTATAAAAGGCTTAGGTTTCTTCCCTAGTTTCCATTAACTAAAACTTGTCATCCTAATACCACTTCTGAATGTTTGGAAAATTGTTAGTACCACTAATAAACTTTTACTAGAAAATAAGCTCCTTATTTCTCTCAGGATCTACATTAAGATTGAAAGTCTCATATTGGCGATGTTATTTTAAAAGAGTGATTCCTAGTTATTATTTCTCATGGGCATCAGTTCTAATATATCTCTGATAAATGTGTCTTCTTTCCACCCCAACATTGTATGTTAACGCATTTGGGGGACTTCCCTGGCAGCCAGTGGTTAAGACTTTGCCTTCTAATCACAGGGTGCCGGATCAATCCCTGGTCAGAGAATTAAGATCCCACACGCCTCTTGGCCAGAAAAAACCTCAGAACATAAACAGAAGCAATATTGTAACAAATTCAATAAAGACTTATTTTTTAAGCTTTAAAAAATTAAACATTTTAACCACTTTTGTAATCTCTGCAGCTTGGAACACGCTTACCTCTGAAGTTTCTCTTTTATAAAATTAATGAAATAATGCCTTTTGTAGTGTCATTGTTGGCATTAAGAAAGATGATATATATGTGCAATACTTGGTATAGTAGTTAGCACAAAGGAAGCGTTTTTGAATAATAATTCTCTTCCCATCCTCTTCATTGTCCAGAAGTTCTTAGGCTTTTCGTTTGGGGGTACCTCAAGACATAGGAATTTGAATGCACATCCAAGGGGTCTGGGATGTATCCTGTAGCCTAAAAGGGCATTTACAAAGCAAATCTGGAAATTTCACAAGAGTCTCATATTTCCCTTTTAAACTAGTCTTCATTCTATATTTTTAAATCATAAAAATGTTCCCCAAAACATCTTTGAGTAGAACTCAACTCTTCAGGAAAATATGCCACATTTTCCCCTATAAATTTGCATACCCCAACATACTGCTGCCTGTCCTTAGGAATTCCCATGTTTAAAACATACTACTCAGATCTCTTCATCTGGGTATCATTTTATTAGGAAGTAAAGATCATTTATTAAAAGATGGATGTGTTTCTCTGGAGGTACAGATTAAGAGTCAAGCAGCAGAGATGAAAAATGAGTCTGGTAAAAGCTGAAGGGCCATTACTTGGTTCAAAAGAGCAAGTAGTGGTCTGGAGCTGGGTTGAGCTGTTGTGGACGAGAATGGAAAACCTTCACGTCAGAAATGAAGAACTATGATGGAGGAATTAACAATTTTAGTATTTTTAAAGCTGCATGAAGTCCTGAAATGTACCTATTTAACTACTTAATCTAGTATCTCTGAAACTTACATCAGACTCCCCCTTTATTCATAAACTCCTACAAAATCATGTGCAACAAGTAAGTGTTCTAAGGAGTACATTAAATAAGTGATCAAAGGAAAGTTATGTCATTTAGAAGGAGAGAAGAATGGATAAATGGGGATTCGAGTTGCATTATTCAATGGATAATGGAACAAAGTATGAAAACAATCATCTGAGCACTCCAGATGATTATGGAAAAGTTACATTTTATTCAAATTCCCCAGATAAGTTGTGTTTTAATATTTCAAAGAATAGTATTTTTTTTAATGAGAGAAAAGGTATTATCTTGTGTATTAGAAAGTGAATGATAAAGTGACTTGAGTGGGAACTTGAAACAAGAGTGTTCAGTACACGGATTTGTCTAGGCAGAGTTTTCTTAAAGGATACTGTGGAAGAGAAAAACAGGACTGGATTGAGGAGGCCTTTGGTTTGGTAAACTAAGGTGGTAGCAGTGGAAAAGGTACAAAGAGAAGATTTTGAGGAATAAGTACATTGGTGACTGACCAGTTATAGAATCAAGGAAATATGAAAGGTCTGTCCAAGATGAGTCCAAGACTTTAAGAATGAAATTGGTGGCCTCATTAATAGGATCAGAGAGATTAGGGCTGCTGGTTTTGAGAGAATAAGACACTTGGAGTACAGGTGATGAGATAATAGAGTGATAGGGGTTATGTAGTTACAATGCTTAACGAGAGTAAGATTTTAAGATGTGAGTTTGGAAATTATACCCTTAGAGAGTAGTTAAAACCCTTAGAATAGGTAAACATCTCTTAAGAATGAGAATGGAACAAGTAAACAGAAAAAGATGAGAAATGAGTATTTTACAAGCATTTACCAAGCATTATCACTTTAACTCATTTGAACTTTTCAGTGGCAGTTTGAATTACAGCATGAAAACAAGACCTAATCACCTTAACCATTAAGCAATTTAGGCATTAAGAGATCAGTATTCCAACTTGGGTCTTTCTCTAACTATAGTTCCTACTCTCAGGAATGAAGAAGTAAACCTTAAGGAATACTCTACTTAAGGAACCAAAAGAGAAAAACTCATGTTAAATAGACAGATGAGATGAATAAACAGTAGTCTAAAAGACATTTGGAGAACCACAGTGGTATAGCTATTACAAAAGCTGAGGTTTGGGAGCGTTTTAGGGAATATTTAATCACTATTTTCAGATTCATTTAGAGGTCAAGAATACAGGTTCACATGGGGCCGTGAATCTGTTTTTATGTGATCTGCTTTTTGCTTTCCCGAACTGGAGCCCAAACTCCTAGCTGCAGTGGTCTGCATTAGGCAAATAATTGGATTCCGTTTCTTTATAGAGGAGAAAGGAGAAAAAGCTGTGTAACAGAACAGGGGGGAGTGGAGCTGAGAGAAGGAAGTATCTAATAAAAAGTCCACTTATTGGACTGCACTTTTAGAGTTCTAGTAGTTTTTTGGTGTCTGATACATAGTCACATACAGGACTCATCAAGGCTTTTGAAGTTAAAATGTTTCTCTTAATTTAACATCATTACTACAGTAAATTTCCCAGGAATTGAACCGGAGTCTCCTGCATTGCAGGCAGATTCTTTACCAACTGAACTATCAGGGAAGCCCTTAACATACTTAAGCTATCCCTAAAGCAGGGCGACTGTTTTCCATTAACTCCTGTGGTATGGTGTGGTAGTTCAGATTCTGCCACTTAACTAGTTTTGTGATGCTGAATGTGTTAATGTAACCTGTGTTTCAGTTTTCTCATCTGTGAAATAGATGTGTAACAGCTCCCATAAGGTTTGTAAGGATTAAGTGAGTTTTTCTAGGTAAAATGCTTACAATGGCCTCTAGTAGATAGTTAAGTACTGAATAATAATAATTGATACTGATGTCACTTATTGGCAGTTGCAAGACCTGATTTATCTCTTTTTGTACCTCTTTTACTTTTCTAGTTTCTCCTTTAGTGAGAAGGGAAGCTGTTTTCACTACTACTTCTTAGTCTCTCAGTCATGTCTGACTCTTTGCGACCCCATCAACCACAGCACGCCAGGCCTCCCTGTCCATCAATAACTCCTGGAGTCCACCCAAACCCATGTCCATCGAGTCAGTGATGCCATCCAACCATCTCATCCTCTGTCATCCCCTTCTCCTCCTGCCCTCAATCTTTCCCAGCATCAGGGTCTTTTCAAATGAGTCAGCTCTTCTCAACAGGTGGCCAAGTATTGGAGTTTCAGCTTCAACATCAGTCCTTCCAATGAACACCCAGGACTGATCTCCTTAAGGATAGCCTGGTTGGATCTCCTTGTAGCCCAAGGGACTCTCAAGAGTCTTCTCCAACACCACAGTTCAAAAACATCAATTCTTCGGCACTCAGCCTTCTTTATAGTCCAACTCTCACATCCATACATGACTACGGGAAAAACCATAGCCTTGACTAGATGGACCTTTGTTGGCAAAGTAATGTCTCTGCTTTTTAATATGCTGTCTAGGTTGGTCATAACTTTCCTTCCAAGGAGCAAGCGTCTGTTAATTTCATGGCTGCAGTCACCATCTGCAGTGATTTTGGAGCCCCCAAAAATAAAGTCTGACACTGTTTCCACTGTTTCCCCATCTATTTGCCATGAAGTGATGGGACCAGATGCTATGATCTTCGTTTTCTGAATGTTGAGCTTTAAGCCAACTTTTTCACTCTCCACTTTCAGTTTCATCAAGAGGCTCTTTAGTTCTTCTTTGCTTTCTGCCATAAGGGTGGTGTCATCTGCATATCTGAGGTTATTGATATTTCTCTCGGCAATCTTGATTCCAGCTTGTGCTTCATCCAGCCCAGCGTTTCTCATGATGTACTCTGCATATAAGTTAAATAAGCAGGGTGACAATATACAGCCTTGATGTACTCCTTTTCCTATTTGGAACCAGTCTGCTGTTCCATGTCCAGTTCTAACTGTTGCTTCGTGACCTGCGTACAGGTTTCTCAAGAGGCAGGTCAGGTGGTCTGCTACTTGTTAGGTTATTTTTTAAGTGAGTTGAAAGTTTTAATGAGCAGAAGGTTTAAAGCATAACTGGATTTAGAAAACATCTTGCTGTCAAGAGCAGTGGGTACTGGTGTTGACTTCTCTCTGTAACATTGATCCAGTAACTATTAATGTGCAGAGTATTTCATTATGAATTTATATTACTTCCAGTGAAAACTAGTTTTGTAGTCAAACAGAAACAACTGAGAAGTATGTAATTTCCCCTTCTTTGTTGAATTTAAAAGAACCCCCTTCCAAAAAAGTATGAATAAATATTTTGTCATATTATTATGATGGCAAACTTAGAATTATGGTAATGTTATACATTCAATGCACAGTAGGTTTTTCCATTTTAGCATTTATTACAATATAAGTTTTAAACTATTTAGTAATGTGGTGGTGGTGGTGGTTTAGTTGCTAAGTCATGTCTGACTCTTGTACCCTCATGAACTGTAGCCCCCCAGGCTTCCTCTGTCCATGGGATTTCCCAGGCAAGAATACTGGAGTCGGTTGCTATTTCTTTCTCTGGGGTATCTTCCTGACCCAGGAATCAAACCTGGATCTCTTGCGTTTCGGGTGGATTCTTTACCATCTGAGCCACCAGGGAAGCCCCATTTAGCAATGTAGTATAAAGGCTGTATACCATACTTTGTTGACTCTGGAGCCAGACTGTTTGGATTGGAGTCCTGACTGCCACTAGTTCTATGTCCTTGGGCAAGTAATTTAACCTCTCCTGTGCCTCAGTTCCCTTGTCTACAAAGAGCAGGTAATAATAGTATCTACTTTGTAGGGTTATTGTGAGAATTAAATGAGTAAAATACTTGAACAGTTCGGATCATAATTGCTCAGTCTGTTACCATGTTAGTTAGCACGTGTGTAATTTATCTCTTGTCTCATTACAAGGCAGAAGCAGTATTTATCCTCTTTACTATTATATCCTCAATCTTTAATATAATGCCTGGTATGTAGTAGATGTTCAGTACACATTTGTTGATCAGTAAAATATTCTGAGTTTACCTGGGGCCTCAGTAATAGTCTTAGCTTGAATACTTTCAGCCAAGCAGACCAAAGCAAATCACTCATGTAATGTTAAGAGCCTTTGTTCACTGAGGGTTTTTTTTTTTTTTTCTGTTTTTGTTTTTTTCTTTTTAGATGAAATCTTGAAAAGTCACTGTTTCATTTATTGATCATACTTGTGCCAATAAGCATTTTTAAACTGAGGCTGGAAGTAAGTGTGACAAATGAATGAGGCTCCTTCTCTCCTCCTTGATTCTTAGGATTCTCTATAGACTTTGTAATGCCTAGAAAAGGAAGAAATAGCTTTCTTCATGCCAGTTTTGACCCAGTTTGAAAACATCTTGCTGAAAAGTTGCTCTGATGTGTGAAATCAGTTTACCTAGGCCTGAGGTTGGAGACATACTCTAGATATGGCAAAGTTTCTCATTTTTAAGTACCATAAAAGGTCAGATATAACTTGGCAAAACTGAGGCTGAAATCTGCTCTTATTTTGGTATTCTTCCCTCTAGGCTTACTCTGTTGTGTTGTGGAATCTTCTTCATTGTACCTTGGTACAGGGTGCACCGTGTTTGCTACTCACGCCCGTTCTGAGGCTAAATCATTCCTTTAATGAGCAGTTTCTATATCCATGTCAAAATCTAATCTACTCAGCATAGATTATTTTAAACGATATTTCTTTTATCTAGGCAGTGTGATGTGGAACCATGGGCTACCTCTTCTATGTTGAATTTAATTCATATTTCCTAGATTATGCATTGGGTTTTGAAAAGTCATTTTCTTGGCCAACATCTATCTGTCTGAAATGGCTTTATTTTATGTTTCTAGTATTGCTTTTGATCCTTCACGTCTCAAATACTTTACTGTTAAAAATATAGCTAGTAGAATGTCACAAAATAATGTAGTTTTAGAGAGTGAAATATGACAAAGTATAAACTCACTCTATGAAAATGTATTCATGTTTTAATTTTCCACTCCATCACTGTCCTTTGAATTATGGACACTAGCTCTCATTAATCACCATAAGGAATTGGCAGAATTTTATACTCTTGTGTTTTATTTTCAAATCTCAATCTTGTTCATGAACAGATGTAAATTTTCAATATCTGTCTATAATTCTTTCAGTGTTATAGACAGTATACGAAAATTATCTTAAAGGGCCTCTAAGAACCCATCTTTTTGATTTCCCATTAATGCAAAGTGTTATGAAATTAAACTCTACAATTTGGAATGCTTGTTAATTATGTAAAGAAGGAATGTTTGTATTTTTAAAAAATATTCTGGAAAAAATCATATTTACAGTATCAACTATATAATGTGGAAATGCATTAATCCATAATATTAACATTAATATAGATTAATAAATAATATTATAATTAATATAATTATAACATTATGATTATAATATTAATTATAGATTAATCTATAACATCATTGACTTACACCATCTCAAAAGATGAAGAGTAAATATCTAAGTATCCTCTCTATATCATAAGTCAAAGATTGACAGACTATGGCTTGAGGGCCAAATCTAGCCATCTGGCTGTATTTTTATGACCTGTAAGCTAAGAGTCCTCATGATAAATCACAGCCCTGTTATGGCGAAGGGCTTGAATAACCCAATGAAGTTATGAGCCACGCCATGCAAGGCCATCCAAGATGGATGGGTCAAAATGGACAGTTCTAACAAAATGTGGTCCAGTGGTGGAGGGAATGGCAAAATCACTGTGGACAGTGACTGTAGCCATGAAATTAAAACACACTTGCTCCTTGGAAGGAAACCTATGACAACCTAGACAGCGTATTAAAAAGCAAAGACATCGTTTTGCCAACAAAGGTTGGTATAGTCAAAGCTATGTTTTTCCAGTAGTCATGTAAGGATGTGAGAGTTGGACTATGAAGAAAGCTGAGCACCAAAGAATTGGTGCTTTTGAACTGTGGTGTTGGAGAAAGAAGGGCTTGAATAACCCAATGAAGTTATGAGCCACGCCATGCAAGGCCATCCAAGATGGATGGGTCAAAATGGACAGTTCTAACAAAATGTGGTCCAGTGGTGGAGGGAATGGCAAAATCACTGTGGACAGTGACTGTAGCCATGAAATTAAAACACACTTGCTCCTTGGAAGGAAACCTATGACAACCTAGACAGCGTATTAAAAAGCAAAGACATCGTTTTGCCAACAAAGGTTGGTATAGTCAAAGCTATGTTTTTCCAGTAGTCATGTAAGGATGTGAGAGTTGGACTATGAAGAAAGCTGAGCACCAAAGAATTGGTGCTTTTGAACTGTGGTGTTGGAGAATACTCTTGAGAGTCCCTTGGACAGCAAGGAGATCAAACCAGTCAATCCTAAAGGAAATCAACCCTGAATATTTATTGGAAGGACTGATGCTGAAGCTCCCCACCTGATGCAAAGTAAAGTGCAGTTAAATTCATGGCCATTGTATGTCCTATTAGAAAAACATGATTAAATTCTATACATTAACTAATAAAATACAAATGTAAGAAGGAAAGCATTTATAAAGTTATCATTCCTACTAAATTATGTTTAAAGCTTGGGGGAAAATCAATTAAAATGTCAGTGAAGGTACTTAAAAAAAAAAACAAGTGCTGTAATGAACTAGTGCAAAAACACTGTGGGGGGAGTGGATAAGATTGTTAGTATTTAAGGGTAAAAAATTATAGTGAGTAGTAATATAGAGATCTAATGCAGAGTATAATGAATATAGGTGATAATACTGTACTATAACCCTAGTGGCTTAGACAGTAAAGAATCTGCCTGCAATGCAGGAAACTCGAGTTTGATTCCTGGGTTGGGAAGATCCCCTGGTGAAGGAAATGGCAATCTACTTCAGTATTCTAGCCTGGGAAATCCCATGAGCCAGAGGAGCCTGGCAGGCTGTAGTCCATGGAGTTGCAAAAGAGTCCAGCACAACCTAGTGACTAAACAACAACTGTACAAGTTTGGTGTATGGCATAATGATTTGACTTACATACATGATGAAATGATTATCACAATAAGTTTAGTAAACATCTATCATCTCAGATACGAAATTAAAGAAATAGAAACAAAATTTTTTCCTTGTGATGAAAACTCAAGATTTACTCTCTTAACTTTCATATCTAACAGTGTTAATTATATTCATCATGTTGTACATTATATCTCTAGTACTTACTTATCTTATACCTGGTAGTTTGTACCTTTTGACTACCCTCATCCAGTTCCCCCTCCCACCACCCGCTTCCTGCCTCTGGTAACCACAAATAGAGATCAGTAAACTTTTTTAAAGGAACAGATAGTAAGTAATTTAGGCTTTGCTGGCTAATAGTCAAAAGCAAAGGTATTATGTAGGTATATAACCATTTAAAATGTAACAATATGAAATGGTAAAATCCATTCTTAGCTTGTTGTTCATTCACTAAGTTGTGCCCCACTGTTTGTGACCCCATGAATTGCAACACGCCAGGCTTTCCTGTCCTTCATTATCTCCCAGAGTTTGCTCAAACTGATGTCCATTGAATCAGTGATGCTATCCAATAATCTCATCCTCTGTCACAGCCTTCTCCTTTTGCCTCCCATCTTTCCCAGCATCAAGGTCTTTTCCAATAAGTTGGCTCTTTGCATCAGGTGGGGAGCTTCAGCATCAGTCCTTCCAATAAATATTCAGGGTTGATTTCCTTTAGAATTGACTGGTTTGATCTCCTTGCTGTCCAAGGGACTCTCAAGAGTATTCTCCAACACCACAGTTCAAAAGCACCAATTCTTTGGTGCTCAGCTTTCTTCATAGTCCAACTCTCACATCCTTACATGACTACTGGAAAAACATAGCTTTGACTATACCAACCTTTGTTGGCAAAACGATGTCTTTGCTTTTTAATACGCTGTCTAGGTTGTCATAGGTTTCCTTCCAAGGAGCAAGTGTGTTTTAATTTCATGGCTACAGTCACTGTCCACAGTGATTTTGCCATTCCCTCCACCACTGGACCACATTTTGTTAGAACTGTCCATTTTGACCCATCCATCTTGGATGGCCTTGCATGGCGTGGCTCATAACTTCATTGGGTTATTCAAGCCCTTCGCCATAACAGGGCTGTGATTTATCATGAGGACTCTTAGCTTACAGGTCATAAAAATACAGCCAGATGGCTAGATTTGGCCCTCAAGCCATAGTCTGTCAATCTTTGACTTATGATATAGAGAGGATACTTAGATATTTACTCTTCATCTTTTGAGATGGTGTAAGTCAATGATGTTATAGATTAATCTATAATTAATATTATAATCATAATGTTATAATTATATTAATTATAATATTATTTATTAATCTATATTAATGTTAATATTATGGATTAATGCATTTCCACATTATATAGTTGATACTGTAAATATGATTTTTTCCAGAATATTTTTTAAAAATACAAACATTCCTTCTTTACATAATTAACAAGCATTCCAAATTGTAGAGTTTAATTTCATAACACTTTGCATTAATGGGAAATCAAAAAGATGGGTTCTTAGAGGCCCTTTAAGATAATTTTCGTATACTGTCTATAACACTGAAAGAATTATAGACAGATACGAAAATTTACATCAGTTCATGAATAAGAAACCCTTAAGAAATTTATAAATGAGAGAATGGGGGAGAAAAGAAAATGTATGATAATATGAACAGAAATTAGTTGTGTTTTATGAATATGTAGAAAAATTCAGCAAAGTTTGAGATTCATAAACTCTTTAAAATTTCATAGCCTAAGCTATGCATATGCTATGTATCTTAGTGCATAGGAGGAAAGAGAGTCATTGGGTACTATTTCTTATAATATTTTGGAAAAATTACCCAGTATTGACTTATTTACTGAAGCAGAACAGGATAGGGACAAAATATGCACAAATAGGAGGCTGGGGCTAATCTTAACCATAAGTCATGAAAGGATATCTCATTACTGGAGAAAAGTGTAGTATAAGAAGTTCTCTCTCTCTTCTCATTCTGTCTTCCAGTTGATCTAATACATTCTGATGACTTTAAAATATCATCCATGTATTCCTATCAAGAACTCAGAAATGTCTTATTACTAGTAAATCCAGCTATTCTACTGACAACTCTGTATAGAGTGTGTCAAGGACTTGGTATTGAGGAATAAAAAGCAGATTTTGATGCCTGTCATAATGTCTTACATACCAAAATTACCCAATAAATACTTAGTGGTCTCAGAATTCTTAGATGGGAGGAACATTGGTTCCCTATTAGTTTTATGTGTGTATTCTTATTTTAATGAAGGTATAAATATACATGCTTTTCTAAAAAATCAGTTTGTACAGAAGGGTTTGAAATGAAAAGCTACAATCCCCAGATTCATCTTTATCCTCCTCTGGGAGACAGTTGCTTAAATTTTTGCTATTTCCTTGGTGGCTACATTCATATCTCTAAATTATTATGCTTCTGCTGAAATTCCTCGATTGAACAGGTTAAATACGTCTCATGAAACAGTAAGCTTATTTGCACTGTCCCCTGTTTTCCTCCCAGTGTAACTTTGTTTTTTGTTTTATTGATTATAGCTATAAATTCAGTTCAGTTCAGTCACTCAGTCGTGTCCGACTCTTTGCAACCCCATGAATAATAATAGCTATAAATACTATTTCTTCTTCTATCAAGTATAAACAGTATTACTGATTTCTGCTTTATAAGAAGATGACGTTGACACTCCTGCACACATAGTTTCTGATGAGAAGTTAGACATCACTCAAATTGTTGGCTCACATATGTTTATGTTGTTTTTCTCTGGATGCTTTTAAGATTCAGATCTGTTTTTCTTTGGTTTTCAGCAGTTTGACTGTGACAAGCCTAATGTGGTTCTGTTTATATTTATCCTGCCTGGGGTTTCTGGGCTTCTTGATATAATATTTAGCTATCATTTCTTCAGATACTTTTCTGCCCCATTTTCTCTTCTTCTGAGACTCTAATTATATGTATATTTGACGGTTGAATATCCTCTCACATTTCTTAAGGTTTTTTTATATATTTTTTTTCCTTTTAATGTTTGTTCTCTGTAGTTTTCCATTCATATATCTTTGAGTTCACTGACTTATCTATCATTTTAAACTATTTGCAATGTATTATATATTATATTACTATGTGTGTACTACATATATGATATACATATATATGTATACACAGTCATTTAAATTATCATGTTTATAGATTTTTGATGGTGAGCACACTGTAGGATTGGGAGAGGGCGAGGGTGGGATGATTTGGGAGAATGGCATTGAAACATGTATAATATCATATATGAAATGAATCGCCAGTCCAGGTTCGATGCTTGGGGCTGGTGCACTGGAACGACCCAGAGGGATGGTACGGGGAGGGAGGAGGGAGGGGGGTTCAGGATGGGGAACACGTGTATACCTGTGGCAAATTCATGTTGATGTATGGCAAAACCAATACAATACTGTAAAGTAATTAACCTCCAATTAAAATAAATAAATTTATATTTTAAAAAAAGAAAGAAAAATATCATGTTGTACATATGAAACTTAACATAACCCAGTGGTAATCCCAATTAAAAAATTGTCTTCTTTAAACACTTAGATATGTTGTTAAACCCATTCAGTGATGTTTTTATTTAAGCTATTGTATTTTTCTGTTCTAGAATTTCTAACCAGTTTCTAACTCCAGTACTGTTGCCTAGAAAATCCCATGGACGGAGGAGCCTCGTGGGCTGCAGTCCATGGGGTCGCTAAGTGTCAGACACAGCTGAGCGACTTCACTTTCACTTTTCACTTTCATGCACTGGAGAAGGAAATGGCAACCCACTCCAGCGTTCTTGCCTGGAGAATCCCAGGGACGGGGGAACCTGGTGGGCTGCCGTCTATGGGGTCGCACAGAGTCGGACACAACTGAAGCGACTTAGCAGCAGAATTTCTATTTAGTTCTGTTTTTATAGTTTCTACTTCTCTCCTAAGATTTCCTCCATTTTTTACATTAGGACCTGTCTCTTATACACATCTATGATTTTTTCCAGAATATTTTTTAAAAATACAAACATTCCTTCTTTACATAATTAACAAGCATTCCAAATTGTAGAGTTTAATTTCATAACACTTTGCATTAATGGGAAATCAAAAAGATGGGTTCTTAGAGGCCCTTTAAGATAATTTTCGTATACTGTCTATAACACTGAAAGAATTATAGACAGATACGAAAATTTACATCAGTTCATGAATAAGAAACCCTTAAGAAATTTATAAATGAGAGAATGGGGGAGAAAAGAAAATGTATGATAATATGAACAGAAATTAGTTGTGTTTTATGAATATGTAGAAAAATTCAGCAAAGTTTGAGATTCATAAACTCTTTAAAATTTCATAGCCTAAGCTATGCATATGCTATGTATCTTAGTGCATAGGAGGAAAGAGAGTCATTGGGTACTATTTCTTATAATATTTTGGAAAAATTACCCAGTATTGACTTATTTACTGAAGCAGAACAGGATAGGGACAAAATATGCACAAATAGGAGGCTGGGGCTAATCTTAACCATAAGTCATGAAAGGATATCTCATTACTGGAGAAAAGTGTAGTATAAGAAGTTCTCTCTCTCTTCTCATTCTGTCTTCCAGTTGATCTAATACATTCTGATGACTTTAAAATATCATCCATGTATTCCTATCAAGAACTCAGAAATGTCTTATTACTAGTAAATCCAGCTATTCTACTGACAACTCTGTATAGAGTGTGTCAAGGACTTGGTATTGAGGAATAAAAAGCAGATTTTGATGCCTGTCATAATGTCTTACATACCAAAATTACCCAATAAATACTTAGTGGTCTCAGAATTCTTAGATGGGAGGAACATTGGTTCCCTATTAGTTTTATGTGTGTATTCTTATTTTAATGAAGGTATAAATATACATGCTTTTCTAAAAAATCAGTTTGTACAGAAGGGTTTGAAATGAAAAGCTACAATCCCCAGATTCATCTTTATCCTCCTCTGGGAGACAGTTGCTTAAATTTTTGCTATTTCCTTGGTGGCTACATTCATATCTCTAAATTATTATGCTTCTGCTGAAATTCCTCGATTGAACAGGTTAAATACGTCTCATGAAACAGTAAGCTTATTTGCACTGTCCCCTGTTTTCCTCCCAGTGTAACTTTGTTTTTTGTTTTATTGATTATAGCTATAAATTCAGTTCAGTTCAGTCACTCAGTCGTGTCCGACTCTTTGCAACCCCATGAATAATAATAGCTATAAATACTATTTCTTCTTCTATCAAGTATAAACAGTATTACTGATTTCTGCTTTATAAGAAGATGACGTTGACACTCCTGCACACATAGTTTCTGATGAGAAGTTAGACATCACTCAAATTGTTGGCTCACATATGTTTATGTTGTTTTTCTCTGGATGCTTTTAAGATTCAGATCTGTTTTTCTTTGGTTTTCAGCAGTTTGACTGTGACAAGCCTAATGTGGTTCTGTTTATATTTATCCTGCCTGGGGTTTCTGGGCTTCTTGATATAATATTTAGCTATCATTTCTTCAGATACTTTTCTGCCCCATTTTCTCTTCTTCTGAGACTCTAATTATATGTATATTTGACGGTTGAATATCCTCTCACATTTCTTAAGGTTTTTTTATATATTTTTTTTCCTTTTAATGTTTGTTCTCTGTAGTTTTCCATTCATATATCTTTGAGTTCACTGACTTATCTATCATTTTAAACTATTTGCAATGTATTATATATTATATTACTATGTGTGTACTACATATATGATATACATATATATGTATACACAGTCATTTAAATTATCATGTTTATAGATTTTTGATGGTGAGCACACTGTAGGATTGGGAGAGGGCGAGGGTGGGATGATTTGGGAGAATGGCATTGAAACATGTATAATATCATATATGAAATGAATCGCCAGTCCAGGTTCGATGCTTGGGGCTGGTGCACTGGAACGACCCAGAGGGATGGTACGGGGAGGGAGGAGGGAGGGGGGTTCAGGATGGGGAACACGTGTATACCTGTGGCAAATTCATGTTGATGTATGGCAAAACCAATACAATACTGTAAAGTAATTAACCTCCAATTAAAATAAATAAATTTATATTTTAAAAAAAGAAAGAAAAATATCATGTTGTACATATGAAACTTAACATAACCCAGTGGTAATCCCAATTAAAAAATTGTCTTCTTTAAACACTTAGATATGTTGTTAAACCCATTCAGTGATGTTTTTATTTAAGCTATTGTATTTTTCTGTTCTAGAATTTCTAACCAGTTTCTAACTCCAGTACTGTTGCCTAGAAAATCCCATGGACGGAGGAGCCTCGTGGGCTGCAGTCCATGGGGTCGCTAAGTGTCAGACACAGCTGAGCGACTTCACTTTCACTTTTCACTTTCATGCACTGGAGAAGGAAATGGCAACCCACTCCAGCGTTCTTGCCTGGAGAATCCCAGGGACGGGGGAACCTGGTGGGCTGCCGTCTATGGGGTCGCACAGAGTCGGACACAACTGAAGCGACTTAGCAGCAGAATTTCTATTTAGTTCTGTTTTTATAGTTTCTACTTCTCTCCTAAGATTTCCTCCATTTTTTACATTAAGAGAATATATTTCTTTACCATGCTAAAAGTAAAATAGCTGCTTTAAATTTCTCATCTGCTAATTATAGTATCTGGAGTGTTTTAGGGTTAGTCTCCATCTTTTCTTTGATAATGAGTCATATTTTCTTGGTTCTTCTGTATTGATTAATTTTGTATTGTCAAATAAAAAAAGAAAGAAACAATTTTGTATCATATTGTGGACATTTGATTTAATGGATATTCTGAATTATATTCCTTCAAAGAGCATTAATATCTTTCTTTCAGCAGGCAGTTCTTGGTTTGACTCAATGAAAAATTCTGTCTCTTGGGAATCAGTTCATTCAGTTGTTTTAACATTAGCCAACATGTTCCATGTGTACATGGTTTAGGAATCAGTCAGAGACTTGAATGAAGTTTATGCACAGAATCTGGGCTATGTCCTGTAGCTCTCTCTGTTTTCTGGAAGTCCTCCTCCCCTTACTTCTCAGAGACTGTTGTTGCTGCAACCTCTGTCTTTTGATACTTCAGACTAGAAAAACTGTAGGTTTTCTATTGGAGTTTCAGTGATCCCATCCAGTGGTAACTGTGGGCTGCTTTTAAACCAAAAACTGAAAGTCAGAAAAAAAAAAAGAGAAAGAAAAACCAATTCCAGTCTGTTTCCTCAGGGTATATACCCAGTAGTGGGATTGCTGGGTCATATGGTAGTTTAATTTCTAGTTTTTTAAGGAATTTCCATACTGTTCTCCACAGTGGTTGTATCAGTTTGCATTCCCCCCAACAGTGCAAGAGGGTTACCTTTTCTCTGCACCCTCTCCAGCATTAATGTTTGTAGACTTTTTGATGATGGCCCTTCTGACCAGTGTGAGATGATGCCTCGTTGTAGTTTTGATTTGCATTTCTCTAAAGAAGAGTGATGTTGAGCATCTTTTCATGTGTTTATTAGCCATCTGTATATATTCTTTGGAGAAATGTCTATTTAGGTCTTCTGCCCACTTTTTGATTGGATTGTTTGGTATTGAGCAGCTTTCTTGGAATTTCTCCTCCAGAATCTCTCTATTGTTTTCAATCCAGGGGCCTTAAATGTGGTTACATTTTGTGTTTTATCCAAGTTTATAGTTAGTTGGGTCAATCTGATAGAGAATCTTACTTGGCTGTATAGAAACAGAACTTCCTCAAATAGGATTTTGAAATTTTAATCTTTGAATAATACTGACATTTTCTCAGGTTACTTATTACTAACCATAGAAATATTTATGTGTTAGGGAGCTGACATGTAATTTTTTAATACCAAATTTTATAAAAACTGATTTTTGTGTTCTTTTCCTTACCATTTATGGTTACATACTTACATGTTTTCTCTTCTCCATACATCCCGTAAGATATATTATTAAAGTGACAGAAATCATAAGAAAAAATATATAAATTTTTAAATTCAGATTACTTTTTGGCTTCTGTTCCTCTTTATTGTATTACATAATACTGCTTCTTACTAACAAACAACCAAGAAGAGTAAAGGAAACAGTATTTCATGCTTTTGTTTATTTAGAGAAACCAGAAAAAAAAAAATCTCTGCTGCTTCTTCTGAATCAAAGCCTTGCCTGGTAGAGCAGTAGTTCTGTTCTTCCACCAAGGAAATCCAACCAGTCCATCCTAAAGAAAATCAGTCCTGAATATTCATTGGAAGGACTGATGCTGCAGCTGAAACTCCAATACTTTGGCCACCTGATGTGAAGACCTGACTCATTGGACAAGACAGTGATGCTGGGAAAGATTGAAGGCGGGAAGAGAAGGGGATGACAGAGGATGAGATGGTTGGATGGCATCACCAACTCAATGGACATGAGTTTGAGTAAGCTCTGGGAGTTGGTAATGGACAGGGAAGCCTGGCGTGCTGCAGTCCGTGGAGTTGCAAAGAGTTGGACATGACTGAGCGGTTGAACTGAACTGAACTGAGTTTGCATTAGAGGCTATAACTCATCTTTCCATACCCTGTTCATCTCAGGAGTTAATCATCTTATTTTTCTCTCTGTTCCTTCCTAGTCAGGTAATCCCAAGGTTTCAGAGTGATGTGAAGCAACTTGCATTGTTGCAAAGACTGGAAATTGCTGACAGATAGTCTAAGATTAGAGAAAGATTGTGATTCTTTAACCGCAGCTAGTGGATAGTGAAGTATTCTCTGTTGTGAGTTCTTTATTATAAGATCAATAACAACTATACACTCCAAAATCAAGTCAGAAGGTTATTGGGTCTCCACACTTAATCTCTGAAAATGTCTCAGGAGTCATTTTTGTCCATGGGATACAGACTCAGTTTGTTGTTTTCTGTCCTTGTAGAGTTTTATTATAGTCTAGCCCAGTGTTTCCTTTTATGGCAGATTACAGCAGCTCTCTGCCTTCCACACTGACTGCCTAGGACCTTCTTCAGCATACTTTCCTGAACTTCCATAAAAGAAAAAAAAAACTGATTTTAGTCTCCTTTCTTTAACTGTTAATTCTCTGAGTTTTTTAGTTTTCATTGGAGATAATTGCTTTACAGTGTTGTGTTGGTTTCTGGCATACAGCAACGTGGATCAGCCCTAAGAATATGTGTCCCATCCCTGTCTCTTATACACATCTTCCCCCAGCTGCAGCATGTCTCTAGATCATCACAGAGCACTGGGTTGAACTTCCTGTGTTACATAGCAACTTCGCAGTAGCTATCTGTTTCACACATGGTATTGTATACGCCTCAGTGCTACTCTCTCAATTTGTCCCACCCTCTCCTTCCCCCACTTTGTCCACAAATCTCTTCTCTATGTGTGCATCTCTGTTCCTGTCCTACAGATAGGTTCATCAGTACATTTTTTTAGATTCCATGTATATGCGTTAATATACAATATTTACTTTTCTCTTTCTGACTTACTTCATTGTGTTTAATAGGCTCTAGGTTAATCTACCTCGCTAGAATTGACTCAAATGCATTCCTTTTTATGGCTGAGTAATATTCCATTGTATGTATGTACCAAACTTCTTTATCCATTCATATGTCCATGGACAACTAGGTTGCTTCCTTGTCCTGGCTGTTATAAATAGTGCTGCAATGAACATTGGGATCCATGTGTCTTTTTGAATTATGGGTTTCTCAGGATATGTGCCCAATAGTTTGGAGAAGGCGATGGCACCCCACTCCAGTACTCTTGCCTGGAAAATCCCATGGATGGAGGAGCCTGGTAGGCTGCAGTCCATGGGGTTGCAAAGAGTCGGACAGGACTGAGCGACTTTACTTTCACTTTTCACTTCCATACATTGGAGAAGGAAATGGCAACCCACTCCAGTGTTCTTGCCTGGAGAATCCCAGGGACAGGGGAGCCTGGTGGGCTGCTGTCTGTGGGGTCGCACAGAGTCAGACATGGCTGAAGCAACTTAGCAGCAGTAGCAGCAGCATGCCCAGTAGTGGAATTGCTGGGTCATATGGTAGGTCCTTTCAGAGAAGCCAATTTGGAATTGTCAGAAATTGATGGCTGACCATTATTTACATGCTTAGTATTTAAGTTTATTTCACTTCATTTCTTAAGTGTATGTGAAACTATTTTTTCCAAGGAATTTTATATTGTTGCACCTAGTCAGCATATTTTCAGCCATTACTGATAGTTGATGCAAGATGGAAAACAGCAGTGTAATGGCATTATGCATCAATCTCAGAATACTTTTCTGAGATGATCATTCCGCAGTCCCTGCCTTACAAGAGTAGAGTTTCACAATTCAGACACAAATAATAGAGGGATGGAATTTGTACTTCAAATTTATAGATCAAATAACTTAACACACTTTTAAATTATACTTTGTAAAATGTTGTATGTTCTAAATACCACTGTTTGAACAGACTGTGCCTTTCCCCATCATACAGGTAAGAGGACCTATACTAGTATTCTTGTTATAATTCATATTCCAGTAAAGAAAGTAACTTCACCCATTAAAAAGCTTTTTTTTTTTTTTTTTTTTGGGTGCGGAACAACAGACAGAACTGAGACAAGAAGCATGAGTAAATTAATTCTCTTAAAATTTACTTTGTATTTCTCCATGTTCCTTCATTACTTGTCACATCATCATCATCACAGATACTAATAACAGTGACAACATCCAGTATTGAGCACAGTTCTGTATGTAAGCCACTGTGCTAATTGCTTTGCAGAGATGAGTTCCTTTAAATCTTTACAATAATCATGAGAGTGAGTCGCATACTATGAATGTTACTATGATTTTGTAGGCCACTTAGTTCAGAGATATACAGAGCCTCTGCTGTGGCACTATGGTTGATCTGTGAGTCCAAGATCCACATTTTAGTTTCTGTTCCTTGAGCAGCACATTTTGTTTCAGCTCCATTTTCCAAAGAGTAATAAGTATTAATATCTTCTTTTATCTGTACTTTATTCTTTAAATTTAATCCGTATAACAATTCTAAGAGAGAGATTATGGATCACGTTTTAAAGATGCAGAATCCAGGCTTGGAAAAGTTAAATAATGTGTTGAACCATGTAACATAGGCCCTGTAACATAAGTTCCACTTTAAAGCTCTTTCTTTTAATCAGTGTGTTCTTTTTTTTTAATCCTGTTTATTTCTTCCTACTTTCTCATAGGTGTATGATGAGAAAATATGAATTATACAGATGTAATACTTCTATCATAAAGGTGCTAGAAAAGATACATGTCTCCTCTAATTTGGGAGACATGGCGACTAATTTTTAGAACTAATTTTCAGAACATTTACAAGTACATCTAACCTCTTGCCTTCCAGTCTTATCACATCTGCTCTGTATTATTGCATAAACTACATATGTGTTTCACATACAAATGCTATATTTTCCAGCTACATATGTAAAATTTGTTTGAAACATTTTTTATTTGAGGAGGTATACCTTTAGGATAGGAAAATAGGAAAGGCCATATACTCTGAAACTTTAAAAGAGGTAGGATTCTGATAATTTTTAGTTGCATTATTTTCACTGCTTATAGTTTAATATTTTCCTATGACAAAACATGTTTGTGTAATACTCTAAATTTTAATGTCATTATATAATCTAGGTACTTTAAAACTCAGAAGTTGGCCTGACAAATATATAGAATTGCTTATATAAGTATATCAGTAAGCCAACATACTGAAATATTTTTAATTTGGAACTACTTTTCACCTAGCCCTTCTTCAGATGCATGGAAATGAAACCTAATATCATTAAACTAATTGGCATTTGAATATTGTGTTAGAATATTTAAAAGGCTTTTCTGATTCTTGATTATTGATTTGCATATGCAAAGATGTTAAAATGGACATTTGACAGCTACACTCCATTATTTTATCTAAACACACTAAGTTTTGGCATTTACAGAGTGAGTTGTAGGCTGTAATAATTTGCCTTTTTCTTTGTAATAATACTGTGTATGATAAACAAGGAATTCCCTGGTAGCTCAGCTGGTAAAGAATCCACCTGCAATGGAGGAGATAAAGAAAGATGTAAATCTCAATTTCTTATTGAAATGAGAATTTCTATTTAATATTGTTAAAAATTCCATTGAAGTAATGTCTTATGGGAATGTCCTACAAGTCATCGCCTTCATTTTTGATGTAACTGTTCCTTTGGTGCACCGTGTTGTCTCCATGTTTATTGCTTGTATAGTCTATCTATGTATCAGTTTGTCTGGTGTATCTCTTTATGTCACATAGCATCATTGCATGAAAATAGAACTTATGTGGGAGTTACCTTGGATACAGCTTAGAATCACCAGTTTTCATCACTAGATGGATGATGAATATAAAACAGATCATTTATACCTCCAAAAATATGTAGATAAGCATAGTTAATTCATTTAACAAATAATAGTACTTGCTCTGTGCCCTGCACTATTACAAGCATCACTAAGGCTACAGCAGTTATAAGCAAACAAAAGTTCTGCCTTTTGTCAGCCACACTATGAATACTAAACATCTGGAAAATGCAAATGAAAACACCATAAGAGACTTCTTCCCATCATGATGGATTAACCAGTACCGGACTTGCCCTCCCACTAGAAACAATTTTTTTCAGACATTGGACAGTTGACAGCATAGTAATGTGGTGGAGGAGGAAACTAGGTGAATCCTGGCTTTTTGCCTAAAGGTATTCTCCTGATGATGAAACTCAAGCAGAGAATGGTAGTCTTGCTGAACTGAGGAAACAGAGATCAGAAATTGGGATTGGTTAGATGTAAACTGTTAAATATAGAATGGATAAACAACAAGGTCCTGTTGTATAGCACAGGAAACTGTATCCAGTCTCCTGGGATAAACCATAATGGAAAAGAATATTAAAAAAAAGAATGTATATATGTTTAAAACTGAGTTACTTTGCTGTACAGCAGAGATTGGCACAACATTGTAAATCAACTATATTTCAGTTTAAAAAAGAAAAAAAAATTGGGAATTTACAGACTACTGAAGAATGGGGAGCTTAACAGAAACAGAACTACAAAGTTCTGCATAGGGGCCCTTTTGAGTCTGTAACATAATACGGAATTGCACATCGGTGAGGTGAAATTCCAGGAGGCTGAAGAAGGAAAAAATCCCTAACAGTTCTTAGGGTTCTCCCAGAAACGGGAGATTTTTTTCATTCTGACCAACCAGACTGTAGAGTTCTCATTAAAAACCTGGAGCACTCAGTAGCAATTCAATAAAGGACTCACTTTGGCAGTAGTGCTAAATATCTTCAGAGTAGAGGGTTACTCCAGATCTGCCTAAACAGAGGTTTTAAATAAGGCTCAAAAAGATCAGACTGATCAGCTAGGGACTGATATGCCTTGGACGGTAAGAAAACAGCTCCGTAGCCTTCCTGGTGAAAGTCAAGAATAAAGAGGATGTTGGCTTCCTTTGTTAATGCATCCTTCAGATATCCCTGAATGTGGAAGAACTTGGACACAGCCAAAGTATCCTTTCTAGTGTTTTTCTTTTTAACTCAACTATGTTCTCAGCATATTTTCTTGGATATTATTTATGAAAAGTAAAGCTGGAAATTAAATATAGTCTAATTATAATGATGATTTATACAGTGTTTGTTTTCTGGAAGTCTCAGTCTCTCAGTGAGATGATTTATAGTGTGATTAACTTTTATATTATCCATGAGTGCTTTTTAAAACTCACATTTAAGACATTTCTTTTATTAAAGCTATTATTTATAATTCCTTCTTTGCTTTGATTTTCTACTGTATATATTCTTCACTCGCAAATAATTAACCAGATACCATGAGTACTGCAGTATTCTAGGCACTATAGTCTAAAGAATTGTGCATGAATGAAAAGAATTGTGTATATTTAGGCTGCTCCTAATTCTTAATGATGTATGTGCAGCCAATTTAAAAGAATGGGGCTAAGTTTATATAGAATTTGCTGCTTTGTTCATTAGTTCTGCATCTAATTTGTATGAGGGCTTCCCAGGTGGCTCAGTGGTGAAAAATTGGCTGCCAGTGCAGGAGACATAGGAGATGTGGGTTCAATCCTCAGGACAGGGAAGATCCCTTTGGAGAAGGGAATGGCAACCCACTCCAGTATTCTTGCCTGAAAAATTCCATGGAGAGAGGAGCATTGTGGGGTCACAGAGAATTGGACACAACTGATCATGCACACATTTAACTTGTACGAATTTCAAAGCTATTTTGTAGAATATGGCAAAGAATACTACACATTCGCCAAAACCTATTCCTCTTTGCTCCTGAGCACACAGTAAACTATATATCCCAGCCTTCTTTGCAGATAAATGTCCCATGTGACTGAATTTTGACTAACATGAGTGGAAATAATACTTACCAATTCCAGACTGGGCTATAAAAACATTACATGTGCTGTTGTTTTCATCTTGTAACTTCTGAACTTCTTTGGAAGAATTGAAAGATAATAGAAAGGGAATAACACTGTAGCTATTCCAGTAGTCAGAATAGGCTAGACTATTCTGTCATAACAAAAAAACCTTAAAAATCTCAGTGGCTTAATACAACAAAGATCTATTTCTAGTTTAACCAGCAAGCTTGGGCAGCTCTCCAAGACAGCTGTCATTTATGCAATTACACAGCAACCCAGGCTGCTTCAGTCTTGCGTCTCTACCATCTCAACATGATATCTCTTTATCACTTTTGTGCCAGAGGAAGAAACAGACTGAAAAATCGTACAGGGACTGTGTCACCTCTGCTCTTATTTAATAAGCTGGAACTAGGCATGTAGTCATCAGAAGCTGGCAAAGGGAATGCCTAGAAAGGAATGACAGCTGCAGGGTGCTGGTAGGCACCAGTAAAGTCTACTATACTATGTAATTCAGTTTCCTGCCACTTTTATAGATTATGTAAAATCATCTCTTCCTGAAATGAGTGCTGCCTTTTGAAGGACTATATTCAAGTGTGAATAAAACAATACAGTATTCTGATTCAAAAGTCTGTAATCTACCACCTGAATACTGTGATCTTGGGCAATAGATCTTTTGAGTCTATTTTCCCACTTGTTATGGGTTTAATTATGAAGGTTTAATGAATTAGGTATGGGCTTCCCTGATGGCTCAGACAGTGAAGAATCTGCCTACAGTGCTGGGGACCTGGGTTCAATCCCTGGGTTGGGAAGATCCCCTGGAGAAGGCAAAGGCTACTTATTCCTGTGTTCTTGCCTGGAGAATTCCACGGACAGAGGAGCCTGGCAGGCTGTAGTCTGTGGGGTCTCAAAAGAGTTGGACACAACTGAATGAGTAACACCTTCACTTTTCAATGAGTTAGGTAAAAATATAAATAAAGGTGTAAAATAAACTGTTATACACGTTAGCTGTTGTGTTATTGGTTATTGCATAGCTTTTTGAAAGTAAGCTATTTGTTTTTAGAGCTGTGTACACAGTGTCGGAGAAGGCAATGGCACCCCACTCCAGTACTCTTGCCTGGAAAATCCCATGGACGGAGGAGCCTGGTAGGCTGCAGTCCATGGGGTCGCACAGAGTCGGACACGACTGAACGACTTCACTTTCACTTTTCACTTCCATGCATTGGAGAAGGAAATGGCAACCCACTCCAGTGTCCTTGCCTGGAGAATCCCAGGGACGGGGAAGCCTGGTGGGCTGCCATCTATGGGGTCGCACAGAGTCGGACACGACTGAAGCGACTTAGCAGCAGCAGCAGCAGCAGCAGCAGACAGTGTTAGAATTAGGCTCCAGCAACAAGTTAGTTTCACTAACAGCAGAGGCTCTGGAAGTCTCTTCCCACTGATCTTTCTAAAGCAAAGTTTAAGCATATTTTTCTACTGTTAGAAATTATTTTCTGTTATTTTCTACTGTTAGAAATTATTTTTACTCTTTTAAAAAAAATTTTTATTCTTGGTTTTGCTTTGCTATACCAAGTAAGGTCAGAGCAAAATCATATTTTTTATAAAGCTTTGTAAGAAAATGATTATCAATAGATGTAATATTGGGAAAATCTTAGTTTTTAAACTTATTTATTTAGTAAAACTTAAAATGCTATCATATCAACTAATTTTTAAAACAAGGCAACATGTGATGTTTATTTAAGTGCTTAAGCTAAATATGAATAAACTAAATCCATAAATCATATAGATATCACTGCAGATCTCTTGTAGACTGTTGATGTGAAATCTAGTCACAGGTGCCTAAACTAACCTTTTTAGGTCTCTTGCTCTTCTCAGCTTCTTTCCTAATTTTCTGATTGAGTTTGTAAAAGAGTGCTATTAACGTCTTTTTTTTAATTTGATAGAATTCACTAGTGTTGTCAAGTGGAACTGGGCTTTTCTTTATAGGAAGATGTTTAATTATTAATTCAGTTTCCTTGCATGTAACAGTCTATTCAGATTTCCCATTTCTTAATGAATCGGTCTAGTGGTTTTCCCTACTTTCTTCAATTTGAGTCTGAATTTGGCAATAAGAAGTTCATGATCTGAGCCACAGTCAGCTCCCGGCCTTGTTTTTGTTGACTGTATAGAGCTTCTCCATCTTTGGCTGCATAGAATATAATCAATCTGATTTCGGTGTTGACCATCTGGTGATGTCCACGTGTAGAGTCTTCTCTTGTGTTGTTGGAAGAGGGTGTTTGCTATGACCAGTGCATTTTCTTGGCAAAACTCTATTAGTCTTTGCCCTGCTTCATTCCGCATTCCAAGGCCAAATTTGCCTGTTACTCCAGGTGTTTCTTGACTTCCTACTTTAGCATTCCAGTCCCCTATAATGAAAAGGACATCTTTTTTGGGTGTTAGTTCTAA
>SJYT01078551.1:0-107011 GCA_006410635.1 Cephalophus harveyi
ACGACTGAAGCGACTTAGCAGCAACAAGAAGAAATAAAGTTTAGAGTTTAAGCTGCCAGTTAATGTGTCAGATCATTTGTCACACTGTGATAGTGATTGTGACTGATGGTGTCTTGCTATGTACCTTCCACTAGGATATTTAATTTTTAACAGGATATACTTAAAGATTTCAGGCTTTAAAGTGAAGGACAGGGCTGCTAATGCTAAGGGTTTCATTGACTGGTAGCTGTTGGTGATTTGGAAAACTAGTTCTTTTCTGATAATCTTCAGGTTACACCAGGCAGGCAGGCCTCAGTGTGCAAATTAAACCAGAGCTGCCAACCTGGGTGTTCTTTTTCCCACCTGTATTCTCAAAAGGGGATGCAGCTGTTGCTGCCAGCAGGGAAGTGTGGATGGGAAGATTGAGAAGTCCCAGGCTGCACTGAGGCTGATTCCTTAGATGCAAGCAGAGAGGTTGGTTTAACTCCCACTTCTGCCTGGTTGACACTATGTACTTGCAAGTTATATGCATAAACTTCCACAAAAGCAGAAACTCAGCAAACACAGGGTAGTGCAGCCACCTGGTTGTTGCAATCTACGGGGCCCTTTGGACTCATAAAGTAATCAGAGATTGAGACCTCCTCACAGTGGGAATTATTCTGGGAGTTACTAGGCCAGAAAGATGATGATATCCCTCCACTCTCAATCTACCAGCCAAGCTCTCCTGTTTCTCTTTTATTTAAGGCTTTGTTTATAGACCTTTTGAAGAGTGTTTGCAATTCATACACCAAAATGAAGACAACAGAATCCTCAAATTCCAAAGTGGAATGCTCCTGGGACTTTACTCCTGTATCGCTATCTGGTAACACTGTGCTGCATAACACTAAATCCCCAAATTTGAAAATGTTGAACCCTGGAAGAGTTCTATGAGATTTGCTAAAAAGGAAGGAAAGAAAGGGAAAGTAATTTTTAAGACAGATTGAAGGTGACAGAGCAGATTTACTCAGAAAGACACCTTGGGGATTACCTAGTTCATCCCCCTCAACCAAGGCCAGAACAGTGATGCTACTTAAATTGCATTCAGTTGCAACAAGCATTTATCTCATACAAAGCATGTTGTGTTAATACAGAGATGGATAAGAAAAGAGCACTTGCTTCTGAGAAGTGTTGGGATTTGAGGGAGACTAATATATAGCACACTTGCCCCCTCCCCACCCCCAAGATGGAATCGTAATCACTGTTGATAGAGTCCATGTTCAGAGAAGGTGATGGCACCCCACTCCAGTACTCTTGCCTGGAAAATTCCATGGACAGAGGAGCCTGGTAGGCTGCGGTCCATGGGGTCGCGAAGAGTCGGACACGACTGAGCGACTTCCCTTTCACTTTTCACTTTCATGCATTGGAGAAGGAAATGGCAACCCACTCCAGTGTTCTTGCCTGGAGAATCCCAGGGACGGGGGAGCCTGGTGGGCTGCCATCTATGGGGTCACACAGAGTCGGACACGACTGAAGCGACTTAGCAGTAGCAGAGTCCATGTTGGAGGACATGGCTTATATCTGCAGAGAAGTGAGCTTCTTGATATTGAACCTCAGGATTAGACTTCCCTATCAGCAGCAAGAAGTTCTAGAAAACTCTGCCCTTTCTCCACCCCATTAAGGCAGGTAGTACCATGCTCCCTGTGTGGGCACCAGGCTCTCACTGGCTCTCAAGATGAAAGAGAGCTACACCTGCCTAATTCCTCTCCCAAAGTCACCAGCGAACCAAGTCACTCCTTACCACTGGAGGTGTGAGTGAGGCAGGGAAAGGAATGGAGAGTTTTGCACCAGTGGAGCTCCCTCACATGGAAGGAAGCTTCAGGAGGGTGGAATAAGCGGCCTCCTACCCCATTAACCCATTAAGCCATTAACCAGCTAAAGCTTCATCTTTTAACCCATACATTTTAAACTCAGTAAGGCTGCAACTATGACCTTAGCTATAAGGAAGTAGATTAATAGTAAGGCTCCAGAACATTAAGTAAATTACTGCCACAGCCATCCCCAAGACTTGAAAGTTATTCCCTATTCCATTTCCCATCTCAAATTATATAAGTCGTCAAGTGGGCTTCCCTCATAGCTCAGTTGGTAAAGAATCTGCCTGCAATGCTGGAGACCCCAGTTTGATTCCTGGGTTGGGAAGATCCTCTGGAGAAGGGATAGGTTACCCTCTCCAGCACTCTTGGGTTTCCCTCGTGGCTCAGCAGGTAAAGAATCCGCCTGCAATGCAGGAGACCTGGGTTCAATCACTGCATTGGGAAAATCCCCCGGAGAAGGGACAGGCTACCTGCTCCAGTAGTCTGGCCTGGAGAATTCCATGGACAGGATCCTGGCAGGCTACAGTCCATGAGGTTGTAAAGAGTCAGACATGACTGAGCGACTTTCACACANAGATCTAGATTGAACCAGAGAGCTTGCATGTCTAAAAAGCACTCAGGTAATGCTGACGATTCCTTTCTGTGGTCCACACTTTGAGTAGTATTAGCCTGGGCGCTCTGGGCGCTCTCTCTTTGGAATCAGCCTGCTCTGTTTCACTTTGTAACTTTTTCCCTTGGCCACATCGCACAGCTCGCAGGATCTTAGTTCCCTGACCAGGGATTGAACTGGGGTCCTCAGTAGTGGAAGCACAGAGTCCTAACCACTGGACCACCAGGGAGTTCCCTCATTTTTTAGAGTCAGAGAGTTAAATGGTACCTAATATTATCCAAGTATTCCCCTCAATTCTATTAATTTCAAATTATCTAAAAAGTTCTATTCTCTCCTTGCTCCATATCAGTGGCAGGCTTCCAGAGACCCACATTCTCATAGCTACACCTCTAGAGAGACTCATTTCAGAAAAACAGCCCATTCTAAGGGTGATATGGATTTTTTTTATTCTTCTGTGGTAATACAGGTATGCCAGACTTCAGGAATGGAACAGCTTTCATGTATTTTCCAATAGAGCCAAAAATCTTGTGTCAAGAAGAACCCCAACAGCTCTTTACTGCATAAGCATCAGTAGGTACATGGAAGGACAAGTTCTCTACCTTCAAAAGCAAATTGAAGAACAGTCAGAGAATGCTCAAGACAGTGGAGTTGACCTACTCAAGGTAAGGCCTCTTCTTTGGTTTCCAGGGTACTTTATACCTTAAATGGCTTTTTCTCTACCTTCTGTGATAATTATTTTCTCTGATTGCAGAAGTTCTACCTGTTTATAGGGTAAGTTTTTGAAGGTAATTCTATCCCCATAATTATAATATGAGCTGCCTTACTTACCTTACTACTGAGAGATACCACTTTATCCATGTTGAGAAATCACTTTCCAAATTTTCTTCTATGTATGTGCATGCATTTCCATTTTTAAACTTGCTACTAAATAAGATATATTTATGAATTGTGCTCCTGCTCATGCTCAGTCACATCAGTCATATCTGACTCTTTGCGACCCTATGGACTGTTGTCTGCCAGGTTCCTCTGTCCATGGAATTCTCCAGGCAAGAATACTGGAGTGAAAACATAGAGCAATACCTTTTACATATGTTGCTGAACCAAACTTGGGTTCATTCTCTCAAGTACAGTAAAGCCGATCTAGTGATACTGGGTTGTGATGAGGCAAAGTGCAGCCTTTACTGTAAGGTGCCAGATGAGGAGGCCAGGACCGCTAATATTCAAAAAGCCTGAACTCCCCAGCAGGTTTCAAGGAAGCATTTTTAAAGGCAAGAAGGAGAGAAGTCACAGGGTACGTGATTAGCTCACACACGGTTCTCTGATTGGTTGATGGTGAGGAAGCAGGGCAGTGTCCCAGAGGTTACCATGAGCAACCCTCAGGCTCCAGTAGGTCTGGGGCTACATCTTGTGGTCATTAAGTAGTTAACTCCTTCATTCTGGTGGGAGTTTTAGCATCTATAAAACAACTCAGGAAATGTATAACAGGTACTGTTATCTAGTTACTTCAGGGAGGAACTAAAGAGTCTGTGGCTGCCATACGGCTGATGTACTGTTTAAATTGTTGTCAATTCTCCTGGCCTCACTGCTATTCTTGTCACTACACAGTCATATCCCTTCAGCCATTAATTCTGGAGCCAGTTTTCTGTGACTCACTGGAGGCCTGGGCGATAGACTATATAGCTTTTCTACAAACAAGTGGGAAGGCAGAGGATGTGGTGTGAATGATTTGTTCTGGGAATGTCCTATAGGGTTGATTACATACAGTAGATGTTTAATTTCTTGAATTAATAATTGATAGATGAAAACATGTAACAGTTTAGTCAGGAAAAATCTATGTTTCAATCCATTTCTATGGTATTGAAGTTTGTTGTTGTTTTTCAGTCGTGTCTGACTCTGTGACCCCATGGACTGCAGCACGCCAGGCCTCCCTGTCCTTCACTGTCTCCTGCGCTTTGCTCAAACTCATGCCCACTGAGTCGGTGATGCCATCCAACTGTCTCATTCTCTGTCATCCCCTTCTCCTCCTGCTTTAGTCTTTCCCAGCATCGGGGTGTTTTCCAGTGGGTCAGCTCTTCCCAGTAGGTGGCCAAAGCTTCAGCTTCAGCATCGATCCTTCCAATGAACATTCAGGGGTGATCTCCTTTAGGACTGATTGGTTTGATCTCCTTGCAGTCCAAGGGACTCTCAAGAGTCTTCTCCAACACCACAGTTTGAAAGTAGCAATTCTTCAGTACTCAGCCTTCTTTACGGTCCAACTCTCACATCTGTACGTGACTACTGGGAAAACCCTAGCTTTGACTATACAGACCTTTGACTGCTAAGTGATGTCTCTGCTTTTTAATAAGCTGTCTAGGTTTGTCATTGCTTTTCTTCCAAGGAGCAAGTGTCTTTTAACTTCAAGCCTGTAATCTCTGTCCCCAGTAATTTTGGAGCCCAAGAAAATAAAGTCTATACTGTTTTCATTTTTCCCCATCTATTTACCATGAAGTGATGGGACTGGATGCCATGACTTAGTTCTTTGAATGTTGAGTTTTAAGCCAGCTTTTTCACTCTCCTCTTTCACCTTCCTCAAGAGGCTCTTTAGTTCCTCTTTATTTTCTGCCATTAGGGTGGTGTCATCTGCATATCTGAGGTTATTGATATTTCTCCCGGCAATCTTGATTCCAGCTTGTGATTCATCCAACCTGGCATTTCACATGATGTACTCTGCATCTAGATTAAATAAGCAGAGTGACAATATACAGCCTTGATGTACTCCTTTCCAAATTTTGAGCCAGTTCATTGTTCCATGTCCAGTTCTANACAGCAATCTTGATTCCAGCTGTGATTCATCCAACCTGGCATTTCACATGATGTACTCTGCATCTAGATTAAATAAGCAGAGTGACAATATACAGCCTTGATGTACTCCTTTCCAAATTTTGAGCCAGTTCATTGTTCCATGTCCAGTTCTACCCATTGCTTCTTGACATGCATACAGGTTTCTCAGGAGGCAGGTAAGGTGGTCTGGTATTCCCATCTCTTGAAGAATTTTCCAGTTTGTTGTGATCCACATGATCAAAGGCTTTGAAGCAGAAGTAGAAGCTTTTCTGGAATTCCCTTGCTTTTTCTATGATCCAAAGGATGTTGGCAATATGATCTCTGGTTCCTTGGCTTTCAATGATATTGAAGTAAATGAAATAAAAGAATAAGACATTGTCTTTTTGATGGTCAAATTAGCAGACAACAGAGAAGACATTAATACTCTGAAGGACTCTCATAAACTTTCTAGAGAGCATTCTGGCAAAATGCATAAATATCTTTAAAATATGCACATCATTTAACACTCCTCCTAGGAATGACCCTAAGGAGATAATCATATGGTAAACAAATATAAAGATGTTGATCTCAGATTTATAGTATTAAAAAACTAGGGAAAAAAGTGATACGCCTTTCAAAAAATGCTGGTTATCTCTGCAGGACCATTCTTGCCAGGGAAGTCCAATGGAAAGAGGAGCCTGGCAGGCTACAGTCCACGGGTTCACAAAAGCATTGAATACAGCTTAAAAAAAAAAATATATATATATATATATATTAGTCAGAAATGGTATATTTAAACATTAAGACATTTTCACATTAAAAAATCTGAATTTCTGACTCTTCTTTTAAAAATTGCAGTATCTGGTGACTCTAAGCCTTAATTCTAAGGGGCAGCTATTGGCTGGAACTGATGAAGGGTGGCATTTAGGTCATACTCTCTCCCGTATGACATAATCTCCTTGCTTCTTGTCTTATCTTATTTATGTTTCTTTCATGACTCTGTCAGCATTTGGATTTGTGAGATCTGATGTTAAAGAATCATGTCACTGGAAAAAGTTCATAATGTTGTGCTAAATGAGAAAAAAATATTTTGAATTGCTGTTTAGTATGATACCAGTTGTGGTGAGTATGAGTATGAGTGTGTGTGTGTGTGTGTGTGTGTGTGTGTGTGTGATAGTGCCAAGTGACGTCACAAGTTAGATTTTGTTCAGGGTTCTTCAGTTCAGTCGCTCAGTCGTGTTCTACTTTTTGCGACCCCATGAATCGCAGCACACCAGGCCTCCCTGTCTATCACCAACTCCCGGATTTCACCCAAACTCATGTGCATCGAGTCGGTGATGCCATCCAGCCATCTCATCCTCTGTCGTCCCCTTCTCCTCCTGCCCCCAATCCCTCCCAGCATCAGGGTCTTTTCCAATGAGTCAACTCTTCGCATGAGTTGGCTAAACTACTGGAGTTTCAGCCTCAGCATCAGTCCTTCCAATGAACACCCAGGGCTGATCTCCTTCAGTATGGACTGGTTGGATCTCCTTGCAGTCCAAGGGACTCTCAAGAGTCTTCTCCAACATCACACTTCAAAAGCATCAATTCTTTGGTGCTCAGCTTTCTTCACAGTCCAACTCTCACATCCATACATGACCACTGGAAAAACCATAGCCTTGACTAGATGGACCTTTGTTGGCAAAGTAATAACTCTGCTTTTGAATATGCTATCTAGGTTGGTCATAACTTTCCTTCCAAGAAGTAAGCATCCTTTAATTTCATGGCTGCAATCACCATCTTCAGTGATTTTGGAGCCCCCAAAAATAAAGTCTGACACTGTTTCCACTGTTTCCCCATCTATTTCCCACGAAATGATGGGACCAGATGCCATGATCTTTGTTTTCTGAATGTTGAGCTTTAAGCCAGCTCAGGGTTCTTACTGAGGATTATAGCTGTAGCTTGGAGAACAGCCTCCCAGATAGCTTTTGAGTAACTGCTCTGAGGAAATAAGGAAGGGGTTTTTTCCTGGGAAAAACATCAAAAGATCACTGCTAATCACAAAGAATGACATCACAAGGTAATGATTTTAACAGTAACATTTTAACATTTTGCATTCTATGTATAGAAGATGCAAGGATTTGGATTCATTGAAATTGTTCCTTAAATATGCATCTTAACTATCTATGACCAATCAATATCCAAAGCTCAGGACACTTCTTGTTTTTCTCGGGCACACCATTGGTGGGTGGCTGCAGTGACTAATGGCTTGATTCTTGTAGAACTGGGACGGTGGGCAACATTCCCTGTCCATAGCAAAGAAATAAAAATGTGTATCCAAATGTCAAAGTGTATATCCAAATGTCAAAATAATTTTTTTTAGGTGTTAGGGTTATAAGTGATTCTTTTTTTTTCCTATCATTTTTTTCTTAATTCTGTGCTGTTTGTTTTTCCCCTTTTCAGTGTTTACATTTTTTTTTCAGTTGAGGTATAATTCTTTAAATTTTAAAAATTATATTGCTTTGGTAAACAAAAGAAAATGTTGCTACTGTTACTGAACTGAACTTGGGTCTGCTTGCTGGCCACATAGCAAAGTCAATTTACCAACACCAGGTAGTGGTGAAGGAAAGTACAGCATTTATTGTCAGGCCCAGCAATGAGAATGGGTGGCTCATATTAAAAAAACCCAAACTCCCCATTGACTTTCAAGGAAAGGTTTTTAAAGGCAACATTTGCAGTGAGGGCTGTGTGTACATGACTTTATTCTGATTGGCTGGTGGTGAGGTAACGGGGTGGTGTTTCACGAATCTTAATCATCAGCCTCCTGGTTCTAACCAGCCTGGGGTCTATGTCTTATAGTCAGCATGGAGTCAGCACCTTGTAGCTGGGTGAGGGTCTTAGTTCCTGCAGAAGAACTCAAATATATGAATCAGATTGTCATGTATTTTCCTTGGGGACGAGCTCAGACTCTGTTTTCATCCCTGAACTATAGTTTCTCGACTGGTTTTTTCCTACATTCCCTTACTTCCCTAATTAGTAACTGCTTGAATTTGCCCTTTGGAGCTCAGGGAAGAGCTAGGAGACTGAAGCCTTTTCCTACAAACAAGAAACAGGGGGCGTGGAAGGGCTTTTGTACATGGGAGGGCCCTGTGGAGTTCACCCAGTTTCAATACTCCTCAAGTCAAAGTCTTGAGGGGAATGGGGCAAGACAAGAAAGAGAATAAGGTTTTGGGTAAAGAAGTTAATCATAAACTCAGCAGGGGAACTGAGTTTTAGAGGGACTCAGTTTCATTTTTTAAGAATGGTTGCCAAAAGGGTTAATGAGCAGACCCACATCCCATTCTTGGTTGGGGTAGGCCACTGGGGCCACTCTACTTGACTTTTTTCATCTAATCTCCACTACTTTCTATGTATGTTTCTGTAATGTGCTTTTTTACTTGATTGCTTATACCCTTGAAATGATCCCAAATGATCTGAGATGGAAAAATCCTTTCAGTCAAGGATCCCTTTCTGATTCTATTCTGTTGCTTTTTCCTTTAGAACTTGGAGAATCTGGTGGCTCAAAACACCACTGGGCCTGTCTTCTACCCAAGGCTCTACCATCTGATGGCCTATGTCTGTATACTAATGGGAGAGGGGCAGAATTGTGACCTCTTCCTGAACACAGCCTTACAGCTCTGCGAAACTCAAGGGAATGTGCTGGAGAAATGCTGGCTGAACATGAGCAAAGTATGTAGCGTCAGCTAGCAAGCTGGGGAAGACACTCACAGGGGATATCAAGGAGCCCAAGAAGCCCACTCCCTGCTCTGGATTTCACTGGGTGTGGAAGGCCCTCAGAGGCCTTTCGGTACTCTTACTGAAAGGGATGACATATCCATAGGTTTGGTATTTGCACCTTCTCTTCCCCTTTGAGTTCTCATGAGATCCTTCCACCCTTCAAATCCCCTTTAGCAAGATCTCTACCTTTTCATGGGGCTTCCCAGTTGGCTTATTGGTAAAGAATCTGCCTGCCAATCCAGGAAATGCAGGAGACATGAGTTTGATCCCTGGGTCAGGAAGATCTCTTATAAGAGGAAACGGCAACCCTGGTATTCTTGCCTAGAAAATCCCATGTACAGAGTCACAAAGAGTCAGACACAACTGAGAAACTAAACACCACCACCTTTTTCATGTGCATGCCTTGCCTCTCCTCGAGAATGTGAACAGTTAGAACACAAAAATCATTTAGTCTCCAACACAGTGCCTTATACTCAGCATTTGTTGAATAAGTAAATGAATTTTCTTCTCTGTGTTAGAGTTATCCTAGTTTGGGTAGCAAAAGTCATTGTTCATTTTAAAAGCTCAGGTACATTTGACCATTTCTGTTATTAGACCACTCTTGACCATACAAGCTGAGGAGCAGTAATGAATTCTGTGTTCTCTTTTTCTCCTCTCAGGAATGGTGGTACTCAAACTCTGAGTTAACAGGAGACCAATGGCTTCAAACACTCTTGAATCTCCCATCGTGGGAAAAAGTTGTATCAGGCAAGGTAAACATGCAGGATATTCAGAAAAACAAATTCCTGATGAAAGTTAATATTCTGGACAATCCTTTCTAACCTTTCATGAAAGAGAACAAAGATTTTAATGACTCATTCTCTTGCGATTATCCATTATTAACCTTTCTGTATAGGCAGCATCATCCAGGTTCCTGCATACTTGCTTCTGTTCAGACACAGAACCAGACCTCTGGTTTCTCCTCTGTCTGGAGGGTGAGAGAGGGTTGACAGTGTCATGCTTTCCTTTCTTCCAGCTTTGCACAAATTCCCTTTGCCTTTAATACTGTTTTAGCTTATCTTGTTTATTTTCAGCCCATGCAGAATTGTATCAGATCGAAAAATTTTAGTATCAAAATGATACATGTTGTGGCAGATAGGCTTATATGTAATCTATTAAACTGAAAACGGTTATTTTTAAAAGTCCAGTGTTATGTCTTTTGTATGTTGCCCAGGATTAAAAAATAGCGACTTCTCTTCGTGGCTGTAAGATCAAAATTTGAAAAGACATGTCTTTGCTGTGCCTGACTGCAGCCTCCAAAGCCCCTCTGACTGCATGCATCAAGTATCTGTGGAAACAAATTTTTCAAAATTGAAATATTAGCAGTTTTGAGGTGGGTGTCTTTACGTGCTTAGAGTTTGCATAGTTCTATATTTACCAAAGTCATAGCATTTAAGTTCACTTCCCAGATGTTGGAGAAGCCGTCTGTGGTCACTGGCTCTCTTTGGCAGAGAGAGCAATGGCCACAGGCACTCTGTGCCCCGACGGTGCGCCGGGACACGTGGAGACTCAGCCTCTCTCTGTGCTGCTGGAGCCCCCGCTGCTGGGTCACTTCACAAACCCAGGGGGCCTCTGCAAGCAGGTGCCCGAGGAGATTTGCTGACTCGCTTCACCTTTCGATCCTGCAAGGAGGTTTTTCATGTCTGACTTTAATGGACACTGCAAATTCTCATAGGGATTTCCAAAGGAAGTGTGCCACCTGAGCCTTCTTTTAACAGGCTAACGTTTCATTGTCCTTTAGCAAAAGGCAAAGCCCTGTTTTTCCTCCTGGTGCTATAACTGAATTATAACCACTTAAGGAAGTTGGATAATGCCAGTTGGTACTAGGAGTTTAGCCATAGAGGCTGGGCCCTGGCCTGGTGAAAAGGACAACAGCCTGGGAGGTCAGAGCATTAGGTTCCAACATAAGCTCTGCTTTAAGCATACTTTATTCCTGGGGCTCATCACCTAATCTCTCTATTTCAGAACATGCGTATGAGTATCAAGTAAGACAGTAAAGATGAAAAGGCATTGAAAATCATAACATGCTCTATGAGTGAAAAAAAATTAGTATCATACATGGCTGATTTTAAATAAATGCATCAAAAATTAGTATCATACATGGCTGATTTTAAATAAATGCATCAAATAATAAATGCATCAAATAAGCTTCATGTAAATATTGTCCCCTTCAAAGCTATCATCTTGAAAGTTGTGTCAACTAAAAAGATGCAGAACATGAGAGTTTAGAGTTAAGTTTTATTGGGGGCAAAATGAGAACTGCAGCCTGAAAGACAGCACCTCAGGTAGCTCGGAGGAACTGTTCCAAAGCAGCAGTGGAGGAAAGTCAATATATAAGATTTTGGTGAAGGGGAGTTCAGTGCAATAAAGTACTTCCTTGAAAGGAGGTTTTCTGCTAGTCACAAGGCGCTGATGTCACCATGAAGGGTTTAGTGCTTTTCTAGATACGAGGAGATACAAGGATTGGGATCCTGAAATCAGTTCCCAAAAATACCTCTCTCGGGACCTGTTCCACCAGTTTCTCTCAAGCACAGAGTGCCTCACTCTACCCTGAATTCCCTTCAGGGGGTGTTGAAGGTCAGCAGATGCAGCAGCGCAGGCAGATGGCAAATGCTCGTGTTTCTGCTGCTCCCTGGCTGGCGAGTGTTCTTGGCACGTGCCAGTTTGTAGCTGACTTTTGCATACTTGTCCCATGTGCTCTCTTATCACCTCCATTATTTTATGTATCATTCATCTTAATCATTGACTTATATACTCATCCAGCTAACATTTTTTTGGACTAATCACTGTGCATTGGGCATGGATTAAATACCGGAGATTAAAATACAAAGATGTAAAAGATACAATTCTTGATCTTGGTGAGCTCATACATCCAGTAGAGGAAACAGACACACAAGTCAAACTCAGCCCGTGTTAGTCGCTCAGTCATGTCTGACTCTTTGCAACCACATGGACTGTAGCCCACCAGGCTTATCTGTCCATGGAATTCACCAAGCAAGAATATCAGAATAGGTTGCCATTCCCTTCTCCAGGGGATCTACCCAACCCGGGGACTGAGCCCAGGTCTCCTGTACTGCTGACTGATTCTTTACTGTCTGAGTCACCCGAGAAGCCTGTATTTCACTGTGGTTCTACTACAAATATGTACACAGTAAACAACATGGTGGAGAGACTTGTTTTTGTTCAGTCACTCAGTCGTGTCTGAGTCTTTGTGACCCCATGGACCCCATGGAAGCACACCAGGCCTCCTGGTCCTTTACCATCTCCCGAGTTCAAGTTTGCTCAAACTCACATCCATTGAGTTGGTGATGCCATCCAACCATCTCATCCTCTGTCATCCTCTTCTCCTCCTGCCTTCAATCTTTCCCAGCATCAGGGTCTTTTCTAATAAGTCAGTTCTTCACATTGGGTGGCCAAAGTATTGGAGCTTCAACTTCAGTATCAGTCCTTCCAATGAATATTCAGGACAGATTTCCTTTAGGATTGACTTGTTTGATCTCCTTGCAGTCCAAGGGACTCTCAAAAGTCTTCTCCAACACCACAGTTCAAATGCATCAATCCTTTGGTGCTCAGCCTTCTTTGTGATCCAATTCTTACATCTATACATGACTACTGGAAAAATCATAGCTTTGACTACACGGACTTTCGTCAGCAAAGTAATGTCTCTGTTTTTTAATATGCTGTCTTAGGTCTGTCATCGCTGGCGAAGGGATAGCCTACCCACTCCAGTATTCTGGCCTAGAGAATTCTATGGATTGTATAGTCCATGGGGTCGCAAAGAGTTGGACATGACTGAGAGACTTGCATTTCACTTTTGCTTTATAGGTCTGTCATAGCTTTTCTTCCAAGGAGCAAGCAATTTCATGGCTACAATCACCATCTGCCGTGATTTTGGAACCCAAGAAAATAAAGTCACTCATTGTTTCCATTGTTTCCCCATCTATTTGCCATGAAGTGGTGGGACTGGATTCCATGATCTTCGTTTTTTGAATGCTGAATTTTAAACCAGCTTTTTCACTTTCCTCTTTCACCATCAAGAGGCTCTTTAGTTCCTCTTTGCTTTCTGCCATAAGGGTGGTATCATCTGCATATCTGAAGTTATTTATATTTCTCTTGGCAACCTTGATTCCAGCTGGTGATTCATCCAGCCAGGCATTTCACATGATGTACTCTGCATATAAGTTAAATAAGCAGGGTGACAATATACAGCCTTGAGGTACTCCTTTCCCAATTTGAAACCAGTCCATTGTTCCATGTCAAGTTCTAACTGTTGTTTCTTGAGCTGCGTATAGATTTCTCAGGAGGCAGATGTGATGATCTGGTATTCCCATCTCCTGAAGAATTTTCCAGTTTGTTGTGGAGAGAGGAGCACACACAAAATCCAGATGTCTCTGAAGACTTAGTTGAACTGCCTCTGACACAAAGTCATTTTGATTACTCTGGCCCTTCCAGAGGAGGGCAGAGGGCAAATGTGGGTGAAGATAGGTGAGTGTGTTAGAGAGAGCAGGTGCACACAGAGACAAGCGTGAGCAATGCTGGCCTATAGCAGAGAGATGTTTGGCGTGGAGCTTATTGGAGAGGTACGCCCAGCAGCTGGGGGTCTGCTCTGCAGATGTCGTGCTGGACTAGAAGTGAAGCATTGTCCTCCCAACCCCCAGCACATGCCTCTTCCTTTGCATTAAATTTACCAGCACCTCCCAGATGAAGTCCTCCAGTGAAAAGCTGGGTGCTGGGTTCACCCACAATCTTTCATCCTCCAAAACTTCAAAAACATCTTCTTTATTTTATTGGCTTGCCACCAAGCCAAAGCAAGACTGGAGGAGGGGGACAGGGGGAGGGTAGTCTGTTACTGGAAGTGTGATGACTTCCCCAAGGACTGATCAAAGAAATGGAGAAGAGGAAGAACTAGGAAAAGACCAAAGTGCAAATGAGGGATTTTACATTTCATGTATCTGAATCCAGAGGAGCAGGCATCAGGCTCTGCAGGAATCTTGAACTTGCTTTCTGGCCCCAGACTACACCAAAGACCGACCATGTGACCTTTTCGTTAGTTTCCTCACCTCTAAACTAAACAGGTTGTGACAGGTTCCCACTCCTCCCAGTCTGCCATTCCCAGCTCCGATAAACAGGCTGGGCGCAGGTCCATCTTCTCTGCAGCCAGCAGATGGCAACATGAGCTCTTTGCTCTGGAGGCGGCCCAGAGAACCGTTTTCTGGTCAAGAGCCAAGCTTTTGTCTTCCAACCCACAGCCTCAGTCCTGAACACTTAGAACCGTGTCAGCTTCTACGGTAGCTCCCTTCAGTATCTATAAGAAGTTTCCAGCATATGGTTCTCAGGAACATCACTTGAGAAAGTAGATTCTGGATAGAATTCTTTTTAGGAGAAGGCAGATAATTTCATGAAGCTTCCAGGAAGAGAGTAATGAATAAGCGAGGATCTATCTTTTCTTTCTTTCTTTCTCCTTCCTTCCTTCTCATGAGCTTGTGAACTCTTTCCCCACGTCTGCGGCTTCTTACGGGGCAGAGGCCCTGTCCTCACTCCCTGTCTCCAGCACCATTCTCGGTGCCTGGACGTAGAGTCAGTGCTCACGAAGCGTGAATTAGTGAATTAAACAATATTTTCATTTGATCATCTTAAATTAATTCTTGCAGGCACTCTTAGAAAGAAGAACCTAATATTTATTCAATTTAGTGTTCTTTATGTATGGGAAGATGCAAGAATCTGGGGTCTCTGAAAATTTTCCATAGCTAAGTTTCTTAACTATCTAGGGGCTGATATCCAAAGCACAGAATGCTTCCTGTTTTCCTCCACCCTGAATTCCCCGGAGGCAACTACAGTGTCTAATGGCTTGATCCTTGTAGAACTGGAATGGCAGGCAATTTTTTTTTTTCCACAAATGTGGACCTGGGGCCTCACTAGATTGGTTCTCCGTACTGCCACTTGCTAGCTTTGTGTCCATTTAACCTCTTTGTGTCTCAGTTCCCTTGTTTATAAGTTGAGGGTGATGTTAGTATGCACCTTATAGAGTTGATATGAGTTAATTCAGATGTATGCACCCAACATGTTGTTACTGTGTTAGTTGCTCAATCATGTCCGACTCTGCAACCTCATGGATTGTAGCCCACCAGGCTCCTCCATCCATGGAATTCTCCAGGCAGCAATACTGGAATGGGTTGCCTTTGCCTTCTCTAGAGGATCTTCCCTACCCAGGGATTGAACCCAAGTCTTCTGTATCATCTGAGCCACCAGGGAAGCCCCAATTCTGTTGAGAGAACAGTCAGTTAAATTCAGAGCAATGAGGAACACTGCACAGAGTTTGCTGGAGAGTAAAAATAGAGGCACATATGCTAGCATGTCTTTAGAAGGTTCTAGGAAGCTTCCTGAAAGAGGAAATTGGATTTAGCCAGGTAAAGACGTTTCACATCAGGAACTGGTGCTGGAGAAGCTTGGAGGCCATGGAGAGCCTGGGTATTTCCACTCGGTCTGCAGCAAGGGGAAGGGTGTGAGTGAGGCCTAAGAGGCAGGCAGGATCTGGATCACTTAAGGCCTTTTGGGCCAGGCAGTTTAGAGGTTGAGACTTTACCCTGCCAGCTATATGTCACTGAATGGCTTTACTGAAGATGTGCATGGACCACATTTCCGTTTTAGAAAGACCACCCTCTTGGTGGAGAATGGATTGGAAGCAAGCTAGGCCAACATGAAGGCTGGGAGATGGTTCTTATTGCAAGCCTGGGATAGGATGTCCTGCAGTAATGAAAGGACAGTGGAGACAGAGATAAGGGCTCTGACTTGAAAGATATTAGAATAGTAGATACTGAAATCAGAGACTGGCTTTTCAAGGAGAACATTCAAAATGAACAAATACATAGAAAGAGGCTGCATAAACTAAGGACTGAAAAGTTTCAAACACTTGCATGTTTCCCGTTACTTACTGAAAGAGTATTATATTCACTTCCTGTTCCCTCCCACCCAGCCCCAGCCTTTCAACTCCAGCTTTTCAACCCCCACCTAAGGTCACCTATGACACAGTTTGTCATCTCTGTTGATGGTCCCAGCCACTGATCATCATGACTCCCCTGTCTTTAATTCACCAGCTTGTCATATCCTACCAATGTCCTTTAATGTTCTGCCTACTACCTCTCAGATCCCTCCTTCTCATCTCTATCTCTATTACCAAGTTTGAACTCGCTCTGCTCACTGTACGATAGGCCAATAAATCTGAGATGAGGTATTGGGATGAAGAAGGGACTTTATTGGTGAGCCGGCTGACCAAGAAGATGGCAGGCTAGTGCCTCAAAATAACCATCTTGTTGGGCCTGATTGCCAGTTTCTTTTATGTATCAGAGATGAGGGGAAGTGAGGAAACCAAGTAAAAAGACTATTTAATCCTTGCAAATGTCCTCTAGAATGGCAAACCTCAGGCTGAGGAATGTGTTAGTTTACTTCCTTACAGTCCTTCACATTATGTATCACTGCTGCTGCTACCAAGTCGCTTCAGTCGTGTCTGACTCTGTGTGACCCCATAGACGGCAGCCCACCAGGCTCCCCTGTCCCTGGGATTCTCCAGGCAAGAACACTGGAGTGGGTTGCCATTTCCTTCTCCAGTGCATGAAAGTGAAAATTGAAAGTGAAGTCGCTCAGTCCTGTCTGACTCTTAGTGACCCCATGGACTGTAGCCTACCAGGCTCCTCTGTCCATGGAATTTTCCAGGCAATAGTTCTGGAGTGGGTTGCCATTTCCTTCTCCAGGGGATCTTCCCAACCCAGGTATCGAACCCAGGTCTCCCACATTGTAGACAGATGCTTTACCGTCTGAGCCATAAATTCAAAATTAACCTTTCCCAGTTACATTCCCACCACTGCTGAAAATCTGGTTCTGTCATCTCTGATGAAGCTCTGTAATAGCCACATAATTCACTGGCCTCTTAATTTCAGATTTCTATCCTCCACCAACTGGCAGTATAAGCTTGCTAAAAAGCAAATCCTCATTTGTTACTCCTCTATTTAAAATCCTATTTGCCTTCAGGACTAACCTTCCAATTTCTTAGCCTAGAATGTGGGGCTTTCAAGACCTGTGCTTAGTCGTTCGACTCCTTGTCACCCCATGGACTATAGCCTGCTAGGCTCCTCTGTCCATGGGGTTTTCCTGGCAAGAATACTGGAGTGGGTTGCCACTTCCTTCTTCAGGGAGTCTTCCTGATTGAACCCACGAATCTGCATCTCCTGAGTCTCCTGCATTGCAGGCAGATTCTTTACTGCTGAGCCACTGGGGAATCATCGCACATTTATGCGTGACTGACACAGGAGTTTCCTTAACACTGTTATTTCAATAGCCTAAAGCTGTTCTGTTCAAGACCTGTTTCTAACCAAATCTGATGCTACAATCACATGGGCCTCACTCCCACCTTGAAACTTTGGGTTGGTCCCTCCAACTGGAATGGTCTTTACCCAAGTCTCTCGGGATTCTCCCAGCTTGCTTTCGAATGTTTGTGGCCTTGAGCTGGGCTTATCAATTCATCTTTATTGCCCAGACATTTATCCTTTCTCCTTGGAGCTGCTCACACGTGACTGCCTAGAGCTCACTGTGACTGTGGGGCTCTCTCCTCTGAGCTTGTCAAGGGCAGGGATTCTATCCCCTTGGGGATACACTTGGGGTAGGGTCAAACATTAGAAGGCTGTCAGCATGCTCTGTCTTCACAGTTGCATCCTATACCCCCAGTGTGTGGGACACAGGAGGCAGTAGTGAGCTCCATCTATCCACTGCAGAGTGGTAACCGCCAGCACCGCCACTGTGAGGCATATGCACATTCCCACCCGCCACCCCTGGTAAAGAATCCGCCTGCAGTGCGGGCGACCTGGGTTTGACCCCTGGATTGGAAAGATCCCCTGGAGAAGGGAAAGGCTACCCACTTCAGTATTCTGGCCTGGAGAATTCCATGGACTGTATAGCCCATGGAGCCGGGCACGACTTTCACTTTCACTTCACTTTCACTCCTCTATAGGAAGAGAAAAGAGGGGTGTGGGGAGAGGATGTGAGCATGTGTGTGTGTCTATAATCTGGCACGACTATTCAAAGCGATAACTCTGGCGTGGTCTGCACTACCACCATCCAATAGAATTTTCTGTGATGAAGGAAATGTTCTCTCCTTGTACTGTCCTTCGCCACATGGAACTAGTGAGCACTTGAGACTGAGGATCTGAATTTTAAATTTAATTTTAATTAATTTAAATTAGTGGGCTCATGTGGCCTGTAGCTATTATCTAGGACAGTGCTGTAAGAGCGTTAACCTTAAAATGCCAAAACAGAACCACTGGAGATTGAGCTGGGACATTTCTATGACAGAGAATAACACCAGCTTTGATCAGAGGGTAATTATTACTACATAAGAGAAAATGAATCACACCAGTTAAGCTAAACCTTTTATCAATATGTATTGGGTTGGTCAAAGAATTTTGTTCAGGTTTTTGTAACATCTTATGGAAAACCTTGGACAAAGTTTTTGGCCAACCCAATATTTCTCCATCTAATGTGATTCCAGGATGCCAAACTAATGCTTAATAAGAGATCACATGTTAGTCTAATGCCCAAGTCATACAGTGGTGAGGTTGCTTTACTGGGCCTTTGCCTCTGCAGGAAGGGCTGGCATTCTGCAATGACTTTAATGCATGCTGGCCATAGCGCGGAGGAGGCCTGAAGGGTGGCCCTTGGAGAGTCACAGTCTATAAGCTTGAAATTAATTGAAATAGAAAATTTATAATGAACCTAAATCTTTCACTCTCTCTCATGGTCTTTTCGAGGGAGGACATGAAAGGAGGCCAGTTATTTCCAGCCAAGTGCTAGCTCTCCTCCTAAGTTTACTTCACTTTTCTCCCTTGGGCTGTTTTCTCTCTTGCCCAAGCCCATTTAGCCAACATCCAATCATGAGCTGAGCCTCCTGTCTGAGCCTGGCGTGTCCTGAGATGTCCTGTGCTCAGGAGCCATGCTGCACCCTCTGTGGTGCGTGCGTCTTCCTGATGACGCAGTGCTGGCTCATGTCCTTTCACACGGGACCTTGGTTTAGCTGCTTCAACTGCTGCAGGATACAAGCAGCGTGGCACTTGCTGTCTGCCAGCAGCCCCATGCTCCACAGATGTTTCACATTCTTTGGGACCAAGATCCTTAAACACAGTTTTCAGAGCCATTTCCCCTCCTGCCAGATCAACTTCCTTCAGCAATGGCTTACATATAAAAAAGATCAGGGCTTTTAACCAGATAGGAACACCCAGATATGTTATAAACAAAGTCTCCGGAGTTCTTCTGGGCCAGCAAGAGCAAGGACATCGCTTTGCAAAATGATCCATATTCCTCTGAGCCTATTGTACATTCTAAGAGGGCCCCTACAAAATAAGTTTAGATTTTATATTTCATTTATCTAATTGAAAGAAACTGTAATTAAAAAACAACAAAACCAAGGGACTTCCCTGGCAGTCCAGTGATTAAGATTCCGTGCTTCCACTGCAGGGGGTTCAGGTTTCATCTCTGGTCAGGGAACTAAGATCCCACGTGCCATGTGATGTGGCCAAAAAATAAAAAGCTAATGCAAAAACAAAGTCCTCCCCTTCCCACAACCAATTCTATTCAAAGCAAGAGAAAGAACCTCGACTGAATCTAGATTCAAAACTCAGTCTCCATGGAGTCCTTATCAGGGGAAAGGAAACCTCAGGTCTTAAGTTAACTTCAGCTATGCTATTCCTCCCTTACCCTATCCCCACCCCGACCCGTGCCCACAGCAGAGCAGTGATTCAGGTACACATGCCTGAAATTGCTTAATGCCCCAGAGGGAAAAGTAACCACAAATGTATCAGACACATAGCACTGGAGGGCAGGAATTGAAAACAAATGTGAGAATATGAAACCTGTCCAACTTCCTCTTCCCAGATGTTGGGAGATTAGGGGAAAAAAAAAAAAAATCCCTTTCTTACATTCTGGAATAAGAAAGACCAGATCCATAAAGCCCACAGTGAAGGAATGGATGGATTATTAAATCCAAACCCTGAGCCAAAAAGACACAATAGTTTAACATCCTATTTTCAGAAGGAAACAGATGCTGGACGCAGCTGCTCTCCTAGGACTCTCAGAACTTGAAAGATTTGCACTTCCTTCTTGTAAACTTCCTTCTTGTAAACGCAGCCATGTCTCCTGGAGGTTCTAGAGCTCCTTCCTGCCTTCTGCCCCAGTTGTTTTTCTTATAACCTGACTCAGTCTGACTTGAGAGCAGCCTTCTGCCAGGATGTGAGGAGGGGAGGAGAGGGAGATGATCACCTCTTTGGGCATTTTTTTTTAAATAGTCCTTATGGACAAACACAATTATGTTACCACATGGGATAGACAAAACAAGACAACTGGTTGTACAACTTTTTTTTTTTTGGCCGCACAGCAAGCAGGCCAGGAACTGAAACCATGCCTCCTGAAGTACACAGAGTCTTACAGAACCACAAGGGAAGTTTCAAAACAAGACAACTGGAAACAACCTACATATCCAGAAACAATTTACAACTTTATGGTACAACTGTTACCCCAAAACTGGTTTTGCCTCTTATTGGATGTCAAACCAATAGTTACAAACAAGCCAAAGATCAGGAGGAGGAAAGATTTATTATTACTTGCAGCAAGTAAGGAGAACATCGAGNCAAGGGAAGTTTCAAAACAAGACAACTGGAAACAACCTACATATCCAGAAACAATTTACAACTTTATGGTACAACTGTTACCCCAAAACTGGTTTTGCCTCTTATTGGATGTCAAACCAATAGTTACAAACAAGCCAAAGATCAGGAGGAGGAAAGATTTATTATTACTTGCAGCAAGTAAGGAGAACATCGAGAATCTTTCCCAAAGCAGCATTTCCCCACTAGCAAAACTGGGGAAGTTTTAAGTGAAGAATACATACATAGTATGAAGGGGCTTGAGCAGAGGAGAGTTCAGCATAGAATTCAGGCATGGAGGTTGACAGAGTCCAAGCTTTAGCTGATTGAAGTCAGGAGGGTCAACATCCGTCACCTGAGTGGGGACCTTACTTCCTGCAGAACTCAAAGGTATAGCGTTATGTAGCAGGAGGAACTAGAGCTCCCCTGGTGGCTCAACAGTAAAGAATCCACCCCCTATGAGGACATGATTTTAAGCAAACTGCAGAAAATAGTGAAGGACAGGGAAGCCTGGCATGCTGCAGTCCACGGGGTCTCAAAGAGTTGAACACAACTCAGTGCCTGAACAACAACAATCACAACAGGCCAAGAAGTGGACAGAAGTCCAATTCCTGGAAATCCCCACCCCTTCCCCCAAATAGTTAGAATAATCCTCCCACTCATCAGCCGATAAAAATACCCAGCCCTCTAAAAACTGACAACCCCGTACCCTGGAATCTCTCGTCTTCTGAGACGCCCCATATTCTGTCTGTGGAATGTGTATCTCCATGAATAAACCTTTCATTTTACTATGACCTGCTCTTGAATTATTTCTTGCACAAAGTTAAGAACCCACACATGACTGCTGTCCCAGGGACACGCTGAGCCTTGGGATGTGACCATCCTCTTGCATCCCATTCTCTTTCCTGCAACATTTGAAATTCTTCTTTAAAAAAATCTTGAATATACAGGAAAACCATGTGTTGCGGAATCTGCTGTATGATTAGGCCATGCAAGACTGCTGTTGTCTTGCTCTCCGCGCATCCCCTGCCCCTAGTCCCTGCCTCATCTATACCCTACTCACCTGACTGATGTTACCTCTTAATCACAGAGCCCAAGTGGAATTGCCTGAGTACTTAGTTCCCACCCACTCTTCCTCTCCCCCACCCCCAGCTTGTGATTGTTTCAATCCTTAGGCCAGAATGGCTCCATCCAGCTGGGAAATATCTGCCCAGGAGGCTATGAAGGGCTTGCTCCTCCCCTGTTCTCCCTGGTAACCAATGAGCCAACTTGATGTCAATTCCCCTGTAACCGGGTGTAGCCTCCCCTCCTTCCTGGTAGGAGACTGCTGCCTCATCTCGCCTGCAGGTTGGCTCCAGGACCTTGCTTTGGATGTGTCTAATTTCCTGTGTGTTCCCCTCTCCCATAAACCACTGACATCTCTGTCGGTAGCTCCAGGCTGTTTCTTTGGTCTTGAGACTGAGCAACTACAAACCTTGCAGGCCTGCGAGGTGCACCCAGCAAACGTCAAGCCAACCGGGAGGCCAGGGAAACTCTCATGAGTGCTGAGATGATAACCGGGTGTAGCCTCCCCTCCTTCCTGGTAGGAGACTGCTGCCTCATCTCGCCTGCAGGTTGGCTCCAGGACCTTGCTTTGGATGTGTCTAATTTCCTGTGTGTTCCCCTCTCCCATAAACCACTGACATCTCTGTCGGTAGCTCCAGGCTGTTTCTTTGGTCTTGAGACTGAGCAACTACAAACCTTGCAGGCCTGCGAGGTGCACCCAGCAAACGTCAAGCCAACCGGGAGGCCAGGGAAACTCTCATGAGTGCTGAGATGACGGGAAATAAGGACAGGGAGTGGCCAGTTGCCAGTAAAATCCTGGGGTGGTCGCGCACTTGCATGTGGGGCCCTGGGGTGGTTGTCCTTGATGAATGGGGGCTTCCAACAGAGGACCAGAACTTACAGACACTCCTAAGCGTCTTGCAGAGCTAGAGGCCTCCATTACAGTGGGAGGAAAGAAGTTAGATGATAGTTAGCCAGCTGTGCGCTGGCTGTCCCTCACTGTGGCGAGGAAGCCCACAGACAGAGCTAGCAGCCAGGGCTGAGGTTAGGCATCTAGAGGAGGAGTCAAAACCCAGGAGAAATGCTGCTGCTGCTGCTAAGTCGCTTCAGTCGTGTCCGACTCTGTGTGACCCCATAGACGGCAGCCCACCAGGCTCCCCCGTCCCTGGGATTCTCCAGGCAAGAACACTGGAGTGGGTTGCCATTTCCTTCTCCAATGCATGAAAGTGAAAAGTGGAAGGGAAGTCGCTCAGTCGTGTCCAACTCTTGGCTACCCCATGGACAGCAGCCTGCTAGGCCCCCCCATCCCTGGGATTTTCCAGGCAAGAGCACTGGAGTGGGGTGCCATTGCCTTCTTCGAGAGAAATGCTAGACTGGCCCAAACCAAAACTACAGACACATGAGTCGATTGAGGGAACCAGACGGGAAGTTAGAGGCATTAGTCTGCCACATGGCCTAGCTAAGAGGAGGCAGCTTCCCCAGTTCAGATGCTCATGGCCCGTCCGATCTGGGACCTCAAAATGTGAGACCCCACTGAGGGCGCAGGTGAGGAAGAAGACTGGGGTGAGGCCATGGAAGTCTCTGTCTCAGTGAGGCCAGTAGGAAGCCCTGTGGTGACAACCAAATATAAACAGATCAGCTTAGAGCACAGTGGAGAAGGAAATGGCTGCTCACTCCAGTGTTCTTGCCTGAAGAATCCCAGGGACGGGGGAGCCTGGTGGGCTGCCGTCTATGGGGTCGCACAGAGTCGGACACGACTGAAGCGACTTAGCAGCAGCAGCAGCAGTTAGAGCACAGTGTGTAGGCAATGATTTGCTCCCACCCCTAGAGCAGGGCAAACTGGCTCAGAGACTGTACTCGGCCTGAGTGAGTGAACTGGGTGACAGGTTTAGGGCAGCCATTGCTTGGTCGCTGTGTGTCTGGGAAGTCAGTGGGGAAGGCATGATGTTAACTGACCAGGGTCTGTTACTGATGGCCTCAGTGACTAAGCATCCGGCCTTAAGCAGCACTTACACAGAGCCATCAGTGAGGGCAAAGTAATTTTCCTGCTTTCTTGGATAATGGCTGGCTGCCAGGCTGCCTGGCCCAATGCAGGGGATGTACCTCCTACTCCTCTCTGTTGGTAAATCATGGAGAGACTATAGGATTCATTAAGAGAACCAGGCGTGACACACGCCATAGATGGCCGGCACTATTAGGGCCCAGATAATGAGCTATTTACATCAGGCATGAAAAACATGGTCCTCCAGTCTGCTGCTGGGCAAAACTGAACTGAACTGAACTGAAAGAACAGAAAGATTGTTTAGTCATGGTAAACACCAGGGCTGAACGGACATTAATATATAGAAATGCCCACTGGCTCCATGGCCCCCCTCTCTATTGCTGACTGGTATGGGGGTGGAATGGTAGAGCAAAAAGAATATCATTGATGCCGCAAACTGGGTAGCTGCCCCCACCCCTAACATGAAGTGTTCATAGTCCCAATCCCACAATATACTTGGGATGGATGTGATAGCCGGTCTCACCTTACAAACTAGAGTGGGGGAGTATTTCCTATGGGTGCAAATAATAAAACAGATTAACAGAAACTTTGTCAAAAGGACCCTTATCAGATATTCTTAAGTATACAATATAACTGGAGAAAGTAACTCTTGAAATCATACTCCCACTTGAGAAGGGCCTCTCCATTGGACGGACCTATGAAAAGACTGCTCCCCGCAAATGACACCCACGCTAGCACAAGGAGAAGATAACAGGAGTGACAGGCAACTGACCCCAAAAGCCGGGCCCACCTGTTCAGGCCCATCCTACCAATTCAACTGAGCTTTTTAACCAACGTTTTTCTCCCTATCGACGCTGAAAGTTAGTGTTCACTACTAACTGTACAGTCGCCCTCAATGTTCAGGATAGAGAGAGCTCACTAGTGAAGCTGTCGCAGAGTAGACCTACTGTGCAGCACTGCTTGCCTTGAGGCTGCTGCGAACCGCGCGTGTACCGCGTGGAACAGTTCAGTGTGATTAATTAAATGTTTCTCCACTGACACATCTCTGAGCTTGTCTGATTAGTTTTACACCCACAGGGGTAACTAGGTATTTATGTGTGTGTGTAATATACAAAGGAGGCCTAGCACCAAGGGACATGGTGGACCCAGGGCAGGCAGCAACCATAGGGGACAAATATTTTGATCATCAATGCTTTCCATCAAAAGATTTGCAATCCAAAGGGGGAAAATGATAGAAATATTCACATATTAAGAGAACTCATTCTGATTTTTACATAATTAAACTTTCGGCTAACCAAAATAGCCAGTTTGTGGCCTATTAAACATTCATTGTACATATGCTTTAAGCATTAAAAAAGGTACATTTAAAATTCAAAATTATGCTATAAAAATCTTTGAGTGATATATAATTATTTGGCAAGGGATGTATCCATGGGGTCATACAACACTTACATAGGGCAAACATCTGTCTCCTTCAGATACAGCCATTGTGGAGCACGCTGAAGTTTTTCTGCTTAGGTCAAGGTGATTGTGTGTCATCTGTAGTCAATAATGTTGCATCCCCAAAACGACAAAATCACGAACTAAAGCCAACATTGTATTTTTAAAGTTCAGATTGTATCCAAGTTTCCTGATTTTTCCTCCCTCTCTTATTTTTTTCTATCCTTCCTTTTAAATAATTAAATCAAAGCTATTGCAAGAAAAATAAAAAATCAAAATTAACTACAGTTCAGGCATCCAAAATAGAGCAGGATGGCTATATAGATGTGGTTTTAGACATATTTCTGTATAACTGAAAACTTGACTTATCTGAACTGTATTATAGGCCAGAAAAAACCACAGGCAGGAGGGGTATCATTTCAGAATATGGTTTCTACTTGCATTTTGCTTGACAGTCATGATCTCCCCTGTGCTACATCTCATCCTTAGCTTGAGCAGAGAAAATCTGTTCATGGAGTGGGCAGCAACAATGGCCTCACTGCAAAATGAGTCTAATTGCTGGGTCTACAGCAAGCTGCCCTTGGTGTCCGCCTCTGGACTTCCATGGAAAATGGCCCTAGGTAATGCAACCATGTGGGTCAGCTCACCATCTTCCTGTCCTGGAGCATGCCACTATGTCAGAAGTGCACTTGTCAGTAAACATTACTGTATAACAATTTTACATGTTGCCAGGATTACTGCTCATGAAGTAATGTTGTGTGGAGGGGAGTCACCTGGCTCCCAGCTACACAAATCCAACTAGCGGGATTAACTGCTTTTTGTTTGGAAACACCTAATCAGCCCACTACTAATGGCACCCAACCTAATGTGGGGTGGCAGACCTGTACTGTGACTGCTGACACCTGGCTAGGCCACCAGAACGTGTCCTTTAAAGCCAAGGCCTTCCTCCCCTACTCCATGGGGGTGGCTCTGGGTTTGCGGAGGCCAGAGTGGTCTTCCCTTATAGCTAGATAGGGCATCACTGTCCTGGACTTCCTCCCCAGTGACCACATGAGCACTTTGCTCCAAACTTCGCCCGCTTCCTGGAGAGCCATTATGCTTAGCATGCCGGGTGTTTCCTGCTAACCTGCTTTAGCATCTGTTGTCTGCATTGCATTTGTGGTGCCTAGCTGCAGCTCACCTCTAACACCTGGCTCCAGGGATGTCGCAGATGATGGGTGGGCCAAGCTTTTGAGTGTCTAGCAGGGTGTGGAGAGGTGGAGAGTTTAATCCACTCAGACCACTCAAGATGACTGTTCTTTTGCTCTCTGTACACCCCCTGTTGAACCAGTCCCTGCCTCATCTACCCCCTAACTCACCTGTTAACTCACCCTAACTCTTTTTTAAAAAGAGGGGGTCTTTTTGGTCATCCCTTGCAGCATGTGGGACCTTAATTCCCCAACCAGGGGCTGAACTCACGCCCCCTGGATTGGAAGGTGGCGTCTTAACCACCCACTACCAAATAATTCCCCTGACTCCTCCTCCATCATAGACCCTAAACAGTAACTGCCCACACGCTTGCCCAGCCCCCATCCTCCAACTCCAGCCCCTAGCTAGTGATTGTTCTAATCCTTAGGCTAGAACAGTTCCACCCTGCTAGTTATCAAAGGGAAACACCCGTCTGTGACAGTCAACCTGAGGACCTAGGAGGGACCAGCTTCTCTGCTGGTTTAAACAGTGAGCAAACCTGAAGTCGATTTCCCCTATAACCTATAAAAGTTATTTTTTTCTTTTTTAAAAAATGAATTAATTTATTTTAATCGGAGGCTAATTACTTTACAAATTGTGGTGGTTTTTGCCATACATTGACATGAATCAGCCACAGGTGTACATGTGTCCCCCATCCTGAACCCCCCTCCCACCTGCCGCCCCATCCCATCCCTCAGGGTCATCCCAGTGCACCAGCCCTGAGCACCCTGCCTCATGCATCGAACCTGGACTGGCGATCTATTCCACATATGGTAATATACATGTTTCAATACTATTCTCTCAGATCATCCCACCCTTGCCTTCTACAGAGTCCAACAGTCTGCTTTTTACATCTGTGTCTCTTTTGCTGTCTCACATATAGGGTCATCATTACCATCTTTCCAAATTCCACATATACGTGTTAATATATGGTATTGGTGTTTTTCTTTCTGACTTACTTCACTCTGTATAATAGGGTCCAGTTTCATTCACCTTATTAGAACTGATTCAAATGCTTTCTTTTTAATAGCTGACTAATATTCCATTGTGTTATATAAGCACCCTCCCTGCCATAAAGTTCCCTCCCTCTACCCCTGGTAGCCACCGCTGCTGCCCTGCCACTTGTTTCTAAATGCAGTTATCGATGTAATTACCCAGAGGAGCCAGAAGGGGGCCTGAGTCTGGAAGGGGGCAGGAGAGTGCGTGAGGTTCCCTTTCTAACACTAAACCCGCTCCCTCAGGGCTGTCGTCACCCTCAGGAATATGTATACGTGTGTTTGGTTGGTCTGTTCTTGTGCAGCTTGGAAGTCAGAGACCCAGAAGAAGGAGGAAACTCAGCAGTACCTAATTCTACTTTGGGAGGAACCAAGGAAACCTGATTTTATTACTGCTGCCCTTGCACGCTTGGGAAGCATCTGTTCTTTTTTTGCCACATCACACATGATGCAGTTCACAGGAGATTTACCCCCTACAGGTGATCTTGCCTGTTCAAAAAAGCATCAAGTTATGCAAGCCAGGAGCTCGTTGTGAATCCATGATAATTTATATATCACTAGAAAATGTCAGCTCTTTATTCAGTTCGGTTCAGTCGCTCAGTGGTGTCCGACTCTTTGCGAACCCATGAATCGCAGCATGCCAGGCCTCCCTGTCCATCACCATCTCTCGGAGTTCACCCAGACTCATGTCCATCGAGTCAGTGATGCCATCCAGCCATCTCATCCTCGGTCGTCCCCTTCTCCTCCTGCCCCCAATCCCTCCCAGCATCAGAGTCTTTTCCAATGAGTCAACTCTTCTCATGAGGTGGCCAAAGTACTGGAGTTTCAGCTTTAGCATCATTCCTTCCAAAGAATACCCAGGGCTGATCTCCTTCAGAATGGACTGGTTGGATCTCCTTGAAGTCCAAGGGACTCTCAAGAGTCTTCTCCAACACCACAGTTCAAAAGCATCAATTCTCCAGCACTCAGCTTTCTTCACAGTCCAACTCTCACATCCATACATGACCACTGGAAAAACCATAGCCTTGACTAGACGGACCTTAGTTGGCAAAGTAAGGTTGGTCATAACTTTTCTTCCAAGGAGTAAGCGTCTTTTAATTTCATGGCTGCAGTCACCATCTGCAGTGATTTTGGAGCCCCCCAAAAATAAAGTCTGACACTGTTTCCACTGTTAGTAAGGTGTTATTTGTGACACAGCTCTCAACAGATAAAGTCACCATATTGTCTTCCAAACTGAAGTTAAGGTCCCTGGGCATTTTTCTACCACCTACACAACCACCTCCCTTATTTCAATGACATAACGCCTTTATCTGAATAAGTAAGTTAGATTGCTTTTGGTGAGAAAAGTTCCAGTGCAGAGTGATAAAGAAACAAGTCTTTGGATCAAATGGTGCCAGCCCCAGCCCTGTCTCTCTGGACCTTATTAGCTGAGTGACCTTGGGCAAGTTATATACCCTAAACCTGACTTGGTCTCTTTTTTTTAATGGTAGTATAGTTGATTACAATAGCTAATTTCTACCATACAGCAAAATGGTTCACTTATATATTTTAATTTCTTTTCCATTATGGCTTATCACAGGATATTGAGTATAGTTCCCTGTGCTATCCAGTAGGATCTTGTTATTTATCCATTCTATATAAACTAGTGCACATCTGCTAACCACGAACCCCCTCCAACCCTCCTGCACTCCTCCTCCCCCTTGGCAACGACACGTCTGGTCTCTGTAAGTCTGTTTCTGTCTTGTACATAAGCTCACTTGTATCATGTTTTAGATTCCATATGTAAGCGATATCATATGGTATTTGTCTTTTTCTGACTTCACTTAGTATGATAATATCTAGGTTCATTCATGTTGCTGTAAATGGCATTATTTCATTCATTTTTATGGCTGAGTACTATTCCATTGTGTTTTTGTACCACATCTTCTTTATCCATTCATCTGTCAAGGGACATTTAGGTTGTTTCCATGTCTGGCTATTATGAATAGTGCTGCTATGAACATAAGGATGAATGTATTTTTAAAATTATAGTTTCATCTGGGTATGTGCCTAGGAGTGAGATTGCTGGATCATATGGCAACTCTAGTTTTAGTTATTTGAGTAACCTCCATACTGTTTTCCATAGTGGCTGCACAAATTTATGTTGCCACCAACAGTGTGAGAGGGTTCCCTTTTCCCCACACTCTCTCCAGAATTTTTTATTTGTAGTGTTTTTAATGAAGGCCATTCTGATAGATGTGAGGTGGTATCTCGTAGTTTTGATCTGGACTTCTCTATGAAGAGTTGACTCATTGGAAAAGACCCTGATGCTGGGAAAGATTGAGGGCAGGAGAAGGGGCTGACAGAGGATGAGATGGTTGGATGGCATCATGGACACAACGGTCGTGAGTTTGAGCTATTCCGGGAAACAGTGAAGGACGGGGAAGCCTGGCATGCGGCAGTCCATGGGGTTGCAAACATTTAGATACAATTTAGCAACTGAACAGCAATTAGCAATACTAAGTATTTTTTCATGTACCTATTGGCCATCTATATGTCTTCTTTGGCATCACCGACTCAGTGGACGTGATTTTTAGCAAACTGTGGAAGATAGTGAAGGACAGGGAAGCCTGGCGTGCTGTAGTCCATGGGGTCGCAGAGTTGAACACAACTCAGTGAGTGAGCAAGAACCAAAAAAGGCCAAAAAGTGGACAGTGGTCCAATTCCTGGAAATCCCCACCCCTTCCCCAAAATAGTTGGAATAATCCTCCCACTCATTAGCCTATGAAAATATCCAACCCTATAACAACTGACAACCCTGTACCCTGGGGTTTCTCATCTTCTGAGATGGCCCATACCCTGTGGAGTGTGTGTCTCCCTGAATAAACATTGTTTTATTTTACTATGATTCACTCTTTAATTATTTCCTTCCAGGGCAGGAAATGTGGGTTTGATCTCTGGGTCTGGAATATCCCCTGGAAAAGGGAATGGCTATGCATTGCAGTATTCTTGCCTGGAGAATCCCATTGACAGAGGAGCCTGGCAGGCTACAGGCAGTTCAGGCAGTTTTAGACTCAGACATGACTGAGCAACTAAGCACAGTATGTCTTCTTTGGAGAAATGTCTAGTTAGGTCTTCTGTCCATTTTTCAAATGGATTGCTTTTTGTTGTTGAGTTGTATGAGTTCTTTGTATATTTTGGAAATTAAGCCCTTGTTGGTCACAGAGTTTGCAAATATTTTCTCCCATTCTGTAGGCTGTCTTTTAGTTTTATTTATGGTTTCCTTTGCTGTGCAAAAGCTTGTTAGTTTGATTAGGTCCCATTTGTTTGTATTTCTTTTGCCTTGGGAGTCTGACTTAAAAAAACTTTGGGATGATTTGTGTCAGAATGATTTGCTTATGTTCTAAGAGTATTATGGTGTCCTGTTTTTAAGTCTTTAAGCCACTTTGAGTTCATTTTTGTATATGGTGTGAGAGTACTCTAACTTCATTTATTTACATGCAACTGTCCAATTTTCCCAACACCATTTGCTAAAGAGACTGTCCTTTCCCCATTGTATATTCTTGCCTCCTTTGTCAAAAGATTAATTGACTGTAGGTGTGTGGGTTTATTTCTGAGCTCTGTATTCTGCTCCATTTATTCATGTGTCTATTTTTGTGCCCAAATCCTGCTGCTTTGATTACTGTAGCATTGTCTGAAGTCTAGGAGGGTTATGACTCCTGCTTTGTTCTTTTTCCTCAGGATTGCTTTGGCAATTCTGGGTCTTTCATGGCTCCATAAAAAGTTTAGGATTATTTGCTCTAGTCCTGTGAAAAATGTCATGGGTAATTTGATAGGGATTGTATTTGTCTTTATGTGTGGCCTTGCTGCACAGCATGTAGGGTCTCAGTTCCCTAACCAGGGGTGAAACTCCCAACCCTGCAGTTGAAGCACTAAGTCTTATCTACTGGACACCAGGGAAGTACTGTTATTCAAAACTAATTTACCCTTCTCCCCACCTTTCTTTGGTAACCATAAGTTTGCTTTCTATGTCTGAGTCTATTTCTGCTTTATAAATAAGTTCATTTGTATCATTTTTTAAGATTCCATATATAAGTGGTATTATATATTTTCCCTGACTTACTTCACTTAGTAATGATAATCTCTATGTCCATCCATGTTACTACAAATGGCATTTTATCATTCATTTTTATGGCTGGCTAGTATTTCGCTGTTTATTTGTACCACATCTTCTTTATCCATTCATCTGTCAGTAGACATTTAGGCCACTTCTGTGAACTGGCTCTTGCAACTAACACTGCAAGGAACATTAGGGTGCATGTACCCTTTTTAATTAGTTTTCACCTTTTGCAGACATATGTCCAGGAGTCAAGCTGCTGGGTCATGGATCTGACTTTAGATTTTAAGGGACCCCCATACAGTTCACCAGTTTATGTTCCCACCAACAGTGTAGGAGGGCCCCCTTTTCTCCATACCTGTTCCAGCATTTATTATTTGTAGACTTTTTGATGATGGCCATTCTGACTGGTGTGAGGTGATACCTCATTACAGTTTTGATTTTCATTTCTCTAATCATTAGCAATGTTGAACATCTTTTCACGTGCTTGTTGGCTATCAGTATGTTTTATTTGGAGAAATGTCTACTTAAGTTGCACCCATTTTTGGGTTTTTTTTTTTTTTTTAATATATTGATCTATGTGAGATGTTTATATATATTAGAAATTCAGCCCTGTCAGTCTTGTCTTTGCAGATGTTTCCTCCTATTCCATAGGTTGTCTTTTTTAGTTACCATTGTTGTGCAAAAGCTTGTAAGTTTGATTAGGTCCAATTAGTTTATTTTTGCTTTTGATTGTATTACTCTTGGAGATGTATCCAAAAAAATACTGCTGTAATATACTGACTTTATCTTTCTAAAAGTGAGTTTGAGATTAGTACAACTAGGATTGACTCATAGTGCTAAACAGAGCAAGAAATTTTTGGCATAAAGTATTAATATCTAGTAGCTATTATTACTACCATGTCACCTTCTCTCACCTCTACTGTGGCAAGATCCTTGAGAAGCTGTGTGTTCCTAAGGCTTAGCACAGTGCCTGGCATATGATAGGATATAGATTTGTTGAATAGATAAATCCATTTATCCATCATCCATCTAGTCAACATTTATCGAGCAATTGCTAATTGCCAGATAATGTACTACATACACACTAAAGATGGAACTGTGAACAAAACAGCAAAATTCTGGCCTCTCAGTGCTTACGATCTGGTAGGGAAAACAGATCAGCACATGTATGGTTTGACAGGGAGAAAAACAGCAGGGCTAAGGGCTTAGAGAGAGCCAGGGGTGGGTGAGGGTGCTTTTTTACATATCACAAAAGGTCTTTCTGAGAAGGTGATATGTGAGCAGACACTTAAAGGAAGTGAAGGAGCAAACCACACAAATGTGCAGAATGTGTATTCTAGGCTGAAGTTGCAAAGGGCCTGAGGTAGGCACATGGGTGGCATTTCTGAAGAAGAAGCCTGTGTGGCTGGAGAGAGATTAAATTAAGGAAAGGGCTTTGATTTCTTCTTCACTTGATCTAAATTGAACACACAACACAATCCAGTAATTGAAAAAGATGTATTAAAATATTCATAAAACAATTGAAAAAGAAAAATTAATGAGCATGATGGGGTTTTTACCGGGCTGAATACAGTTCCACTGAAAAACTACAGAGAGGAAATTTAAATGTCAAGTAATCCCTTGCAGGTACCCCCTTAGAAAAACCACGTGCAGTCTTAAGAGGCCTCATTCTGCCGAGAATCAGACATGAAAAGGACAGTCTGCCATCTGGAAGCAGGCCCACTGTTGTCGTCTGTGTCCAGGGATGAGGATGTTGGGACCCAGGAGAAAGGGCCAAAAGATTCAGAGGAGGTGGTATGAGGAGTTTCAGAAAAAGCCCCAACCCTGAAGTGCTCCACCCCAGTGTGAGCAGCTCCCTGCAGGCCAGTCAGTCACAGACCCAGAGTGGGAGGCCGGGACCCTTGCCCGGTGGAGGTGGGGAGAGGAGGCTCACAGCCGTGCTAACAGAAGTGATAGCTGGTGCGCTGGGTGGGAGCTTCACAAACATGCAGAAAAATAGGGCTCTTGCATTCAGGGGGTGTTAGGAATGTTCCATACATCGTAGATTCATTGGACCTGCTGAGAAAGGAGGAAAAGGAGAATCCCCTTTTCTCTGTTAAAAAAAAAAAATGACTAAGAAAATTACACACATCAATGCATACACTTGGTCTCTCCACAGCGTATTTTCTTCTTCCTTGAAATCTTGGATGGCTGTACAATTCTCACAGTGGGAGGGCTCACCAAGAGTGTCCTCATCCTGGCGGCCTGAAGAATGCTGACATCTGAACACCCGCATCCCTCCCCTACGCTGCCCCCGCTCCCCCTACACAAAAAGGTCTCCTAAAGGTTCTGGAGATTTCACCATGGAGGCAGAGAAGCCCAGGGTACAAGGCAAAGCTGGTCACTTTGCAGAACTGCTCAGGGCGAGTGTGGCAGGCACGTGTGACGACAAAACCCAGTCCTGCTGACATATATGTCAACAGAAAGTGAGCTGGAGCACCATGGGATTAACAGCAGTCTCTCAGAAAATGAAAGCCTGCGCATATGGGGCAGAGTTTGTCTGTAGCTCATACACTTTTTCTCTGTGTCACCACCTCCTAGACATCTTCAAATCTAAATTACTCTTTATTTCCTTAGAACTTGGCCTTCAAAGTCTCTCGCAAAGAGAACAAGACAGGAAGAAAAAAGGAAGCAGCTCTTGGGGGACCTCAAACTAAATGAGATGAAAACTAACATTTCCTGTCACACCCACTTACTCCAATGCGTTCAGGGACTATATCATCAGTATTTTCAATTTTAAATGAAGAAAATTCTTTACAAATCTGTCTTTAACCTCAAAGGCCTTGAAGCTATAGGAGCCAGGCTGCTGGAAGCATGACTGAAGCTTTATAAAGATTCTCTAGAGAGAGCTCTGCCATACCAGAGACTGGCAATCTAATTATTCCATTTCTGTCTACTTAGAAAGAAATGAAATTCTGCTCCTTCAGCTATGGGGACTTGTTACAAGCACGAAGGACTTCAGCAAAGAACATACCATACCTTTTGCTCTCCAAATAGTACAGTACTCCTCAAGCCAGTCCGGGTTCTCGATTTCAATTATGTATCGATTATGGTATGGATCTAAAAGTACCTGGAAAGAAATGACTTCTGGCACTGATCCTTTGCTAATCTTGCTATGATGAATCCACAAATTGAGATGATATGCTACAGGGTGTAATTTTATAGTCTATACAACACTGAAAGCAGAAAACTGCCCTGTATTTTAGAGAGAAAAATAGCAACAAAAATCACATGGTCTTCAAGTGGCATAGCAAATGGATGCTTTCTAAAAACAACTGCCAAATAGCCGATATACCCTGGGCTAAAGGCCATCCTGAACATGCTTCCATCATAGCATCTCCACTCTCCAACTACAATACACACAAAGGCGGGTTAAGCCCTTATATTAAAAGGCCGTGTCTATTAGAATACTAAAAGATCTGCTACTTTCCCCATTAAGGCAAACCACATCTAAATGATGGTGATAGGAATGTGTCTGAATTTTCTCAACTGTAAATGACCCTGATGGGAAGTACAAAACCAGCAAGACAATTTATATACACATAGAATCATACCGCCTCTTCATCATGCAACACTGGCTCCTTGCACCAGGAAGATTAAATAGAACATTTATACACATCCTTTATACACATCTTTTTCTCCCTCTATGACTAGACATGTGCTTCTCCACGTTCTGGTTTCCAAGGCCACGCATACTTATGGGCTACATTTTCTGCACAAGAGTCCAGTTTGGATTTGCTTATTGCTTAGGATATGATCGCGGTCTTCTCAATTTTTCCGAATGTCTGCGTACACCACAGACTCTGACTTGTTAATCCTGTCGCTGTGGTGTCCGCCAGAGTGGTCTAGCTGCGCATATATGACTGGGCCCTGGGGAAGAGAAGCAGAATTAGAGGTATGGAAAACCTGGTGGCCTTGTGAGCTGCAGGGACAGAAGCGATGATTAACGTGATATTGTTAGGGTTTCAGAGCAGAGAGTCCCCCTTTTGAATGTCTTCAGGAACATATTCTTCTTAGGAACAGTATGTCCAGGACTGACTTTAAAACAAGATTGGGTATACTTGGTAACTGTTCAAGATGGTACATAGAGATTTGTTATACTATTCTGTCTACTTTTGTTATCTGTTTTAAAATATCTATAACAATATAATATTCCTTCTCAAGAGTTACCCTTAAATACCTGTCACAGAATTCCTCAACTCTTGTAACTGGGATCAGAGTCTCAAGGACAAAGATGGGCACTTCTGCCAACCCAAGACCCACTGAAATCATGACTTTAAAAATGATACAAGAAATCAACATATGCAGTGCCACTCGAAAATACAATCAATTTTGAACTGATCATTTTATACAAATAGGTACTTAAAAAAAACTTCCTATATTCTTCCACATACCTACTTAGAGTATGACTCTTTTAGTCTAACTATAACCAATACACTGCCTCTTTGATATCTAAGATCAGGTAAACATTTTTCCTGTTTTAAAATTTAAAATAATCCCAAAGCCACATCTACAGACTTACAAGGAAAAGTCCTAGATGGAATAGAAGAGGCCCTCCTCTCACCCTGAGCAGTCAGGAAGAGGGCTGGCAGGGTCCCACCAGGACAGCAAGGCAAGGCTGCCTCGGGTCGAGCGAGTCCTGATTCTTGGGAGGACCAAGGGCTCAAGTATCAGACAGCTGGCTGTATTGCACAACCCTTAGAGTCCCTTCCAACCCAGAGATTCGAAAACTGTAAACAACAGCAACTACCGCAAAATAGCCTTCTTTAGGGGTAAAAAGAAGTTTGATATAACTCAAAGGCAATTGTCCCAATCCAGGGAATCTCTCCTTGAATAGTCTGCTACTGTGCTTAAGTTTTCAATTTTGAAGTCATAAGATCAGTAGCCAGAAGCATGTGGTTTAAAATAAACACTCTTGAAACTTCTATATGAATCTAGAATGGTAGATACATGACGTGTGCATCTGGCGAGACCCACAGAAATGCACAACACAAAGAGTGAGCCGCAATACAAACCATGGACTTTAGCGAATTAGAAAGTTCTCTGTATCAATTCATCAACCGTCACAAAGGTACCACAACCATCCAAGTTGTTAACAATCAGGGAAACTTTGGAGAGGAAGGAGTACATAGGACCTCTTTACTTTCTGCTAGACTTTTCTGTAGACTTAACACTGCCCTAAGAAATAAAGCCTACTTTATAAGAAATAACTGAATAAAATAAAATAAACATCCTCACTCGCATCTAGGAGTCCTACAACCAGCATCCTTTAATGCGCAGCGTGGGATCCTGTGGAGTTCAGGCACTCCAGCTTCCAGAGAAGGGATAAACCGAGCTATGCCATGGCGCACCTGAAAGAAGACTTCCCCAGTGACAGCCGAGGGCTAGACCCACCTGAACACCGGCAGACCTGCAGTCTGAGCTTCCTGAGCACGGCAGGGGCACTGCTGAGCACTAGCCGTGTGGCCTCAGGCCAGGCATATTCTTAACCCCCCAAGCATTGCTGTCTGCATCTCTAACATGGCACTAGCAATGGTATTGTATCTCTCAAGACTGTTATAAGAATTAGATGATATCTACAAGTAAAACTTAAGCAATGTCTGACAGCATTCAAAATACATCAATCATTTTTATCATGAATACACTATTATACAAATATAATTTAAAGTACACCACCGTTACCAATCAAATAAATCAAGCAAAGTCACTGTTTTTGGTCAGTGTGTGATACTTTTCAGGGCTGTGAAGGGTAATCCAACAGACCACGCTGCTAATACTGAATCAAACTGAAACCCTCTATATTCATCTCAGAAAGCTGCAAGTTAAATGTGATTCTAAAAAATAAAAAGTTAAACAAACAAATGTTGTTCAAGTCATTATTTATGGTGGTTTATGACATAGCAATAGGTAACCGATAAACTGTGTGAGTGGGAAAGAGAGAGAACAGAGAAATCAGCAAAGGAAAATAGCAGAATAACCTCTGAATCAGTCAGTAAATATTAATAAACTAGGAAGGTCTTTCATGTGAGACAGTATTGTCTTTCACGGCCCGAAGACACAACAGTTTGTCGAAAGGAGCTGGGCAAACACTGAAGGATAAAAGGAGCCCCTTCCTACTGATGGGTTAGTTTCTCCAAATTGCTTCCTGACGTCCTCACTCTTTCCCTCTTAGGAGCCCTTCAGCCAGCGGCTTTGTTAAATGCCTAGAACAGCCCCTGGCAGACTGTAGGTGCTGGATGCAAGGCGGATGAAACAATGAATCTGGAGGAATTCTCACCAGAATTGGGGATTGGGAATCTGCCAGTGAATGTAGCTCAGTTTTGAATAGCTCTCTAAAGTCTGGTCTGAGGGAGATTTGGAAGCTGATGGTACCCTGAGTCTCTGTGGAACACGCCTCAGGACTTTGACAAGAAGTCAATGGTCTTCTTTGGCTAAGACCACTGAGGACTTCAGGAGGGGCCAGTGAACCAAGAACTTGGAAATGCACCTGCTATATTGCTAAAACATTCACTTTGGGGTGTATGAGAGTTAAAACAATATCAATAATAACACCTATGCTAACCTAGCTATACATCCTGACACCTTTCCTCATTCTCTTTTTTTTTTGGTGCTGCCAGAAAGAATTACAACAACCAAGTGAAAAATCACTCCATACATATATATTTTCCTCAACTATTTATTATACAAATAATCCTTACTATTAAAAATGTTTCAAAAAAACTAATTGCTTGACCTAGGTTTATTCTTTTAGTTCCATTTAGAAATGAAATTATCCCTGGATACTGCCTGCATGAAATTTATTCTAATATAAAAACACAGTGGCGACGGAGTAGGGAGAAACTCCAGGAAGAAAGGGTAATGGAAGAGCAAGGATACCTATCTCTGAACACATTAATTTCTTAGAAGCGATTATGTCCTGAATTACACTCTCCATAGCCTCTGTGGCCCTTTAGAATCTGAATCTGGTCTTTCAGGCATTAGAGGAATCACCCTTGATACCCTAACACAGATATCAAGATTTGCTTTAACCACATGCTCACTGACTGTTCACAAAACACATTTTCAGTATTTATTTCACATCACCAAATACAGATGTGAAACAGTGTGTGTTGTGACATTTTTTGACATAAATGAAACTAATTATCAAAACAAAGTTGAAAAGAACTGGATATAGGCAGGACAGAATAAGTATATGTCTTAAGAGCCGCACGGATCTGGGTCTAATATCAGCTCTGGCAGTAGCTACTGACCTTGGGCAAGTGACTAAACCTAGCTCAGCCTTGGTTTCTTCACAAGTAAAATAGGAATAATGAAGGAACTTATCTCACAGGACTGCCGTGAGAACTAAATGAGACAATACACGTGTTGTACTTCTGGAGACCTTACATATCTATAGACTAAAGTGGACAAAAACATAACTTTTCCACTCACTGTCCTCCAAAAATACTTGCCCCCTGTTTTTTTTTGGCTGTGCCATGTGGTTTGTGGGATCTTAGTTCCCCAACCAGGGATCAACCTGTGCCCTCTGCAGCAGAAGCTGGAAATCCTAACCACTGGACTGCTAGGGAATTCCCACTTGCCTTTTGTATACAAAGCATTGTTTCCAGAAAAGGATCTAGAAAACCAATTGTCCCAAACATACACACACAAAGATTATTTGAAATCAATGTCATTCAAAACTAAGCTTTACAAAGAAAGATACTCCAAACTCTTAAGTAGTGCCTATCGGACACCTTTCCCAACCCAACTTCCCACTTTGTTTGTGGGAGGAGTCCCCTCTGCCTTTTTTTTAAATTAATTTGGAAACCAACTTTATTTTTGGCTGTGGCACAGGGCTTAGCTACTCTGTCGTATGTGGGATCTTCTCGGACCAGGGATTGAACCTGTGTCCCTTGTATTGGAAAGCGGTTTCTTAACCACTGGACCACCCGGGAAGTCCAAGAGCCCTCATTTAGTCCTGGTGGTCACTATCTTCACTCAGGTAATTTGACTCCACCCTCTCCTGCCCCCGGGGTTCCCCTCGTGCCTCAGCTGGTAAAGAACCTGCCTGCGATGCGGGAGCCCTGGGTTCACTCTCTGGGTTCAATCCTGGGTGTGGGAAGATCCCCTGGAAAAGGGAAAGGCTACCCACTCCAGTATTCTTGCCTGGAGAATTCCATGGACTGTATAGTCCACTGGGTCGCAAAGAGTCAAACAGGACGGAGCGACTTCCACTTTCACCTCTCCTGCCCCCAGGGGTAAAGTCAGTTATAACTGCTGCCCCCTTGCACAAGACTGGCAAGAGGCATCAGCATGTGACCCGCTCTGGCCAAGGGAACTAGGAGAAGTTCGCTGGGGGGCTTCTGGCAATTTTCCTTCATAATAAAAACCACCTGGGAGGAGATTCAGCTCTTCCTACAGGTGCCTTTTTTCACGAGCTGCCTCAAAGCATGGCAGTCATTTTGAGGTTGAGGGAAGGCGCCTGAGAACAACATGCCCAGAGGATGAAAGAATAAGATGGAAAGAACTTGAGTCTTAAGGACACTACTGGACTAATGAACACAGAGGCACCCTGCTTTGGAGTCTCTTGTGAGTTAGCAAATCTCTTACTGTTAAAGGTATTTTTAGTCAGGTCTTCTGTTACTAATCTTCCAATTATAACAAAAATAGTGGCCAAAGACAGTTGAGTAATACAGCACAATTAATGCCCTGCCTGGCTATTATGTTTTCATCTTTTGTAAATTTCCTTCCTGGAGCACTAGTATTGTTTCCCTTTTGATAAAATAACATGGAGTTATTCACTCAAATAGTAATGGCTAATGCTATTAGCCTCTCAGATGATGCCTGCAGGTAGAAAATGGAAGGTTTTGCTGATCAAGGAACATGTCAAGGAAGAAAGTACTAAGGGATAGTTTGCAAATATTCCTGTCACGTGTCCATTTCACACATCTGACTGCAGTACGTGGGCAGTGACTGCCTAAACCTGTCCTTTAAGGCACAGTATACCATGTTCGCTTGTGTGTGTGTGTGTGTTAGTCACTCAGTCGTCTCTGACTCTTTGCAGCCCCATGGACTGAAGCCTCCCAGGCTCCTCTGTCCATGTAATCCTCCAGGCAAGAACACTGGAGTCAGCAGCCAGTCCCTTCTCAGGGGATCTTCCCGATCCAGGGATTGAACCCAGGTGTCCTGTATTGCAGATGGATTCTCTACTGTCTGAGCCACCAGGGAAGCCCGCAGTGTACCATGAACCCTTATAATTAGCAAAGGAAAAATGAGAAGGTCTTTAGACGTCAACTTGCCCTAACCCATTACTTAATAAGAAGGTATTTAGACATCAACTTGCCCTGACCCATTATTTCAAAGATTAAGGGAACAAATGCTGAAGTTAAATAATTCCCTGCCAGTTTACATCATTAGCTGGACCCAAGAGTCAATACTAGTTTGTAACACATGACTAACCCTTAATAGACTAAGATGTCTATCTAATAAATATGAAGATTTCCTCAAGGTTGTTTGTTAGGATGTACACATAAAAAAATTCTCCATATCATGGAACAGCTTGAAGATGAAGGCTCCCAACAACCCAGGAGCGTCTGAGGTTCTGTAGGGCAGGGACCAAGTGATAATCATTTCTGTGTTTCCCATGTTCAGCTAACATTGCATATATGCTGAGCACTTAGATGTGTGTGGAAGTGATACATACAATGGAAAGATCAGGTTGTCAAAACAACTGCTACGTTTGGTTATGCTCAATTTATAAAAAGTATTTAATTTCATAAATTCCCTAATAAGATGAACATATTAGGTCAAGCCAGTTTTCTCCAAACAGAAACCTTTTCTGCTTCAGTCTGAACAAGTGGAAGATAGAATATCAAAAGGATTCTGGTGAGAACAACTTCCATAAACTCCTCTGGTGTTCAGACAGAGAGAGGTGTTTCTGTCACACACACTGAGGGTGCCACGTGATGGTGAGTAAGAGCACACACGAGTGTCACTTGAAGCCCTCTGGTGCTTAGGAATTCTGTGGAGTATTTGAAACAAATGTTTTAACCCCAGGATAGCAGCCCTTGTTTTAAGGTGACCTCTGAATGAAAACCTAAATAAAACAAAAACTGGAAGATAAATCTGTAAGGAAATCACAGTTCCAAGTCTCATGTTGACTGGCAAAGGCTTTATAAATTCCAGAATCAGGTTAAGGCAGAAAATATCTTAAACAAGTTGTACAACTATCAAATAAAAGACACATTATTACTTGATTAAAAATAACCAAGTAAGACAAAGGCTATTCCAGGTAATGTCACTTAACAGAAACCCTGATTTGCAACATCTTCAGCATTATGCACACCAAGAACTTCCAGATGTCCAGGCTGGGTTTAGAAAAGGAAGAGAAACTAGAGATCAAATTGCCAGCATTCACTGGATTATAGAGAAAGCAAGGGAATTTCAGAAAACATCTATCTCTGTTTCATCAACTAAGGTAAAGCTTTTGACTGTGTGGATCATGATAAACTGTGGAAAGCTCTCAGAGAGATGGGAGTACCAGACCATCTTACGTGTCTCCTGAGAAACCTGCATGCAGGTCAAGAAGCAACAGTTAGAACCCTGTATGGAACAACTGACTGGTTCAAGATTGAGAAAGGAGTTCGACAGGGCTGTCTGCCGTCACCCTGTCTGTTTAACCAAAACACTGAGCACATCATGAGAAATGCCAGGCTGGGTGAGTTACAAGCTCAGAATCAAGATAGGCAGGAGAAACATCAACAATCTCAGATATGCGGATGATACCACTCTAATGGCAGAAAGGGAAGAGGAACTAGAGAGCCTCTTGATGAGGGTGAAGGAGGAGAGTGAAAGAGAGTGAAGACTAAATATTAAAAACACTAAGATCATTGCATCTGGCCCCATTCAGTTCAGCTCAGTTCAGTCGCTCAGTCGTGTCCGACTCCTTGCGACCCCATGAATTGCAGCATGCCAGGCCTCCCTGTCCATCACCAACTCCCAGAGTTCACTCAAACTCACGTCCATCAAGTCGGTGATGCCATCCAGCCATCTCATCCTCTGTTGTCCTTTTCCTCCTGCCCCCAATCCCTCCCAGCATCAAAGTCTTTCCAATGAGTCAACTCTTTGCATGAGGTGGCCAAAGTACTGGAGTTTCAGCTTTAGCACCATTCCTTCCAAAGAACACCCAGGGCTGATCTCCTTTAGAATGGACTGGTTGGATCTCCTTGCAGTCCATGGGACTCTCAAGCATCTTATCCAACACCACAGTTCAAAAGCATCAAGTCTTCGGTGCTCAGCTTTCTTCACAGTCCAACTCTCACATCCATATATGACCACTAGACGGACCTTTGTTGGCAAAGTCATGTCTCTGCTTTTCAATATGCTATCTAGGTTGGTCATAACTTTCCTTCCAAGGAGTAAGCGTCTTTTAATTTCATGGATGTAGTCACCATCTGCAGTGATTTTGGAGCCCCCCAAAATAAAGTCTGACACTGTTTCCACTGTTTCCCCATCTATTTGCCATGAAGTGATGGGACCAGATGCCAAGATCTTCGTTTTCTGAATGTTGAGCTTTAAGCCAACCTTTTCACTCTCCTCTTTCACGTTCATCAAGAGACTTTTTAGTTCCTCTTCACTTTCTGCTGTAAGGGTGGTGTCATCTGCATATCTGAGGTTATTGATATTTCTCCCGGCAATCTTGATTCCAGCTTGTGCTTCTTCCAGTCCAGCGTTTCCCATTACTGCATGGCAAATAGAAGGGGAAAAGGTGGAAGTAGTGACAGATTTCCTCTTCTCGGGCTCCAAAATCACTGCAGATGCTGACTGCAGCCATGAAATCAGAAAATGATTGCTTCTTGGCAGGAAAGCGATAACAAACCTAGACAGTGTGTTGAAAAGCAGAGACATTACTCTGTGGACAAAGGTCTGTATAGTCAAGGCTATGGTCTTCCCAGTGGTCATATATGGTTGAGAGAGCTGGACCATAAAAAGGCAGCACATCAAAGAACTGATGCCTTCAAACTGTGGTGCTGGAGAAGATTCCTGAAAGTCCCTTGGACATCAAGGAGATCAAACCAGTCAATCTTAAGGGAGATCAACCCTGAATATTCACTGGAAGGACTAATGCTGAAGCTGAAGCTCCAGTATTTTGGTCATCTGATGCACACAGATGACTCACTGGAAAAGTCCCTGATGCTGGGAAAGACTGAGGGCAGAAGGAGAAGAGGGCATCAGAGGATAAGATGGCTGGATGGCATCACCAGTGCAATGAACATGAATTTGGGCAAACTCTGGGATATGGTGATGGACAGGGAGGCCTGACGTGCTGCAGTCCATGGGGTCACAAAGAGTTAGACACGACTGGGCAACTGAACAACGACGAGAGAGAAGAGGCTTTCGGGGACCTGCACTGAGCACAGAGAAAATAACCCAGGAACCAAACTGTGGGGAGCACTGAGGCGCTCCTCTCAAAAGCGACCCGAGGTCCGACTGCAAACGCTGCAAAAAGATAGTATAGATTGACACAGTGTGTGAACTGCTTCCCACTAACCTCCAGAAAATGCCAGAGTCAGGACTGGGCAGAACCCCGGGAGCTTACTCACAAGAGAGCTGAGCCTGGCTCTGACTCAGGGATAGCAGGGTGGGGTCTGGATGCTGAAAACGGGGCAGCCACGGAATGGCAGCCGCTCCAGGCTTCCTGCCTGGAGGAGCTCATGGACAGGGGAGCCCGGTGGGCTACAGCTATGGCCTCGCAAAGAGTCGGGCACCACTGCGCAACTAACACTTTCATTTTTAAGTCCACTTAATGAGTGCCTTCACTGTGAACAGACAACCAAGGATCATTGGGCATTTGAGGAAAGCTTCTAACATGACAAAAATTATAAGAGAAAAAAGGGAATTCAAAGGAAACAATAACAGAAGAAAACATTTTTTAAAAAGTCATATAAAACAAGAAAAAATTATACAGAGAGATAAGACAATGTATTCATGAAAACAAGTATGTGCTATTAGAATCTGAGAATAAGTAATAGTTCTTGAAAATTAAGAGGAAGATAACAGAAATTAAATATTTAATAAAAGTTGGAAGTTGTAGAAATTTTCTAGAAGAAAGTTGCAAAACAGAAAAAATAAGAAAGAACTGCTCTAGGAAATGATCCAATTCTTAACAGGAATTTCCAAAACAGAGAATAAGAAAAAGGAGGAGGAAAGTTTCCAGAGAATAATGGAAGACAATATCCTAACTGAAGGACTAGCTTCCAGATTGAAAGAGTTCACTGAGTAGCCAGTATAATGTATGAAAAAATCCCACAATTTTATAAAATTTCAGAACACAAGGGATAAAAAAAGACTCTAAGAGAAGGAGAATAAAGTGGCCCTGCATAAAGGAGGAGGCATCAGGACAGTATCAACTTCTTGGCGTTGGAAGCTAGAAAAATCAGCAATGCCTCAAAATGTGTAAGGAAAATGATTTCCAATGTGGAATCCTACCCAACCAGATTCTCGGTCAAGCTTGAGGAAGGAGAATAAAAACAATTTCAGACCTGCTGAAGACAAACATATTATTTTACAGTTTTGGAGGTCCAAAGTTTGAGATGGGTTTCACTGGGGTGAATCAAGGCATCAGTAGAGCTGCTTTCCTTCTAGGGGCGCCAGGGACCATCTGCTCCCTTGCTTTCCCCAGCTTATGGGAGCTGCTTGCATTCCATGGCTTGTGACCATGGAATGGTCATCTTTAAAGCCAGCAGAATAGTCTTCAAATTTCTGGCCCAGACCCTCCTGCTTCCCTCTGCTAAGGACCCTTCTGATTACATCTGGCCCACATGGATAATCCAGGAAAATCTCCCCATCTCAAGATCCGTAAGGTAACGATCTTGACATGTAATGTAACATAGCCCACAGGCTCCAGGGATTAGGATGTGGACATCTTTTGGAGGTCATTATTTTGTTTAGCATACAAAGCCTCAACATTTGTATCTGCTGTGCATCCTTTCTCAAAAAGTTACGGAGGATATGTTCTAACACACTATGGGAATAAAGTAAAAAGGTGAGGATCTGAGGTCCGACAGAAGCGAGAGAAAGCAAATTTCTTGGGAGGGCAGGCCCAGGATGACTCCTACACAGCGGCCTAAAGCACACCAAAGCCAGAAGATTTCAGCAGGCGTGTCTCCATGAATAAAATGAAGCCAACAGAGTATCTGATGTGTCTGAGTGTGCTCAGAGTTTTCTGCCTGGAGAATTTTGAGATGGAGTGCATTAATGGATAAGCACTTAGGAAACTAAGCAAATAAAAACCAAAGTAAAGATGAGCTCTGTAACAAGCACAATAAAATTGTACCAAAAACCAAATGTATGCAGAGCAACAGTGACAAAAACAGGTATATGTAACAGTGAAAAATAACACCTAACCACATACCCATACTGGGAAGAAGCATGTGGCCGTGTATATACTTGAAAGTGGATGCTGGGAAGAAAGGCTTGAAGGGAGGGACTAAATTCAGTAATAAAGTTGTTCAGAAATATGAAGATAAATATCAGGGAAAAAAATGGCAAAGAGAGAAACTTATCTGGCGATACAGTGGATAAAAATCCCCCTGCTAATGTAGCAAACACGAGTTCGAGCCCTGGTCAGGGTAGATTCCACATGCCACAGAGCAAGCGAGCACGACTCCTGAGCCTACGTGCTGCAAATACTGACGCCCATGCACGCTACAGCCTGTGCTCCGCAAGAGAAGCCACCGAATAAGCAGCCCCGGCACCAGAACAGAGAGGGCTGCTGCTGCTGCTAAGTGGCTTCAGTCGTGTCCGACTCCGTGCGACCCCATAGACGGCAGCCCACCGGGCACCCCCGTCCCTGGGATTCTCCAGGCAAGAACACTGGAGTGGGTTGCCATTTCCTTCTCCAATGCATGAAAGTGAAAAGTCAAAGTGAAGTCGCTCAGTCGTCTCCGACTCTTAGCGACCCCATGGACTGCAGCCCACCAGGCTCCTCCATCTATGGGATTTTCCAGGCAAGGGTACTGGAGTGGGGTGCCATCGCCTTCTCCATAACAGAGAGTAGCCCCTGCTTAAAACGGCCACAGCTGGAGAGAGCCCCGTGCGGCAACAAAGATCCAGCAGAACCAAAGAAAATGAGTAAATAAAAATTTAAAATAGCTACAAGAATGGAAAGTGTTCGGCTACTATTTCTTAAAATCTGTTTTTGCTTCCCTTTCCTTCTCAGCCTCCAATCAGGTTGCTTAATACTGCCTGCTAGCTTACTGCTGTATTTCTGTTCATGTCTCCTGGGTTTTCTTTCATGCTTTGTTTTGGTTAGTTTCAATTGCTTCTTCAAGTTTACTGAATGTTCCTTCCATAGTGTCTAATCTGTCATTTATGCCATCCAATGTTTTTTTCATTTCTAGAAGTTTTTTCCATTTTGGTCTTTTTTATATTTCTATTTCTCTCCATATTATGTTAAGGTTTCCCTTACAACCTTAAGTTTATTTTTAAGATTTATGATATTTGTTTTAAGGTCCTTGAATTCTATGAATTCTATCACCTATGTCACTTCTGGGTTTGCCCCTATTGATTGACTTTTCTCTTGACTATATGTTTTATATTCCCCCTTCTTTGTATGCTTGGTAATTTTTGACTGATGTCAGACATTGTGAATTTTTTTTTTTTTTAACCCAAAACCCTCTGTATTGGGGTAGGTTTCCCAGGTGGTGCTAGTGGCAAAGAACCCACCTGCCAATGCAGGGGACACAGAGATACAGGTTTGATCCCTGGGTTGGGAAGATCCCCTGGAGGAGGTCATCTAAACCCACTCCAATATTCCTGCCTAGAGAATTCCATGGACAGAGGAGCCTGAGGGGCTACAGTCCGTAGGGGTGCAAAGAGTCAGACATGACTGAAGGGATGTAGCACATACACATACCCAGTCAGACATTGGGAATTTTTTGGTGGCAGGTGTTGGATTTTGTTTTTTGATGTTTGTCTTTTTAAAAACTTGAAGCACAGTTAATTTACAATACCAGGTTAGTTTCAAGTGTACAGCAAAGTGATTCAACTATACACACACACACACACACTGTTTTGTACATATACTTTATATATATATATATATATATATACTTCTGTAGATGCTCGGATTTTGCTATATTGTTGTAAAGACTGGATTTTGTGCTGGCATGCACCTAAATTACTTTTAGATTACTTTGATTCTTTAAACGCTTCCTTTTTATGGTGGGTCCATAGCATCCATAATCTGGTGCTGATTTAGCCCTACTAAGGTGCTAATTTAGTCCCATTACCCCGATGGCTCAGTGGTAAAGAATCTGCTGCCAATGCAAGAGACGTGGGTTCAGTCCCTGGGTCCGGAAGATTCCCCGGAGAAGGAAGTGACAACCCACTCCAGTATTTTTTTTTTCCCTACTCCAGTATTCTTGTCTTGGAAATCCCATGGACAGAGGAGCCTAGAGGGCTATAGTTCATGGCATCACGAAGAGCTGGATGCAACTTATGCAACTAAGGTGTGACCATTCTGAGAACTCCAACCAATACCCTGTACATAATGAGTTCTCTCCACTCTGCGTTTGAGAAGACAAACTATTTCCAGTCCTGGGTAAGTTTCAGGGCACTGTACAACATACTGCTTTCCAGGCAGTTCTTCCTCTGGCCACCAGGACGTTTCACCCACGCATCTACAAATCTGTATTTAGCAAAGGCTCAGGGGGACCCACTCCAGATCCCGATGCGTCTTCTCTCTACACCTTCTTCTCTGGTGGGGTGCCTCGTAAATCCTAGCCACCCTGGCCTCCCCAGCTCAGTGGGACAGCTGAGCCGTTTCTGTCTCCCCTCAGTACCACAGTCTGGAAGATGTCTGAGAAAGCCTGGATGATCACGGGGCTGCCCTTTATCCCCGTCTCTCAGGAATCAAGATACTGAACAGCCTGTTTCCCAGTGCAGAGAATTCTTTCTTTCTTCCCCTACCCCCAGTTTGTTTTCAATAGGAGAACAACTTCTACAGCATTTCAAGGGCAGAAGAAAAAGTTTCCAGGGCTTCTTTAGGTATAATGTCTACCTGTAACTTTAATGCCTTTATTCACAACCTTATTCCTATTCACAGTCCAAATTAGTGAATTAGGTATCTGAGGCATACTATGTAAACTGAGAGAGAGAGAGACAGAAAGACACACAGATAAAAAGAATGAGAGAGATGAACAGACAGACTAGGAATCAGTAAGGTCCTGATGCTGTGAAAGAATATATGCTGCCTAGAAATCGAAGGTTCGAGCCCCAATTCTGTTGCTAACTGCTCTGTGCTTTTAATAATTTAACATCACAACGCCTCCGTGTCCTCACCACATATGACAACTGCAGACTAAGACTGTGGGGTAATTCTTCCACAAAACACTGTTAGCCTTTTCTTTACTTCCTCTTAAATCCACCCGCCCCACTACACCCCTAATCCCTCCTCCTCAGAGCAAAGTTATAACTGGCCACATTCCTTCTAACACTTTCTATCCCAGAAGAACAGAATCAGTATTAAGCTCTGGAATTTCTGCCATGCCACAATCATAGTTACATCAGCATGAACAAAACATAATACTAACCACAATGCTAGATTCCATGCTAGTTCCCAATAAAAGTTATTTCTTCTCTGTACTTTCTACAAAAAGCAGAAACCAGACTCTCCTTGTTCATCAAGCCTACTAATTATTCAAGTAACTGCTTACTTTCTATTTCTTCTAAAGAATTCATACAAAATAACTTTTCTGTTTTATTATCAATACCAAAATCAACTTACTCCTGTGAATTTCATGGCTTAAGGTACGCCTCAATATAGAATCTAGTTCACTAGCTTTAATTCTTTGAGCAACTAGGGAAGAAGTGTTTACATCTGACAGTCATCTCCTGATTTTCTTGAGCCAATCTGTTAGTGGCGGTTTGGTGGAAACCTTTACTCAAGTCAGATTCTTTTCCACATACTTTCTTGGGTTCCTCCTAAACCAACCTCTACATTCTTCTCTGCTTCTCTTGCTCTTTCTGTTTCACTCTCTCACAGCTTAGTATTATTCTTTTCCGCATCCCAGAACACGGCACAGCACCAAACTGCAGAGCATAGTACAGTGGACAGACCGCAGTCAGCTGTTACCTGGTGAAATCCAGAAGGCAGGCTCTTTACTAGACCCTCTGTGTCGGAGGGAGACTTCCGTGAAACCTGCTTAACTGGTGACACATCCTCTGAAGTATTGCAGCTGATAAGTTGGCGATTTGGAGAACAAATGTAAAAAAAAATAATTAAAATGGAAACATAAAATATAGAAATGCAAGTGATGACAAGATGAAGTAGCAGATATATAAAACAAAACTCAACAAAACAATGAGTATCAAAACAATCACATTTCTTGAAACTAATTTTTATCCCTGACACTAATTCTTCCAAGCCAGTGATGCTACTCCAGGGGAGGAAAAGAAACCAATGTGGGATGACCACTTTGCCCCAGTTTACAACAATGATACATGCTGAATGGGATTCTGGGTATAATATACATTTATCCTTTGGCTGCTTTGGGTTTTTCCCCTGCTATCAATCCTTCTTGGCATACAGGTTTAAAGGAGCAAGCTATACCTTCTTGATAGCAATTCGCTTTTGTGATCATCAAAGGCAAACCTCTTCTGAATGTGCTTCCAAAATGACAGTTACAGATCCAGGCTTGTAGTCTTGGCTCATCTCATACCTTCGATTCCCTGGGTCCCCATTGTTTGTTTCCCCACCAATTCCGCAACCAAACCAAAGAAAATCCAGGAAGTCATGGATCATAAGAAACTGTGGAATGCCACATCACATGGGCTGAACTTCTTCAGGGGCACAGGGGGTTTTCAACAGCAAGGCCTATCTCATAAATAAACCAGGGAGAATTGATGCCAGGAGGTAACTCATTACAGATTCCTTGATGGGATGTGTTTTCAGCAGAGCTAAAACCCTTTATGATGTACTTTTAAAAAATCTTAGAAGTATGGAGAGAATCACTTAAAGTGTCGTTATTAAGATCAAATCATACAGAGCATTCTGCAAACTGTGCTTTCTCTAGACCAGGAGGCTATACACCCCAAACCAAAATGGTTTGAGTATTCTAACACAAAGAGGGTCTAACTCAGTAATAATACAATTCAAGTATTAAAAAAAAATTAACACACACACACAGGCATGAAGAACATACATGTTCAGATGACCATAAAACCTGACAATCCAATTTCATTGGGATAGTACACTCAACATGTTTCTAATACAGACACAGGACATATTTGTGGACAAACCATGATAGCTGTTGGGTTAGCTCAGAGATAGATGGTTAGTTGTCAACAAGAGAGATGGGCTGAGTACACACACAGGAGTATTAACAGCAACAGCCAGTGTGATTGGTTACCATGTGTCTAGTGGGAATGGAAGAGGAGACCCAGCCCTGTTATAGTCCCAATGTGTCGTCTATGTCAGCTTTTCTTAAGAAGTGGAAGGTAAGCAGGATCTGATCTTGGCACACCAAGGCAGAAAAGGCAGGGGAGGAGGGAAAAAAAACAAGTGAGAAGAATAGCAGCGTTCATGATGCCATGCAAGATTCTAAGGCACACTTTTCTGTGCTTTCATTAACTCCAAAGCATGAATTAAGATTGGCCAGTCACTACCCGGATTAGCTTCATGTTGAAAACCAAAGTTCCGGTTATATTTCATCATAAACTACTCACCATGCAAGGGAGCGAGTATAGTCAGCAAAACAGAAACATTCCAAGCAAGTGATACCTGAATTTGAACACTGAAACTCCTGAAAACACAGCACTCCTAAAAAGTAAAGCAGCAGAGCCCAAAGAAAGAGGTCCTATCATCCACCAGCCAAGGAGTTCAGGGCATGCAACCCTCTCAGATCACAGCCCCTTCGTGCACTTGGGACGCAGCCCGTGCTCCATCAGCTGAAACCCAGCCTCACTCTCAGTCTTACCACACAAATTCTACAGAGCTTATATGGGCTAGCTGTCCAGCTGGAGTGGCAAAAAGAGAGGCTCCTTCAGTTAGACACGCATCCTCTGCTCAAATGGGTTATCTTTGAGAAGCCACAAGCAAAAAGAAAGTCTACTTTTCTTTACTGCTGGTATGTTTTGTTGTTCAACTGTTATTATCCCCTTTGGGTGAGTATAGCCATGCATTCAAGAGCAAGTCATAAACTACTTATAAAACTACAAACAGGAAAAGTCCTGCATCATCACATCAGGTACCAGCACACTCTCCCCAGGCATTGTTATGATTATTACATTTACCTAATTGAAGAGAAGAGCCTTGTAAGATTATTACCAAGAGATCAAATTAAACTCATACTGGAGCAAGAGATCTGTGGCTTAATAATACTAATCTCAGAGTGGAAGGTACTCAGAGAGCACAGGCTACAGAGCAGGCCACTTCACCAAACCTAAGAAAGAAACTGAAACAGATGTTAGCATCCCATTCCACGTTTAGCGGCAGTCCCTTGATCTCTGCTTGCCCACACAAAACACCGTCTAAGGAGACAGCTCAGTTCCAGCATGAAGGTTAACAGCAGCTAATTCTTTCACCATTCTTTTTCCATACAACATATAGAAGTTTTCACAAATTTTGACTCCTTCCCTCCAACTTTTCCCCTCGAAAGCAGAGCTTCTTACCCAGCGTAATCCCGTTTAGAGTTTCTCCTTCTGTAGAGAACAGCCAGAATCATGGTGATAAGCAGAGTGAGACCCAGGACCACGGCGGTAACTATACCCACCACTACCCAAACCGGAAATGCGGGCAAAATCTCTAGAGAGAAAGAACAACAAAATATGTTTAAGGTACATCGCTATAGAGAGAAGAAATGAAATTGTATTAAGTTAATAAACAAGTGTCTTCCTTTAGCAATTACCACACACTCTTTTATTATCCAAATTATGATATTCTAATACCTAACTGGTGACATATGAACATTAACTGATAAAGAATGAGCTTCAGAACTCAACACATTTATATATATATAAAATCCCTCTCAATGCTCTAATTCAAAGAAAAGCTGGGTATGTGAATTTACCTCAATCTATTCTTCAACAAAGCAGACTTTGTCTCAAAATGAAATCCAGAACCTGCATTTCCTGGTTTATTTTCCAAAAAAAGGTGAAGAAATAGCTATACTGTTTCTGCCAATGTTAAAGCTTTCTCCTGGAGAATATTGTGTGTGTGAAGTCGCTGAGTCATGTCCGACTCTTTGCGACCCCATGGACTGTAGCCCACCAGGCTCCTCCATCCATGGGATTTTCCAGGCAAGAACACTGGAGTGGGTTGCCATTGCCTTCTCCAAAGCATCTTCCAACCCAGGGATTGAACCCGGGTATCCTGCATTGTAGGCAGACATTTTACTGTCTGAGCCACCAGGGAAGTCAGAATATTAAAATAACACTAATCTCCTTTTCCATTACCCACCACATGTAACTATAATGAATTTGGTCTTAATTCTAACTAACAATGAAAAATTCATACTCCTGGAATCTGATCCATATGCTCCGGACAGCAGGTATATAAATGGAGAAATTGAACACTCCAGTTGGAATGAGTTCCCTGACCCCCACGGATGTTTCGTAGAGCCACAGTCCATGGAAACAGGGATCATAACTGTATGGCAGAAATACCCCTTTCAAACACAGCCTGAACCATAACTCTTAAGGGGACTGTATCACTACTGCAAAAATATTCAAGGAAGTACCTTTCTCTACAACATAGAGCCTAATGTGTCCTGGCTGGACAACAATGTCAGGAGGGTTTTTGACATCACAGATGTAGGTGCCATTGTGTATAAACTGCATATTTTCTATGTTGATTGATGCATCTTTCTTGTCAAGGTCTCCAGCCCAGCTGATTCTGTCCTTAAATGGTGGATAATTCCCAGCATACACTTGCCCTTGGGAGTAGTGGAAAAACTGCAATTAGAAAAAAGAACACATGAGCTATTCTCCAAGGCAGAAGTTCTAAACACTAGTATAGGCATACAGGGAAGGGTTCTTTTTAAAAACACTTCATTTGAGGAGCTCCAATCAAGATTGTGGAGGAAGGATATGGAAAAAAAGACTGCATCCAGAAAGAAATGCCACATCATCAAGATGTGATGATAAAAGAAATCCCAAATCTTAAGCAATGGAACCCAAGCCAGACAGGGGTTTAGAAATCATGGAGCCCAACCCTCTTTCAGCTGAAGAAATGAACTTGTACACTATCTCTAATCCTCTCAGTACTCCTGGGATGTAGCAATTACCAGCCATATTTTAGCCTTCTCCAAAGCATCTTCCAACCCAGGGATTGAACCCGGGTATCCTGCATTGTAGGCAGACATTTTACTGTCTGAGCCACCAGGGAAGTCAGAATATTAAAATAACACTAATCTCCTTTTCCATTACCCACCACATGTAACTATAATGAATTTGGTCTTAATTCTAACTAACAATGAAAAATTCATACTCCTGGAATCTGATCCATATGCTCCGGACAGCAGGTATATAAATGGAGAAATTGAACACTCCAGTTGGAATGAGTTCCCTGACCCCCACGGATGTTTCGTAGAGCCACAGTCCATGGAAACAGGGATCATAACTGTATGGCAGAAATACCCCTTTCAAACACAGCCTGAACCATAACTCTTAAGGGGACTGTATCACTACTGCAAAAATATTCAAGGAAGTACCTTTCTCTACAACATAGAGCCTAATGTGTCCTGGCTGGACAACAATGTCAGGAGGGTTTTTGACATCACAGATGTAGGTGCCATTGTGTATAAACTGCATATTTTCTATGTTGATTGATGCATCTTTCTTGTCAAGGTCTCCAGCCCAGCTGATTCTGTCCTTAAATGGTGGATAATTCCCAGCATACACTTGCCCTTGGGAGTAGTGGAAAAACTGCAATTAGAAAAAAGAACACATGAGCTATTCTCCAAGGCAGAAGTTCTAAACACTAGTATAGGCATACAGGGAAGGGTTCTTTTTAAAAACACTTCATTTGAGGAGCTCCAATCAAGATTGTGGAGGAAGGATATGGAAAAAAAGACTGCATCCAGAAAGAAATGCCACATCATCAAGATGTGATGATAAAAGAAATCCCAAATCTTAAGCAATGGAACCCAAGCCAGACAGGGGTTTAGAAATCATGGAGCCCAACCCTCTTTCAGCTGAAGAAATGAACTTGTACACTATCTCTAATCCTCTCAGTACTCCTGGGATGTAGCAATTACCAGCCATATTTTTATAAATAAGGAGATTGAGACTCAAAGAAGCCATTTGCCCAAGGCCACAATGATAACAGGTGGTAGATTCAAAGTCAGGACCACCTGATTCTTCAAAGCCAACGCTCTGACGGACACCATGATTGAGCCCAGTGAATCCACAAGTTTCATCCTCAATTCACAAAGCTTACCATTAAGATACACGAGGGCATCAAGAAAAAGAAGGCAAAATATCACAGATCAGTTAATCTGCTGGGTTACCCCATTTTACTTATTTGTTTCCTAAAGAAAAGTTGTGGATATGTGAAAGGAACACAGCCCAGACAACCCAAAACTGTCTCGTCCGCCTTTGCAGGCTCGGCCTTTAGCCCTTTCTCTTTGCAATCCCATTCTCCCTGCAGACCTGCTTTCAGCAAAGGAACTCATTTCTCAAAGTAACTTTCTCAAACCCAGTCCCCTGAAAATAAGGCCAGCCTGGAGGGTGGGGATCTATTTTCATATGTGGCTCCAATCTACATGGCTCTGCTGGAGGCCTGATGTCTTTGTTCTTATCCACCGATGGGGAAATTGTAGGGTTGGGGGTGGCAATCAGCATTAGTCAACCACTGAGTTGTACTAGCAATGCAAACACAACATTTTCAGAATATTTTATAGAAGCTGAAATCTCATCCATTCCTATGATTTAATGGCCATCTATATTTTGTTAACTTCTTAATCTCTCTCTCATCCATAATACTCTCTGGAGCTCTAGACTCCTAATCCAACTGCCTACTTACTTTAGCTTAGCCGTCCCCACCCTCCCGTTTGCCACCTTATCCTACAAACTGCATCTTCTACCTGTGACATCTTGACGGACAACAGCATGCCAGTCTCCCAAACCATCCATTTTGGAATTATCATTGATTCCTCTTTCTTCCCATTCAGTTAGTCTCCCAAATCTGTCAATTCTATCTTCTAAGTTTCTATTTGATTCCCACCAATACTACCTGATTTTATGTCCTCATTATCTTGGACTGTATGACCTTTTAACTGGTCTCAAGTTCCTCTAATCCATCCTCTATAATGCTTAAATGATTACTGGGAAAAAAAAATTTTTATCAAATATATACCCTGTGTTTAAAATAAGCTAATGCTTGTCAGGAACTATGAAGGGTCTGAGATTTTACACTCCTTGCAACTCAGCCATAGGTTCACAGATGCTGGCAGAAACACAAGACTCACGGGAAGTCTCTGTTCTCCTGTTAGAAGACTTGGACACAAATAACCCTATTACTTACAAACAGCCAGCAGCATGCTTTGATCTGTGGCCCCTGCCCCTCAAAGCCCAGAAGGACAGCATGGAGGGACTAGGGTGGGTGCTGTGCACACAGAGGCTCTGCATCACCGCTGAGGAGCCCCAGGCTTGGAACATCCCAATCTTTTATAATGAGCAGTAAGCCCATCTGACCTTTGCCCCAGAGAGAGGCATATTACTATCGTGGACAGTAAGCAAGCCTGTCTTCTGCTCCAGAAGGAGACACCCTCTCAGGCTCCTAAGACTAGTCACTGTACGAGAAAGGCAGCCAAGGCCTCTGCTTGCAAGATGAACAGAAATGAGAAATACCATGAAAAATAACATTCTGACACTCATAACCACTCTACAAGGTAAGATTCACCTGCCAGACATTTTGCAAGTGAGAAAAGTGAGGCTCAGAACTTTAGTGACTTACTCAAGGTCACAGGTCTTAAGAGACAGAATTCAAACCCAGCTCTGATTTCAAAGCTTAAGCTATTTCTGTTATTTTAATGCCTCTCATGTCTGATCATATCTTGCCTGGCCCAAGCCCTTCACCCTCGCTTCTTTACCAGGAAATAAACCATAAGCTCTTAGCTTAGCAAGCAAGTCTTTCTATCATCTGGTCTCTGCTTTCCTCTCTACCTCATCTACAGACATTCCCTGCCCTGTATTTTTGAAACAGTAATAAAACCTACACTACACCTTTCCCACTGCTGGGTCTCTGCAACCCCTCCCTCATTAGACCTGGTGCCTCTGAAACTGTATTTGTCTCTGCGCTTCTCTGCACTTGGCATATCACTGGAACTGTATGTGTTTGCTGAACTGCGTGATTGATAATGATTTGGTCAAACCAGTAAGAAAGAGTAACAAAATGGTAAAAATAAAATAAAATAAACTCATACAAAAAAGAGACTAGATCTCCTTGTAAGTGAAAGTTAGTCACTCAGCCATATCTGACTCTTTGTGACCCCATGGACTGTAGCCCACCAGGCTCCTCTGTCCATGTAATTCTCTAGACAAGAATACTGGAGTGGGTTGCCATTTCCTTCTCCAGGGGATCTTCCCAACCCAGGGATGGAACCCAGGTGTTCTGCACTGCAGGTAGACTCTTTACCAACTGAGCACCAGGGAAATCAGATCTCCTTATCAACCAACATTTATCAAGTAAAAGCCAGTGATAACATCCTGAGGGACATCAAAAGTGTAAGACAGGTCTCTACCCTTAAAATGCTTCCATTCAAGATAATGAAGAGTGAAACTGTTCTAGTAAGGCACACTCTTTCACAGGAGAGGCCAAGATGTGGGCAGGGAGTTTTAAGAACAGCTAGAAAGGGAGGACTTCCCTGGGGGTCCAGTGGTTAAGACTCAACGCTTCCAGTGCAGAGGGCACAGTGTTAATCCCTGGTCAGGGAACTAAGATCCCAAATGCCTTGTGGCATGGCCAAAAAAAAAAATAGCTAAAAGGTCAAAAGAGGTATTTAGAGGGATCAGAATGTGAAGATGGGGCAGAACTTAAATGGTAAGAGCTAAGAAGTGGAAAAACAAAGCATCGAGTTCTTTTTGCTAGACTGAAGGAGATCACAGATGAGACCAGAAGTGGGCTGGAACTCAGTTGTGAGGAGTTTTGAATTCCTGACAAGAACTGTTCGCAGTGGGAAACATGAGGATTCTGAAGAGGGCAGTGATGAGGTGAAAGAAGTGTTTTAAGATGAGGCACCTGGTGGACTGCAGGGGTGGCTTGAAAGATGGATGATATGAAGTGGAGGAATACTCAGGGGTGTTACTGCACCAGCCCTGGCAGAGTTTTTATCATGTAATGGAGAGCAGAGAAGCACGAAGGTTAACAGAAATCTAAATGCCAGATACAAAGTAGGAAGATCCAGCAAATGTTCTTATTTCTTGGTTGAGTGTGAACGGTGGAAGGGAAGAAGCTATGGACGGGGGAGGGAAGGACAAAAACCCCACCAACAAAACACAAGATTAAAAAAAAAACAAACAAAAAAATCAGGTCCCTAGAAGAAAATAAATACCCAAAAACAACTAGCAGAGAAGGGAACACTGGGTAGAAAAGATGAGCTCAGTTTTAGATACAGGGACCCTAATTCCATGGACCAGAAAAGCCACCTTTGGTATTTTGGGTTTGATTTTACTTCTCTTGAAAATCTATAAAAATTAAGAGCATCCTACTCATCTTATTAACTGGGCACCAACATCTAGGGGTTAAAGCATCCTGTTTCAGTAACTGAACATTCTGGAATTAACTATGATCAGATTGATATGTAGGTATAAATTGATTAGCTAAAATATAGCATTAACCAGAAATACAGCCTCTTCTCTTCTTTTTCTGGCTGCACTGGGTCTTTGTTGTGGCTCATGGACTCTCTGTGGTGCCAGGTACATGTGGCACATGCAGCTGCTGCATGCAGGTTTAGGTGTCCCGAGGCATGTAGGATCTTAGGTCCTCAGCCAGGGCCCCACCCCTCATCCCCTGCACTGGAAGGCAGATTCTTAACCAGCGGACCACTGGGAAACTTCCCAGCATGCTCTTAATATTAAGGCTTAGGGTATGTAAACATGCACGACGCACATGGCAAGGATGTTTTGAGCATAAGTAGAACTGCTCTTCAAAGGAAAGAGCATCTAGGTGCCTTCCTGACGATGCTTTACTTTCTATAGATTATATCCCTCACTTCTAGTCTGGCCAAAGATATCACTGGGAAATCATTACAAATTTAAATAATTCTTTGAACTCTGCTGGGTAAATCTGTGTGTTTAATTTTGCATCTATAGGATACATGTTCCACATTAATAACATGTTTACAACATGAATGCAACAGAATGCCTCTGACTCTGTTTTCCCATGTTATATGTGTATGGGTTCCTGCTCTCACTCACTCTGGGACTCTGTTTTACCAAGAATTATACCTAACTGGACCCTATGAGGAAGTTAACTAAATATGTAATCTCTGACTTTACTTCATCTTTCCTTCCTTCTAAGGCACAGCACCCAAGGGTCTCCCTTTTTATAAATCCGAAGGGACACAAGTCCATGCAAAGATTTGGAAATCAGGTATATATCCCAACCCAGGAGACAGATGATAGACGATAAAGATATTAATATTGGTAACAATATCGATAAAAAGTTACATTTAAGAGATGCTGAACTTATTTTTTTTTTCCTGGAGAGTCTGAGGCAAGAAAAGGGCCTTGAAGTGTCACTGGCTTATTTTGCAAGTGCCCAATCAGAAGATGCATCATTAACCACACGAGAGAAGTAAAGAATCTCATGAGGCCATCGTGACATGAGTCAGTATGGCCATCGCCAAAAAGTCTACAAACAATAAATGCTGGAGAGGATATGGATAAAAGGGAATTCTCTTACACTGTTGGTGGGAATGCAAACTGATACAGCCACTATGGAAAACAGTACGGAGATTCCTTAAAAACTAGGAATAAAACCACCATATAACACAGCAATCCCACTACCGGGTGTATGACCTGAGGAACCCAGAATTGAAAAAGATACATGCAACGCAGTGTTCCCTGCAGCACTATTTAAATAGCCAGGACATGGAAGCAACCTAGATGTCCACCGAGAGATGAATGGATGAGGAAATTGTGGTACATACACATAATGGAATATGACTCAGCTATAAGAAAGATGGCATTTGACTCACTTCTAATGAGGTGGATGAACCTAGAGCCTATTTATTATACAGAGTGAAGTAAGTCACAAAGAGAAAGACAAATATTGTATATTAACACATACATATGGAATCTAAAAAGATAGTACTGACTATCCTATATGCAGAGCAGCAAAGGAGACACAAACCTAAAGAACAGACTTTTGGACAGTGGGGGAAGGAGAGAGCGGGATGATTTGAGAGAATAGCACTGAAGCATATACATTACCATAAGTAAGTAGATAGCCCCCGGGAATTTGATATATGATGCAGGGAACCCAAAACCAGTGCTCCAGGACAACTTAATGGGCCGGGAAGGGGAGGGAGGTGGGGGTTTCAAGAGGAAGGGGCCATATGTATAACTAATTCAGATTCATGCTGATGTATGGAAAAATCATCATAATATCCTCTAATTATCCTTTAATGAGAGGATAATATATATATCCTTTATATATCCATAATATCCTTTAATTATCCTCGAATTAAAAAAATAAAAAGACCACCATGAGAGAGGACCCGTAGAGATGAAATAAGCATGCCTACCGACACCGTGGTGTCGGTCCCCTCTGGCTGGAAACTCCAGGAGACTGAGGTCAACGTGCCAGTTGAGTTAGTAGACTTGAACTTGCATGTCAGCTTCCCTTGTGTCCCATTTGCCACGAAGATTTCTTTTGGTGTATACACCTCCAAGGCCGATACACCATATGTCACTGGAGAGAGAGGAACAAGGACAGTTTAGGAGTAGGATTTAGCATGAATACCACTATGCATATTTATCTGAGGACAAAGAAAAGATAAAAGAACGTTATAAACTGTATACAGTAACCCACCGCCACTGTATATTAAAGTCTGGGATTTTTGTTTTTTAGTAAAAAGACATTTTTACTAGTTCAGTTCTACCTAATATTTATGTTTTCTTTTGAATTAACAGACTTTAATTTTCAGAGCAGTTTGAGGTTTGCAGAAAAATACATAGTTCCTGGAACGTCCCTGGAGGTCCAGAGGTTAAGACTCTGAGCTTCAGGCAAAAAAAAAAAAAAAGGGAGTTCCCATATATTCCCTCTTGCTTCCCCCAAGTTCCAATTTTCTCCATTGTTAACATTTTCCATTCAGTTCAGTTCAGTTCAGTCGCTCAGTCGTGTCCGACTCCGTGCGACCCCATGAATCGCAGCACACCAAGCCTCCCTGTCCATCACCAACTCCCAGAGTTCACTCAGACTCACGTCCATCGACGTTAGTGATGCCATCCAGCCATCTCATCCTCGGTCGTCCCCTTCTCCTCCTGCCCACAATCCCTCCCAACATCAGAGTCTTTTCCAATGAGTCAGCTCTTCGCATGAGGTGGCCAAAGTACTGGAGCTTCAGCTTTAGTATCATTCCCTCCAAAGAAACCCCAGGGCTGATCGGCTTCAGAATGGACTGGTTGGATCTCCTTGCAGTCCAAGGGACTCTCAAGAGTCTTCTCCATCACCACAGTTCAAAAGCATCAATTCTTCAGCGCTCAGCTGTCTTTATAGTCAAACTCTCCCATCCATACATGACCACAGGAAAAACCATAGCCTTGACTAGACGGACCTTAGTCGGCAAAGTAATGTCTCTGCTTTTGAAAATGCTATCTAGGTTACCTACCATTGAATTTCAGTGTGTCAGATAACATGTGTATTCAAGAAATAACTAACCACACTGGGTCACATATTCCTCTCCTCATTGAATTTTTCAGTTAGCCTAAGCCCAGAAAGTAGTAATTAAAATGTCTATCATTTCAAGATCTACAATCAGAGGCAACTGCAGGAATTATTAAGTTAAGGACTGTTGCTAAAATAAAATAATCTTCACCCCAAAAGAAACTCTTTCAAGGACTAAATGAAAATTAGAAAGAAACCAATTTGGCCTAAAAGTGGAAACAGAGTTAATACAGAAAAGATTCAAAACACCCATTTTCAAAATAAGATACTTTTTAAAGAAATAGTTGGGAGAGAATCCCTATCTACAGTGTTCCAATTATTCTTAGAATGTAACAGATGAGTAGAAAAAGGAAGGGTATTGTCACACAGGACTGATGGTCATTTTCAGAATTTTTTCTCCCTGAGGTCTTTGTGACTCCAGGCCAAGGAGAGCAACAGTACTCCCCCATTCTCTCCAACTATCTTCCAAATGTTTATTCTCAGGACACAATGGGCACTTATGGCCGTTCTTCTAAATAAACTGATAGCCACACTGAATCAAGTAGATTTTTTTCTGCTAAAGAGGGTGGATTATTATTATAGAGAACAGCAGATGATTATTCATGGTCCAAACCTCAAAACAAGACCTTCTTTTAAGCAAGAAGCAAACAAAAGACACCCCGTGCTATTGTGGGTAGGCAGAAAAGCAGCCCCAGGGCACTTGAGCTCATAATGAAGGACAAAGCGCAAGAATGGACAATGTGACTTATTCCAGGAAGCAGCACTGGGTTTGTAACCCTTATTTACTCTGTGTGATTTTGACTAGTTTTCTCCACTGTGAGGAGCACTGCAAGGAAAGTCACAGTCTTTAAAATCAATAAATTAACTTTCTCAACGATTTTCTCAAACAAGATCCCTGCTCCGAGATCTAGCTGCAAGAACTGTTACCCTGAGAAGGCATTTAAAGATGGAACTAGGCCAAGTGCCCAAGTTTACAGTCATGTAATTTTGACCAAAAGACCAACCAAATCCCTAAATGGATTTTGAGACAATATATTTAAGACAGACAATTATGTCAAAACTGGTTAGAAAACAAGTGGCTTTTAAAAACAACAACATATCATCACTCTGGCTAATTTGGACATGTAGTTTTAAGAGTCAGGAAAATCAATTCCAACTCCAGCCAGTCAGCTAGTTGCAGAAAAATGAAAATACATAACTAGTTAACCTCCTCTTATCCCTGACTCTCTTTCTCTTACTCCTTTTGTAATTCTTGGAGATTCCATTAGTCATAGGAAGAAACTTCCAAAACCCTGGTCTCTTTATCTTCTTTTTCCCGATAATCTTGTCCTCAGGCTCATCCCAGCTACTAATTCCCATAACCACAGTCTAGATGGGGCTTCCCCGCCACGGCACTACTGTCAGGCCAGATGAGTCTTTGTTGTGGAGGCTCTCCCACGCGTGGATGTTCAGCAGCATCCCTGACCTCTACCAGGTGTCTGAAGTATCTTCTCCCCTTCCAGTTGTGCCAACCAACAGTGTCTTCAGACAACCACAGACTTCCCCTATTCAGGGCTAAGTTGCTCCTGGTTGAGAACTGCTGCCCCAGATCCTACCATCAACACCTGTGCCCCCTCCACAATCTTATTTCAGGCTCTCTACCCTCTGACCACCTCTGATCTTTCCAGAACATTTCCTCCAAAACCCTGATTTTATTGAATCCTTCAGCCACATTAAAACCCAGAATCCATCAGTCCTGCAACCCTTCTACAGTCTCATCCAATCTGCATCTCTACCAGGGCAGCTGATCACAGATGGAGAAAAGCACACAATCCCACTGACTGGGCTTCCCCTTAAATCCATGGCCACTAACGTCAAACAGGACCCTTAATGGTGCTGAGCGATCCTCCCACATGCCCCTCTCCGTCAAGGATCCACTTTCCTAAATGACTACTTTATGCCTTCTCTTCAACCTCAACTGTGGACTCCCCCTCTGCTTCTGCTCAGCTAATGACCGTGCTGCCTGTTTCCGTGAGAAAACAGAATCGGAAGAGAACTTCTCTGTGTCCCCAACCATATCCTACCCTCCGCCTGCATTTGTGGCCTGTCCTTCCTCTGCAGGAAATGTGTGTGCCCCTCTTCACTGTGCACTGCGTCTCATCTTCTCTCAGTCACCTAGAGACACTGATCTAGCAACTCTCGCTTTCTCTCCTGAATGTTTCATTCTCTACTGAGTTACTGCCATCAGCCATAGAACTATATACATTTATATAGTATTTATTATTCTATATATACTATATACTTTAGCGGAAAAAAATCTCGACCCTGCATTGACCCCCAGGTAAGATCTCTTTGCCCTCCTCTAATCCACAAATCTTAAAATAATTATCCACTCACTGTGCCCAGTCTCCCTCCTCCTATTTTCTCTTGAATAAACCCTGTTCAGGCTTTCATCCCCAGCACTCCTCTAAAACGGTTCTTGTTAAGAAATCCAGTGACTTCCATGTGGCTAAATTGATGGCTAATTCTCAAATCTCATCTTACTGACTGAACTACATTAGATACAATTGATCACTCCCTCCTTGGAACAATTCCCCCCCGCCCCCCCCAATTTGGTATCAGTATCTCATCCCTTTTGATTCTCTCATCAGCTCCTCCTTTTCTAGTCCCCTGTCCTCTGTATGCAACGCCACAGCCTGAATTGTATCATCTGTGTCCAAACATTTGTCCAAAATTGTCAAAACATTTCTCAGTTTTTAGCAAGCAAATGAAAATAAGACACTTTGGGGAAGAAATCAGATCATTTTACTTCCTGTCTCTTATACACATCTTTTCCTCTGTATGCTAGACAGCCCCAGATCATCCCTCTGAACTCTTAAAAAAATTTTTTTTTATTTTGGCTGCACTGGGTCTTTGTTGCAGCACAAGGGGCCTTCTGTTGCGGTGGCGCTCAGGCTAGAGAGCACACGCGCTCAGGAGGTGCGGCACATGGGCTTAGCTGCCCTGTGACATGTGGAATTGTAGCTCCGTCCAGGGGTCGACCCTGTGTCCCCTGCTCTGAAAGGTGGATTCTTAACCACTGGACCACCAGGGAAGTCCCTCACCCCTCTGACCTCTTATCCAGTCATTCTCTTGGTGACCTCATCTAGTTTCAGGGCTTTAAATATCTCCTAAATGCCGATGACTCCCGTACACACACACACAAACATACATATGCAAGTGTTTACCCAACAATGTCACTTGAATCTAACTGGCATCTTAAATTTAACAATGTAAAGATGATTCCCACCTCCAAATCTGCCTTCCACTTCAATAAGTGGCAGCTCTAGCCTTCTAGTGGCTAAGGTTAAGACTCTGGACACCTTTCTTTCTCACAATTTACCTCTAAGCCATCATAAAACATGTGTCTCCACTAAAAATATATCTAGAAATGGATCTCTGCATGCTCTTCCAGCGCTACCATCTTGGTCCATTCCACCATCATCTTTCACTTGGGTTATTTCTCTGACTTCCTAAGCTGGTTCTCTCTTCCACCCTCAGCCACTCAACTGCAGCCAATACACAGAGGGTCAGAGAGCTCTTGGCCTCTCTGATCGTATCACTCTACACAAAATGCTCCAAGGATTCCCCACATTAGCCAGGATCAGGTCTGAGCACTCACGATGGCTCATAGAGCCCAGGGTGAGCTAGCCCCAACCACCTCTCAGACTTCATCTCATCTGCACTTTCCCCTAAACATGCTGAGCAGTCACTCCATCACCTGGCCCCCAGGACAGAGAACAGTACGAACGAGGAGACAGGAAGTCGTGATGCAGGAGAATGAGAGAACTGCTAGGAGTAAGGTACTCTGCACAGCTGATCTCGGGGAGAAGTTTCAGCAGGGATTTACACTGCGTGTGGTGACATGCACATCAAAGAACCCCAAAGTGCTTACAGCAATTTCGGATCCGCTGTGATGAACCCGTTACAAAGTTTCTCCTGTGTGGGGAAAGAGAAGGGAAAACAAAGATCACCTTCTCAGACTACATTCCCTGTAGCCCAAGCCAGGGATGAATTCACTGGATTCTTAAACAATTTGAAATGGTGTGCTTTGTCCAGCCTTTTTTTTTTTTTAAAGTGACTAGGAGTATTATGGAAGTACATAGTAAAATTATTCATAGAAGAGAGTTTTAGGGGGCTAGTTAAAATGGCTAAAGAATGCAAATATAAAGAACACTGAGATGTAGAGAAACTATTGTTCTAATCCACGTCATTCCATGTCACGGTAGACCGGACTCCCAGTCTGAGTAAGACATTACATAGGTATTTTTTAGGCCTCAGATTTACGATTATGCAATAGTGGCAAAAACCATTGTGAAAAGTATTAAAACTGTGGTTTAAAAACTCACTGATAGGGGGAAAGGTTTCCTGCTGACTCTTGGAAAAACCAATTGCCTCAGGAATAAAAACATAGAAATGAAATGAAATAAAAAGATTAACTAATATGCACATGTTTTTACAACTGGCCAACTTTGTATTCTGAGTTACATATTAACTTACAGATCAACTTCAGAATGGAAACCAGAGCTGTTCTGACGTGCTCTAGGAAATAAATTTCTAAATGAACGGCTGCTGCTGCTGAGTCACTTCAGTTGTGCCTGCCAGGCTCCTCTATCCATGAAATTCTCCAGGCAAGAATACTGGAGTTGGTTTCCATTCCCTCCTCCCGGGGATCTTCCCGACACAGGGATTGAACCGGGGACTCCTGCATTGCAGGCAGATTCTTTACCACTGAGCCACCAGGGAAGCCCTCTAATGAACTATGTTGCCCCAAAGTATCACTCAGCAGTGGAGCGATAGCGATCTTCAAAATATATTTTCAAACTGAAAACGCCTGCAAAACCATTTGACAAATAATCACAAAGTTGTGAAATCAGTTTGCTAAGGGTCATTTCTACAGTAGTCAAATACGATACCCAAAACTTGATATTCTTCCATTTTGGATTGAAACCTGAGCAGTTTAGAGGGGAAAGGGGGGCACAAACACAGAATACAAACAACATCCATCACAACCACAAAGAAGAAAAGCAAATTCAAGAATGTTTGCCCAAAAAGCTATTCCTGATCTATTTCAAATGATCAATACAATGTCAATCATGTCTCCCAACTAACACGTCAATATGTCCTTTAACACCAGTAAACTCTGATACTATAAAATCATTTTAAATGCACTGGAGTAGCATTACTACGAACTAATGGCCTGGTTTAAAATAACAACGTTTTCCCTTTATTGTTGAAGCAATTCCTTGTCATGTTAACGCTGGGTCCATGGGTTTGTAAAAACCTTACCCTTTTAACAAGCCCTGAAATTGAAAGGCTTTTGTTTTGACATTTTTTTTTTAAGCACTTTGATGTTACCAGTATATTTCCTCTTGAAAGAGTACAATCAAGCAATCTAACAGCTTTCTGGCTTATTTCTTATTTGCTGTTGGTCCACAGTGACAGTCTGATATTGTAATATATCCTAGCACAAGCGTAAATATGACCTATTAAAACATAGTAAAAGAGAGGGACGAGAGACAACACTGAACACAAAATTCAGACTAGTGGTCCTGACTGTAAGAGGGTGTCCAGGGCAGGATGTGTGCAGCACACACTATTGGTTGTGTTTAATTTCTTAGGCTAGGCAGTGAGGGCATGGGAGCTGGGGTTGGTTTGGGCCACACGGTCTGTGCAAGGCATGTGGGATATTAGTTCTTACCCAGGGATTGAAGCCATGTCCCCTGTAGTGGACGCTCTCAACCACTGGACCACCAGGGAAGTCCCCACGGGAGCTTGTTTTTAACGTGCACTCTGAAAAGTGTATCCACGTGCATGCACACATGCGCATGCGCACACGCACACACACTCTTTCTTTTGTATATATTTTATTTCTCATAATAAAAACTGTTTATCTCTAAAGAGAGAGAGGCAGATACCAGTAGGTATTAAGAGATTGTTTATTTAATTCCCAAAGGCTCCAGTGAAAGCAGCCAGCTCACGCTGCTCTCCAGTGTGGCTGTGACTGTGGCTGTGGATGAAGGGAAGTCAACGGACCGCGTGTGTTGGCAGAAACAAGCCCGGTGCCAAGTCAGAGGCCAGTCTGCGGCCAACGGGGGCGGCCTTCTGCCATGCATCACGGCTGTTCTGGGTCTGCCTCAGCTTGGTGGCACAAAGTAAGGAGAGGCTACAAAAATATACTCTATTCAAGGAGCCGTAAGTATTAATAAATTAAGCTATTTGTCAGGAAGATGAGGTTATACTTCAGGCCACAATCTAAACAAAAGTGACTTCCTCCCCATGTCTGCCCCACAGGCCTCTTACCCTGTGCCCCTTTACATCCTGCCTTTCCCATCAAGGCACCCCTCACCCTCCACAGGAGGGGCCAGCTGTCCCCCAGGGGCTGGTCCTCCTTTGTTTACCAAACAATGCCTGCCCCGTCAGTGTGCTCGACTGTCTGTCTGAATGGTGAGGGGGGAAATGAATGAATGAAAGAAATGAATCAAAGAGACCAAACTCGACTCATTTGAGCTCAGCCGTAAAAAATTATACTTGCTTCACAAACAATCGCTTCAGCGTAATACCCAAGACAAAACTGCAGAGATTACTCAGGGTCAAGTTTGGAGGCTGACATCATCTTAGAGGAAGCTTAGATAGACAGCTTTCCTCCAAGAGTCACCTTCCTATTTAGATAAGAAAATCCCAAAGGCAACTCATCTTTAGAAATGTTCAATTAAAAAAAAAAAGTTATGCACTATTCCTAACACACAGGATGACCAGATTCCTCTCAGAGTTGATTCCTTCCACTCATGATTGATGGCGAACTGGCCACATCTCTACCCTTAACCTTTTTGCACCAACAAAGACCTTTCTGTTTCTCAAATGAGAGATTCAAAAGGTCCTGAATCAGACCAGTCATTGCACTAATCACTTGACTCCTTGAAGCGCTGGCATTTCTTGCTTACCCTCCTCTATGTATGCACTGTTCATCTTCCTTGCTACGGCTTTCCTTCTTTCAATCAACCATTATTCTTACAAACCATGCTGGGACTCGGCTTCTGCCCTTAGTGGACTGACAGTCGTGTGGAGACAAATGAACAAACATCTATAGTCCAGTGGCAGAGGCTCCAGGCCTGGCTGCGGGGATGTACCCAGAATGGCTTAGAGACAGAGCAGTTTCCCCCGAAGTCCAAAGTCTCCAATCAAGCAGTCAACACAAACGCCACAGCCTGAATTGTATCATCTGTGTCCAAACATTTGTCCAAAATTGTCAAAACATTTCTCAGTTTTTAGCAAGCAAATGAAAATAAGACACTTTGGGGAAGAAATCAGATCATTTTACTTCTGACAGACTATAGTGGACTAAATGCTCAGCATAAAAAATATGTTGTAAGCTCCGGAGGCATATCCATGGATAACAGAATAACACTCTCACATGCTTTGTATTTCCCAAGTGCTGAAATGGCAAAAGACCAAGCAAAAGGCCACTGTACTGTAAATCTATATTTCCAAACTCAAATTTATATTATTAGAAGGCCTACAGTATATTAGAAGATATTTGATCCAAAATGTAATCTACGCCAGAAAAGGCTAATACAAAATATTATAAGAACAGCAAAACAAAAAATGATAAAGTATTTGCCTATAGTTGATTGCAAGAAGGATATTCCTTGTCTCCAAAATAGGACAAAAAGAAAAAGAGCAATAGCAAACCACCACTTAAGTGCTTACTATGGGTTAAACATTATCAAACTATGGTACATTTATTATTTTCCAACATCACTGTTGAGTATTATCTGTTGGACAGAAGCTCAGAGAGGCAAAAAACTTGCCCAAGTGACTTATTCAGCAATTGTGGAAGAGTCCGATCCAAAGCCTAGCTCTGTTCACTACGCTATTTATCAACCTTTCAGTTCAGCTCAGTTCAGTTCAGTGGCTCAGTCGTGTCCGACTCTTTGCGACCTCATGAATCGCAGCACACCAGGCCTCCCTGTCCATCACCAACTCCCGGAGTTCACTCAAACTTACATCCATCGAGTCAGTGATGCCATCCAACCATCTCATCCTCGGTCGTCCCCTTTTCTGCCTGCCACCAATCCCTCCCAGCATCAAAGTCTTTTCCAATGAGTCAACTCTTCGCATGAGGTGGCCAAAGTACTGGAGTTTCAGCTTTAGCAACATTCCTTCCAAAGAACACCCAGGGCTGATCTCCTTTAGAATGGACTTGTTGGATCTCCTTGCAGTCCAAGGGACTCTCAAGAGTCTTCTCCAACACCACAGCTCAAAAGCCTCAATTCTTCAGCACTCAGCTTTCTTCACAGTCCAACTCTCATATCCATACACAACCACTGGAAAAACCATAGCCTTGACTAGATGGACCTTGGTTGGCAAAGTAATGTCTCTGCTTTTGAATATGCAGTCTAGGTTGGTCATAACGTTCCTTCCAAGGAGTAAGCGTCTTTTAATTTCATGGCTGCAGTCACCATCTGCAGTGATTTTGGAGCCACCAAAAATAAAGTCTGACACTGTTTCCACTGTTTCCCCATCTATTTCCCATGAAGTGATGGGACCAGATGCCATGATTTTCATTTTCTGAATGTTGAGCTTTAAGCCAACCTTTTCACTCTCCTCTTTCACGTTCATCAAGAGACTTTTTAGTTCCTCTTCACTTTCTGCCATAAGGGTGGTATCATCTGCATATCTGAGGTTATTGATATTTCTCCTGGCAATCTTGATTAACAAAGTCCTAATATTATTCAAACAAAAATTTTACAGGGAACCCCATACACAATGAAGATAGGGGTAGTTTTCATACACAAGACAGACAAGAAGTATTCAAAACTTACTATAATAAATAAGTCCTAGAAGTAGAATACAACACAATGGTTCCCAACCTTGGTTATATTTTGGAATCACCTAGAGAGCTTTGAAAAATAGTGATGTCTACTGAAACAACTCTGTATGATATTGTACTGATGGATATATGTCATTATACATTTATCCAAACCCACAGAATGTACAGTATCAAGAGTGTAGAATACCAAGAGTGTAAATGATGGACTTTGACTAATTATGATGTGTCAATGCAGGTTCACCCACTGTAATAAATGTACCACCCTGGTGGGGATGTTGATAACAAGGAAGGCTACGCACGTGTGGAAAGCAGAAGGAATATGGGTTCATGGCTATGTGCTCAGCTGTGTCTGACTCTTTGCGACCCCACGTGCTGTTGCTTGCCAGGCTCTTCTGTCCATGGAACTTTCCAGGCAAGAATACTGGAGTGGGTTGTCATTTCCTACTCCAGGGATCTCGCCAACTGAGGGATCAAACCCACGTCTCCTGCCCTGGCAGGCGGATTATTTACCATTGCACAACCTGGGAAGCCCAGTATATGGCTATGCTGCTAAGTCGCTTCAGTCGTGTCCAACTCTGTGCGACCCCATAGACGGCAGCCCACCAGGCTCCACCATCCCTGGGATTCTCCAGGCAAGAACACTGGAGTGGGTTGCCATGTCCTTCTCCAATGCATGAAAGTGAAAAGTGCAAGTGCAGTCACTTAGTCGTGTCTGACTCTTCACAACCCCATGGACTGCAGCCCACCAGGCTCCTCCGTCCATGGGATTTTCCAGGCAAGAGTACTGGAGTGGGTTGCCACTTCCTTCTCCAATTCATGAAAGAGAAAAGTGAAAGGCAAGTCGCTTAGTCATATCTGACTCTTCACGACCCCATGGACTGCAGCCCACCAGGCTCCTCCATCCATGGGATTTTCCAGGCAAGAGTACTGGAGTGGGGTGCCATTGCCTTCTCTGGTATATGGCTATACAACCTCTCAATTTTTCTGTGAAAAATAAAGTCTCTTTAAAAAATACTGATGCCTATGTCCTGCCCCTACTCCCAGGGATTTTGATTTATTTAGTATATTTGTGGCCTAGGCATCATGATTTTTAAACTGCCCTCAGGGGCTTCCCTGATGGCTGTGTCTCAGATGGTGAAGAAGCTGCCTGCAATGCAGGAGACCCAGGTTCAACCCATGGGTCAGGAAGATCCCCTGGAGAAGAAAATGACAACCCACTTCAGTACACTTGCCTGGAGAATTCCATGGACAGAGGAGCTTGATGGGCAACAGTCCATAGGGTCACAAAGAGTCAGACATGACTGAGCACCTAACACACACACAGGTGATTCTAAACTTGTAACCACCATCCAACACACCAATGAGATGTTGGAGTCTGCTTACTATACTATAACAAAAAAGACTATGCCTGAAGCAGATGAGCCAAGCCTTGCCTGGCATTTAATTGAACGTAGGCAGAAGCACGTTGACCTGTAAAATATATATTAGTGTACCTACGTGGATCTGAAGCTTTCAAAAGATGTGGCAATGCTCTACTACACTGTTCAATACACACTTGCAAGTTTAAATGTATACATAGAAATGACAAAATCCTGCTTTATTCTGAAGAATGCACTCGCTGCTGGAGTTAACGTGGCGGCAGTATCCAAAGTCCCCAACTTATGTCTATAATTTAATGGGTGGCGTGCTATTCCTTATTGTTATTTTAATTGTTAAAAACATACTTTAGAGGACTTCCCTGGTGGTCCAATGGCTAAGATTTTTGTGCTCCCAATGCAGGGGGCCGGGGTTGACCCCTGGTCAGGGAACTGGACCCTACAAGCTGCAACTAAGACTCAGAACAGCCAAATAAATAAATAAAATAATTAGTTTATAATATTTATATATACACACATATATATGTGTATGTGTGTGTGTGTATATATGTGCGTGCTAAGTTGCTTCAGTCATATCTGACTCTTTGTGACCCTATGGCTTGTAGCCAGTCAGGCTCCTCTGTCCATGGGGTTCTCCAGGCAAGAATACTGGAGTGGGTTGCCACACCATCCTCCAGGGGATCTTCCTGACCCAGGGATTGAACCCAGGTCTCTTATGCTTCCTGTATTGGCAGGCAGGTTCTTTATCACTAGCACCACCAGGGAAGTCCATACATACATACATACATATATATATATATATATATATATATATATATATATATACACACACACACACACACATACACATACACACTTCAGAATCAAACAAAATCTACATCAAACATTTGGAAATTCTAAAGTACTGTTCCTGAAATCCCCTAGAAGTCTATCGATGAGAGCTTGAAACAACAGTTATCTGCTTGGTTTTTGAGAAATTCGGGTTTAAATGTATAAAACCAGGGTCTACTACCATAGCAACCTGAAGCTGGACAAGCAGACTAACCACATTTTTGTTTGTTTTGTAAACTTTAAACTTTTTATTTTGTATGGAGGCACACCCGATTAACAATGTTGTGGTAGTTTCAAGCGAACAGTGAAGGGACTCAGTCATTCATATACATGTATCCATTCTCCCCCAAACTCCCCTCCTGTCCAGCCTGGCACCCAACATTGAGCAGAGTTCCATGTGCTATACAACAGGTCCTGGTTGGCAATCCATTTTGAATATAGCAGTGTGTACATGACCTTCCCAAACTCCCTAACTATCCCTTCCCCAGCAACCATAAGTTGGTTTTCTAAGCAGACCAACCACATTTTAACCACGCAGGGGGCAATGAATTAAATGAGGGAGGAAATATTCAACCTTTATAGGGCCACAGGTATGTACTGAAAGAGCTGATCTTACCTGGTGATTCTCTGGGCAGGTTCTGAATTAAATGCAAATTTGTCCATGCTAGTTTTTAATTTAAAACCCCGTTTAAAAGCTCCCTTATTTGCTTCCAAGCTTTTCAAAGCGACATCCTCCTTCTCCTGCTTTATATTTGGTGAGGGCGATTGCTGGTGACCTGGTATCAGCTTGCTCTTGCTTTCTTCAACATGCCATGTAGCTGGCCCATTTCTGGGCACCACTGGGAATAAGACCACCTCTGAAATCCTACAGAATCTTGACTCCACCTAAATAGGACTTCAGGAAAAATCTCCCTGATCTGACTATCTCTTGCCCCCAACTACTCAATATTTCTTGCATGCCCCTCTATAACTGCAGTCTACTGAAGCTGCACTTTCAAGTAAGAAGCCAAAGCTTTTTGATACCTAGTCCTGCAATTGTCTTGAACTTCACTATGACTCAAGACTACGAAAGAAAGAACCTCATCTTTTTTGGCCTGTGTGTACCCAACACTGGAGACAATTCCTGGTGGCCACAAAGTTCTCAAGGAACATTTAATTAGTAAGCAGACAGGTAACAGTTGCATTTTTAGGATTCCTATAGCGTGAAGCTTTGGTTAATGAAACATATAAGTACCTTTGAAAAAAAGAAAAAAGAAACCAAGCTAGCCTAAAATGGAAATCTAATTCCACTCAAACTCTCTGGCTCTTAGAAAAATCTGGCAAAACAGTCCAGATTAATTAGTACCAATTTACAACTCCAGAAAGAGTTCAAGTGTAAATGTTTACCCTTGGACAGAAGTAAAATACAAGAAAAGAATGAAAATATGTGCCCTCTTTCCTGTTGAGAAGCAGGCTTTGTTAAAATAAAACAAAGACAGTAACATCAATTAAATAACTGATTTATATAGCAGATAAGTGCTAGGTTCTGTGGGGATGGTCTCATTAACTAGTATGCACATATACAAACACACAAGAATGTATACAGCAAATATGAGACGCACACAGCATGCAGACTCAGAGCACAAGGGAGGACACAGAAGAGCCCTCCAAACAAGGCTTACGGGCTACCCTATCTGTATTTTATTTCCTGTTTATACCACCTTATCGTCCCTAGAAAAGTTCCTATAAAGCATCTCCCTCAAGTAGCAAACAGACTACATGTAGTTAATTAAAGTTGAAGTTCGAGAAATGAAGAGGTCAGGGAGTATTTTAGGGAAAATATACTAGAATTTTATCTGGAATGTTGAGAAGACTCAAGACAGATAGGAAAGGCACTTTGCAGAGACAGAAAAGCTTGAGACACCGTTTCAAAATGGATTGTGTAGATTTGTCTGGCCAGAGTAGAAGAAAATGTCATAGCTGAAAGGGGGGACTTCCCTGGAAGCACAGTGGAAAAGAACCTGCCTGCCAACGCAGGGGACACAGGTTCAACTCCTGGTCCGGGAAGATTCCACATGCCTCGGAGCAACTAAGACAGGGTTCCACGACGACTGAGCCCGCACTCCAGAGCCGGAGCGCTGCAACAAGCCACAGCAGTGAGAGGCCTGAGCACCCCACTGGAGAGGAGCCCCCGCTCACCACAACTAGAGAAAGCCCTTGCACAGCAATGAAGATCCAGTGCAACCAGAGATAGATAAAAGTACTACAAAACAATAATAAAGTTGAAAGGGTAAGCTGAGAAGCTGGCACCTCATCCTGTGAGCAAATGGGCAACACTGCATATTTTTAAGTTGGGCAATAAGGTAAAAGTGGGCTTCTTGGCAGAGATGTGAAGAGACACAGGAAAACGAAGGAAAGGAGAAGCATTTTGAATATTTTCTCAAACAATTTTTGTTTTGTTCATTCTGCCCCCAACACTGGATAAAGCAGAAAAACTCCTCTAAATCTTTCAAAAGCAACAATACTACTAAGAAACCAAATTATTTTTATATTCATTAACCTACAAATTGACTTTAGATATGTAAAGGATATTTTAAAAAATATTTAAATTATGTACAAATATTTAAATTATTTTGTACATAATATGTACAGAAGAATTGTACATGTATAACTGCTTTGAAATAATTAATAGTAAGGAATTCTACATAATCATTGGAGAAGGCACTGGCACCCCACTCCAGTACTCTTGCCTGGAAAATCCCATGGATGGAGGAGCCTGGTGGGCTGCAGTCCATGGGGTCTTGAAGAGTCGGACAGGACTGGGCGACTTCCCTTTTCATTTTTCACTTTCATGCACTGGAGAAGGAAATGGTACCCCACTCCAGTGTTCTTGCCTGGAGAATCCCAGGGACGGGGGAGCCTGGTGGGCTGCCGTCTATGGGGTCACACAGAGTCGGACATGACTGAAGCGACTTAGCAGCGGCAGCTACATATCATATTTGTCATATGCCTGCCAGTTTCAGTTTCTTGAGGTTATTTTTTAACACCATAACCATTTTGATGAAAATCTTGCTAAAATGCATTATTTTTCTTCTGTCTTCATAAAAAGATAACACAGTGAATGAAGATTTGCAGAGAAACAATATTTAGTTGTGAAGCATTCCTCCACAAGATAGTTATTAATCAGAGGGGAAAAATAGTTCTTTTACAGTGGAGAAATAGGGCAGGCACTGTGAAAATGCAGTGAAAGTGCCTAGCCCTAACCACTGGACTTCATGCATGCCTGCTAAGGCACTTCAGTTGTGCCGTGACCCTAAGGACTGTAGCCCACCAGGCTCCTCTGTCCATGGGCTTCTCCAGGCAGGAATACTGGAGTGGGTTGCCATGCCTTCCTCAGGGTCCTTGGTCTTTAGGAAATATACATTACAGTATTTAAGGATAAAGGTGGCACCCCCACCCTCCACAGTATTAAAGGATAAAGTACCAACATTTCTGCTGTTTTTACATAGCTGAAAGATATACATACAAGGATTAAGAAAATGTAATAAAATATTAACATTTGAGAAATCTGGTTGAACAGTAGATGGTATTCTTTACATTCTTTCACTACTTTTCTGTAAGTCTAAAATTATATCGAAATAAAGATGAAAAATAAATATATTATTTTGTTGAAATTTTGACTCTTTAGTAACTCAGGACTTGTGTGGACATCAAGAACACTATAATTTAGTGTTACCCTCTGGGGCCACTCAGATATATAGGACTATTTGCCTATCCAGTTGCCTCCAGTCATGATTTTTTTGAACTTTTCTACATTAACATTTTAAAATTTTCTTACAATTATCATTCCAATCAAGTAATCACTTGTCAGTATTGCTGACTGCAGTTTGCCTTCAGCATACCCTATTCTACCTCCTACTTAACTGTTCTAATCTATCACAGGCTTGGAAATTCATCTAGTTCACATTCATTTTACAGATGAAAAGACTCTAGTCCAGAAAGGGTAAGTAACTTACTGAAGGTATCCATTATCATCAAGAACAGAAAAAGGATTTGAACAATTCCAAAATACTTTTCGTGACATCATGCTAATTTGACTGGTGCATAAAATAAGAGGAAATTGTCTCTTAATAAAGAACTGTGTTATACCGAGATCAGACTTGTGGTTGCCAAGGGGGAAGGGGGAACGAAGAGGGATGGACTGGGAATTTGGGGTTGGTAGATGCAAATTATTACATTTAGAATGGATAAACAAGGTCCTACTGTAGAGCACAGGAAAGTATATACAAACTGATGGGATAAAAAAAGAATGTATATATGTGTAAAACCCAGTCACTGTTGTACAGCAGAGATTGGCACAACATTGTAAATCACCTTTTCTTCAATACAATTTTTTTTAATTAAAAAAAAAAAAAGGGAACTGTGTTACAAGTAAGGCTCAGGAACTATAAGGTGTGGGCTTTATCATATTAGCTGTCCTTGGCCTTTTTGCTTACCTTCAAATGGCCAGATAAGCCTTTGCAGATTATCAAAGTGTTCAGTGCCTTTCAAGATTTCCCCCAAACTTCTTGTTTATTTAAAAAAGAAACCCACATGTTTCAAAATCTCCAGATATTTTATTGCTTACTGAATGGCTGGCTGAATTGTCCAAAGCTTAGATTACTACCCACCTCTATTCATATACACAAGAGACAACAATGTCACAGAACAGCAAAAGGTGGACACATGCTAAGTCATCTGTAAACAAATACAGTATAAAATGTATAACAAAATTTCAGAACACTTTGTTCCTCCAAAAGTATTTTTACAGATATTTTCTGATAACTGAAAGAATCTTCCGCCTCCTGACTTACTGTAAACATCTAATGAAGTGAACACTCTCGAAATAATTCCTTGGGATCATTACCCTCAGAGGACTGGCATTTACTCAAAGGCTTCTGAATGGTAAGAACTGCTTATAACAACAAAGTCTGTCAAATGGTTGAAACTGCCATTATGAGGAAATGTTTCAAGCCACAAGACATTCTGAAATAATTTCCAAACCCAAATGTTTATATAAATGTCCATCAATGAGGGGATTGTTTAAATAAATTTAATAAATCTATATAAGAAAATACCCTGGTATCATAAGAATGAGGAAGTTCTTTAGAGCTGATATGAAACGATCTCCAAGGCATATTAAGAGGAAATAGCAAAAGGTAGACACACCATATTCAAAAATTAACTCAAACTGTATCACTGACTTGAATATAAGAACTAAAACTATAAGACAACATAGTTTTTAGGTATGGTAAAAGTATGAGTGGCAAAAGAAAAATAGGTAAATTGGACTTATAATTAAAAATCTGTGCCTCAAAGGTATCAAGAAAGTCAACCCACAGAATGGGAGAAAATATTTTCAAATCAACTATCTGTTGAAGGACTTGTATCTAAAATATACAAGTAATCCTTACAATTCAATAATAAAAAGACAAACTAATTAAAAGATGAGCAAAGAACTTGAATAGATATTTCTCCAAAAGAAGACATACCCAATATACATGACCATTAAGCTAACGAAAAGAGCCTCAAACATTACTAATAATTAGGGAAAGGCACAAAAAAGCACAGTGTGATACACAAGGCGACGATCTTCGATTTCTGAAGGTTGAGCTTTAAGCCAGCTTTTTCACTCTCCTCCGCCACCTTCATCAAGAGGCTCTTTAGTTCTTCTTCGCTTTCTAGGGTGGCGTTATCTGCATATCTCAGATTATTGATATTTCTCCCGGCAATCTTGACTCCAGCTTGAGCTTCACCCAGTCCAGCATTTCGCATGACGTACTCTGCATATAAGTTAAATAAGCAGGGTGACAATATACAGCCTTGACGAACTCCTTTTCCAATTCGGAACCAGTTCGTTCTTCCATGTCAGGTTCTAACTGTTACTTTTTGACTTCCTTCTCAGGAGGCAGGTAAGGTGAGAGATGGTATTCCCATCTCTTCAAGAATTTTCCAGTTTGTTGTGAAACACACAGTCAAAGGCTTTAGCGTAATCAATGAAGCAGAAGTCAATGTTTTTCTGGAATTCCCTTGCTTTTTCTATGATCCAATGGATGTTGGCAATTTGATCTGTGGTTCCTCTGCCTTTTCTAAATCCAGCCTGTATCTCTGGAAGTTATCAGTTCACATACTGTTGATACTGTCGCTATTCAAAAACACTATAACAAGTATTGATAGGGATGTGGAGAAACTAGAACTCTACATTGCTGGGAATGTAGAGAGTGGGAATGCAAAGTAGTACAGCCCTTTGGAAAATAAGCCTGGCAGTTCCTCAAATGGTTAAACATGGGGTCACCACGCCCATCAGCTGATGAATGGATAAAGTGTGGCACATCCATACAATGGAATATTTTTCAGCCATAAAAAGAAACAAAATATTGATATACGCTGTATCATGGATGCACCTCGAAAACAGCTAAGTGAAAGCTGAATACAAAAGGCCCCATAGTATGTGATACCATTTACACAAAATTTCCAGAATACACAAACCCCTAGAGACAGGAAGTAGACTGGTGGGGGCTGGGAAACAGAGGGGAATGGGGAGTGACCACTAATGAATACAGGGTTTTATTATGGGGAATGAGTATTGTAAAATTGGATAGTAGTGATGGCTGTCCTATTCTGTGAATCATTAAAAAAACAAAACAAAACACTGAGTTCTATGCTCTTAAAGGGTGAATTTCACAGTATGCAGACTATCTCAGTGAAGTTGTTTTTTTTAAAAAAAAGAAGTTGCTGAACAATGTGTATGGAATGCTACTGCTTACAGATTTACTCACATTTCCATAATACATCACTGGAAAGATACAATGTTAGAAAACTAACATTGGCCTCCTCAGCGAGGGAACTGGAGACATAGGAAGATTATGTAGGAATATTTTCCATTATGTATTCTTTTTAAACTTCTGAACTATGTCAATATCGTGCTATTCAACATTTTTTATTAGAAATAAAATGTAATTGGAAAATGTTTTTAATAGACTGGTTCCTTCCACTGGCTTGACAATATAAAGCTGTATGCAAAACAACACACTCAAGTGCTGTAGATGGTAATAAGTTACTAAAATTAGCCTTAAGTAACAGAAAAATCAGTACAGTTTCCTTTTCTATACTGTTTAATTCTGGGTCCATTAATTTTTCCCTTTTGGTATTCTAGTGCTTTGTATCCCAGTGACTCTTTGATGAAGTTATTTTCTGTACCTCTCTTACTTGAAAAGAAACCCAAACTTAAATTTCTTCAACTTCAGATCAAATTCCCGAACTTGTTAAAAAAAAAAACAAAAACAGCAAGATATGTATTTTTAAAATATATATATTTTATCAAAGTATAGTTGACTCACAATGTTTCAGGTGCACAGCAAGGTGATCTAGTACACATACACACATATATTATTTTTCAGATTATTTTCCATTATAAGATATTAACTATAGTTCTCTGTGTTACACGGTAAATCTTTGTTGTCTGTTGCATATCTATCTTTTTAAATTAGAAATCTAGCATTCTATTCACACTAAGTCAAACAAGTAGAGTCAAAATGTCATAAATTTTTTAGCTAGGCAACAAATCATAAGCTTTCTGATTATATACATATATTACACATACTATTTATATATATGTATAGAAAAGCTTTTCTACTACACTTGATAAAGGCTTGAGAAGAACATCAAAAAAAAAAAAGAGATGGAGAAATTGGAAAACAAACGAAGTGAAATGGGAATAATGAATATGAAATAGAAAAAGTGAAACAAATTAGATAAAAGATCATCATATAGTCCAGTTGTTTTTCAATACAGCTGCTCATTAGCAACATATGTGGAGCATTGGAGAAAAAAAGTAGTATCTGGGCATTTGTGTTTTTCAAAAAATTCCAAGGTAATTCTGATATGCATCTGGATTTTAAAAAGTGATTACAGGTTTTTCTATTAAATGGTAGTTTTTATGATACAGATTTCTATTATTTATCTGTTTACCAATCATGATTCAATGGTATTAAGTGAGTAATAGTTCATCATAATCACATAATCACAATGGTAAAAGATGTTTATCAGTTTTCATAATCAATAGCCAGACAAAAAATAAAAGATAATTACAAATGTAAGCCAAAATGAAACACGATTAACCTAACAATATAAAATAATTACATACAGTTTGAGGGGTCAAGGAGAGTGATGTGATGAAGTGGAAATGCATGCGCACACATTTTCATCTGCCTAACTAGTCTATGTTTTTTGGTTGGTGCATTTAATCTGTTTACATTTAATGTAATTATTTTCTTTTTGGGGTCTAGAAGGTCTTGTAGATCATCATAGAATCATTCAGCTTCTTCAGCATTACTGGTCAGGGCATAGACTTGGATTACTGCGATATTGAATGGTTTGTCTTGGAAATGAACAGAGATTATTCTGTTGTTTTTGAGATTGCATTCAAGTACTGCATTTCAGACTCTTTTGTTGACCATGATGGCTACTCCATTTCTTCTAAGGGATTCTTGCCTACAGTAGTAGATATAATGGTCATTGAAGTTAAATTCACCCATTACAGTCCATTTTAGTTCACTGATTCCTAAAATGTCGATGTTCACTCTTGCTATTTCCTGTTTGACCACTTCCAATTTGCCTTGATTCATGGACTTAACATTCCAGGTTTCCATGCAATATTGCTCTTTACAGTATTGGACTTTACTCACCAGTCACATCCACAACTGGTATTGTTTCTGCTTTGGCTCTGTCTCTTCATTCTTTCTGGAGTTATTTCTCCACTGATCTCCAGTAGCATGGTGGGCACCTACCGACCTGGGGAGTTCTTTCAGTGTCCTATCTTTTTGCCTTTTCATAGTTTTCATGGGTTTCTAAAGGCAAGAATACTGAAGTGATTTGCCATTCCCTTCTCCAGTGGACCACATTTTGTCAGAACTCTCCACCATGACTGGTCTGTCTTGGGCAGCCCTACACGGCATGGCTCATAGTTTCATTAAGTTAGACAAGGCTGTGGTCCATGTGATCAGATTGGTTAGTTTTCTGTGATTGTGGTTTCCAGTCTGTCTGCCCTCTGATAGAGAAGGATAAGAGGCTTATGGAAGCTTCTGGATGGGAGAGACTGACTGAGGGGGAAACTGGGTCTTGTTCTGATGGTCTAAATCTTTAATTCAATTTTATTTTGATGGGTGCGGCTGTGTTCCCTCCCTGTTATTTGACCTAAGGCCAAACTATGGTGGAGGTAATGAAGATAATGGTTCAGTCGCTCAGTTATGTCCAGCTCTTTGCAACCCCATGGACTGCAGCACGCCAGCCCTCTCTGTCCATCACCAAGTCCCGGAGTTTACTCAAACTCACGTCCATTGAGTAAGTGATGCCATTCAACCATCTCACCCTCTATCGTCCCCTTCTCCTCCTGCCTTCAATCTTTTCCAGCATCAGGGGCTTTTCCAATGAGTCAGTTTTCCACATCAGGTGGCCAAAGTATTGGAGTTTCAGTTTCAGCATCAGTCTTTCCAATGAATATTCAGTACTGATTTCCTTTAGGATGGACTGGTTGGATCTCCTTGCAGTCTAAGGGACTCTCAAGATAATGATGACCTCCTTCAAAAAGTCTCAGGCACACACTGCAGCACTCAGTGCCCCCAACCCTGCAGCAGGCCACAGCCGACCCATGCCTCTGGATTTAGAAAAGGCAGAGGAAACAGAGATAAAATTGGCAACATCCACTGGATCATCAAAAAAGCAAGAGAGTTCCAGAAGAACATCTACTTCTGCTTTATTGACTATGCCAAAGCCTTTGACCATGTGGATCACAACAAACTGTGGAAAATTCTTAAAGAGATGGGAATCCCGATGAAGCACAAGGTGCAATCAAGACCGCCAGGAGAAATATCAATAACCTCAGATATGCAGAGGACACCACCCTTATGGCAGAAAGCCAAGAAGAACTAAAGAGCCTCTTGATGAAAGTGAAAGAGAAGAGTGAAAAAATTGGCTTTAAACTCAACATTCAGAAAACTAAGATCATGGCATCTGGTCCCATCACTTCATGGCAAGTAGATGGGAAAACAATGGAAACAGTAAGAGACTTTATTTTGGGGGCTCCAAAATCACTGCAGATGGTGACTGCAGCCATGAAACTAAAAGACGCTTGCTCCTTGGATGAAAAGTTATGACCAACATAGATAACATATTAAAAAGCAGAGACATTCCTTTGCCAACAAAGATCTGTCTAGTCAAAGCCATGGTTTTTCCAATAGTCATATATGGATGTGAGAGTTGGACTATAAAGAAGGCTGAGTGCCAAAGAATTGATGCTTTTATGGTGTTGGAGAAGACTCTTGAGAGTCCCTTGGACTGCAAGGAGATCCAACCAGTCCATCCTAAAAGAAATCAGTCCTGAATATTCATTGGAAAGACTGATGCTGAAGCTAAAACTCCAGTAGATTGGCCACCTGAAGCAAAGAACTGACTCATTGGAAAAGCCCCTGATGCTGGGAAAGATTGAAGGTGGGAGGAGAAGGGGACGACAGAGGATGAGATGGTTGGATGGAATCACGGACTCAACGGACATGAGTTTGAATAAGCTCCGGGAGTTGGTGATGGACAGGGAACCCTGGCATGCTGCTGTCCATGGGGTTGCAAAGAATTGGACATGACTGAGTGACTGAACTGAACTGATTACCATTTTCTGAATTGTTTTGGGTTTATTTTCTGTAAGTGAAGTCGCTCAGTCATGTCCGACTCTTTGCGACCCCATGGACTGTAGCCTACCAGGCTCCTCCCTCCATGGGATTCTCCAGGCAAGAGTACTGGAGTGGGTTGCCATTTCCTTCTCCAGGGGATCTTCCTGACCCAGGGATCGAACCCTGGTCTCCTGCATTCCAGGCAGACACTTTAACCTCTGAGCCACCAGGGAAGACCCTATTTTCTGTAGGACTTTCCTTATGTTTCCTGCCTAGATAAGTTCCTTTAACATTTGTTGGAAAGCTGGTTTGGTGGTGCTGAATTCTCTTAACTTTTGGTTGTCTGGAAAGCTTTTGATTTCCCCATCAAATCTGAATTAGAGTCTTTCTGGGTAGTGTATTCTTGGTTGCAGGTTCTTCCCTTTCATCGCTTTAAATATATCATGCCATTCCCTTCTGGCCTGGTGAGTTTCTGTTGAGAAATCAGCCGGGAGCCTGATGGGAGTTCCCTTGTATGTTATTTGTCGTTTTTCCTTTGTTGCTTTTAATATTTCATCTTTGTCTTTAGTTTTCATCAGTCTGATAACTATTTGTCTCAGTGTGTTTCTCCTTGGGTTTATCCTGCCTGGGATTCTCTGTGTTTCCTCGACTTGGTTGACTATCTCCTTTCCCATGTTGGGGAAGTTTTCAGCAATTATCTCTTCAAATATTTTCTCAGGTCCTTTCTCTCTCTCTTCTTCTGGGATCCCTATAATGCGGATGTTAGTGTGTTTAATGTCCCACAGGTCTCTTAGGTTGCCTTCAATTTTTTTTCATTCTTTTTGTGACAGTGATTTCCACCATTCTGTCCTCCAGGTCATTTATCTGTTCTTCTGCCTCAATTATTCTGCTATTGATTCCTTCTAGTGTATTATTCAACTGTTTGTTTGTTCTTTAGTTCTTGTGAAGTGAAAGTTGTCAGCCGTGTCTGACTCTTGTGACCCATGGACTGCCCGTGCCAGCCTACCAGGTGCCTCTGTCCATGGAATTCTGCAGGCAAGCATACTGGAGTGCACTGCCATTTCCTACTCCAGGGGATCTTCCCGACCCAGGGATCGAACCCGAGTCTCTTACATCTCTTGCATTGGCAGGCGGGTTCTTTACCACTAGCATCACCTGGGAAGCCCGCTGACTTAGTTCTTGTAGGTCTTTGGTAAATATTTGTGCATCTTCTCCATTGTTTTCCCGAGGTCCTGGATCATCATCAGTATCATTTTGAATTCGTTTTCTGGAAGGTTGTCTACTTCCACGTCATTTAGTTGTTTTTCTGGGGTTTTATCTTGTCCCTTCATCTGGGACACAATTTTCTGCTTTTTCATTGTGATTAACTTTCTGTAACGGGTTTTTCTTCTCGCTGCTGTGGGATTGTTGTTCTTCTTGCTTCTTTTGTCTGCTCTCTGATGGAGGAGGTTAAGAGGTTTGTGTAGGCTTCCTGATGAGAGGGACTGGCAATGGGAAAAATTGGGTCTTGCTCTGATGGACAGGGCCCTGCTCAGTAAAGCTTTAAATCCAATTATCTGCTGATAGGTGGGATTGTGCTCCTTCCCAGTTAGTAGTTTGGCCCAAAGCAACCAAGCCCTGGGGTCTCCAGGCTCTCTGGTGTGTTAATGGTGACCTCCAAGAAGGCTTATGCCATGGAGGACTTTCCAGGCTGCCAGTGCCCTCACCCCTGTGGTGGGCCCCTCCACAGGAGACCCTGCAACCCTAACAGGTAGTTTGGGCTCAGTTTCCCGTGAGGTCACTGCTCCTTTCCTCTGGGTCTTGGTGCACGCAAGATTTTGTCTGTGTCCTCCAAGACGGGAGTCTCTGTTTCCCCCAGTCCTGTGGAAGTCCTGTAATCAAGCTCCTTCGGCCTGCAAGGCCAGATTCCCCAGGGATTCCTGGTCCCTCTGTCGGATCCCCAGGCTGGGAAGCCTGATGTGGGGTTCAGAACCTTCCCCACAGTGGGAGAACTTCTTTGGTATTGCTCTCCAGTCTGTGGGTCACCCACCCGGCAGATATGGGGTTTGATTTTATTGTGACTGTGCCCCTCCTACCGTCTTCCCTACCAGCGGAGGTCTCTTCTTTGTCTTTGGACGTGGGGTATCTTTCTTTGGCGGGTTCCAGAATTCTCCTGTCAGTGGCTGTCGAACAGCTAGTTGTGATTTTGGTTCTCTTACAGGAAGAAATAAGCACACACCCCTTCTACTCTGCCATCTTGAACCAGAAATAACATATATTTTTAAAATTTATTATAAAACCTCCCTCTATCAGACATTATACTTTAGAGGAAATTAAAAGTAATAAATGATGTTTAATTTAGGAATAAATTTAAGAATAAATGACCATTAGGAAAAAGCCAAATACTGCTTAGAAATTCTACTTCCTACATGCTCAACTCCTAAATTTCCATCCAAATGGATTCAAATTGCCCTCTGAAACCATTCTCTGTTTTTCCACCAACCCTGTCATAGAGCTAATCCAGAAACAAGGTTCCAAAACAGGTCACTGAACTCCGACTCTGCTCACAACTAGGGTAGAAGGAAACGGTCCCATTTGGTGAAGAAGTTCTCCCTTCCACTTAATTCCATACTGTCCAGCTGGAATCAAAGTGTAGTTCCTTCAATTTTGAAGAGTTCAGTACTGTTAACCTTATCTGATATACTGCTTTGTCCAGGCTCTTCTGTTATTGGGTCAATGCTATATACCCCCTTGATGATGCAGAGAGGAGGAGAGCTGCTTTACAAGGGTGCATGGCTGTGTCAATATAGCTCGACTCTGCAGCAGGGCACACAAGCCTTGCAAAGCATGGCTCCAGGTTACCATTCTGGCCAGTTTATCACTCTTCCCATCTCACCCCAGGTCCTCATTTCTGCCATATAAAACTTCTAGCCCTTTCCCCGACACAGTATACTCTTTAACAACAATATGCTTTGCATATGCTACTACTCTTTTTGTCTGAAATGCCATCTCCACCAACTCACTCCCTCAAACTGGGCCAACATTTCTGCTTCCTTCAAGGCAACTCCAAGATGATCATCTCTAAAGTCTCCCTAAACTTGGGGTCTAATCATGGATATTTTCCTGAAGTTTCAATGAATTTGTTTTAAAAAGACTTATAAAGTGACAAAAATTAGGATATTTCATAAATTCTAAGATACCACTGATGCCAAGACACATTATTTTATGTATCATCAGGAAATAAAAATGCTGTCTCTGACTCACAAGTGACTGTATGGCATACCCCAATGTCAGAGATATTAGAATGCTTAAAACTGAGTATCTTAAAATTTTAAAAATGTAGTAAAAACCACAAATCTGAAAGGTAAAGATACTGTCTTCCATCTATCTGTTTACCTATAACACCTCTCTTGATAACTGTTTCCCATTGGCATCTAAGATTTTGGATTTTACTCCCATTGGATTCTTCCCAATAATCAGTTCAGAAGCTAAAACCCAAGATGCTCAATGTAAAATAAGAGTCCAACTTACTTAAATTTAAAAATAAGAGTCCCTGACATTTTTCCAAAGAAGAAATGCAACAGGCAGATGGAAAGATGCTCAACGTCACTAACCATCAGGGAAATCCAAATCAAAACCACAATGAGACATCACCTCACACCTGTTAGAATGGCTAATATCAAAAAGTCTACAAACAAAAAATATTGGCAAGGATGTGGAGAAAAGGGAGCCTTTCTAACACTGTTGGTGGGAATGTAAATTGTTGCAGCCACTGTGGGGAAAAGTATGGAGGTTTCTGAAAAACCTAAAAAGAGAACTACCATATGACCCAGTAATTTCACTCCTGGGTATATATCCAAAAACAACAACAACAAAAGAAATACTAATTCAAAAAGATGCATACACCCCAAAGTTCAGAGGCACATATTTACACTGCCAAGACATGGAGACAAACTAAGTATCCACCAACAGATGCATAGATAAAGACCTGTGAGATATACACATACAAAATAAAGTACTGGAAAATCCCATGGACGGAGGAGCCTGGTAGGCTGCAGTCCATGGGGTCGCTAAGAGTCGGACACGACTGAGCGACACTGTGGGGAAAAGTATGGAGGTTTCTGAAAAACCTAAAAAGAGAACTACCATATGAACCAGTAATTTCACTCCTGGGTATATATCCAAAAACAACAACAACAAAAGAAATACTAATTCAAAAAGATGCATGCACCCCAAAGTTCACAGGCACATATTTACACTGCCAAGACATGGAGACAAACTAAGTATCCATCAACAGATGAATAGATAAAGACCTGTGAGATATACACACACAAAATAAAGTGCTGGAAAATCCCATGGACGGAGGAGCCTGGTAGGCTGCAGTCCATGGGGTCGCTAAGAGTCGGACACGACTGAGCGACTTCACTTTCACTTTTCACTTTCATCCATTGGAGAAGGAAATGGTAACCCACTCCAGTGTTCTTGCCTGGAGAATCCCAGGGACGGGGGAGCCTGGTGGGCTGCCCTCTATGGGGTCGCACAGAGTCGGACACGACTGAAGCGACTTAGCAGCAGCAGCAGCAGCAGCCGTAACAAAGAACGAAAGTTTGCCATTTGCATCAACATGGATGAACCTGGAAGGCACTATGCTAAGTGCAGTAAGTCAGAGAGAGAAAGACCAACACTGTATGATATCATTTATATGTGAAATCTAAAAAGTATAACAAACTAGTAAATATAACAAGAAGTAGACTCAGACATAGCGGTTACCACTGGGGAGGCAGGGAACGGCAGTATCGGGGTACAGGAGTGGGAAACACAAACTACTGGGTGTAAGATAAACTCCTGGATATACTGTACAGGGAGATGTAGCCAACACTTTGTAATAACTGTAAATGGGAAGTAGCCTTTAAAAATTGTATAAAGATAAATTTTTTTTTTCAAAAAAAATCACAAAAAAGAACCAGTTCCTATTAAGCATCTCTCTAATAAAGTACAAAAAGAATGTCATAAAACTTAGAAATCATTAATCATAAATATAAAGCTTAAAAAAAGTTTATTTGCCCTACAGTGACCCAGGCAATACCCAATATTTCAACATCAGTGTTAACCCACACACATTGGAGATGTTAAATGTTTCAGTGTTTTTAAAGGTACACAGGTCTCCCACATTGCAGACAGACTTCACCAACTGAGCCTCGAGGGAAGCAATGCAGGGACCTAGGTTCAGTTCCTGGTTGGTAAGATCCCTTGGAGAAGGGAATCGCTACCCACTCTGGTTTTCTTGTCTAGAGAATTCCATGGACAGAGGAGCCAGATGGGCTACAGTCCACGGGGTTGCAAAGTGTACGACACAACTGAGCGACTAATACCTTAGTACAGACAACATTTTTGCTCCATAATATAAACAATAAAAAGAGCTTAAAAATATATTTGTAATAGAGAGAGAATCTGATGTTTGCTGACAACTTTCAAACTGTTTCTAAGAGCAAGCTGATAAGATAGGTGAAACCTCCTTTGGAATAATGAAAAAAAGGACTTCCCTTGTGGCTCAGATGGTAAAGAATCTGCCTGCAATGGGGAAGATCTGAGACCCGGATTCAATCTCTGGGTTGGGAAGATCTCCTGGAGAAGGGACTGGCTATCCACTCCAGTATTCTTGCCTGGAGCTTTGGAGCAGATGGGAAGCTAAAACCCAGCATTGACCCGCAGCACAGCTGGGAGCTCTGTCAGCCCCACCATCTAATCACAATGAAAGCAAAGCCAGCCTTCTTTCCCTGTTATTTAAGCCACTTTTGGACTAGCTTAACAAGCCTGCCCTGCTCTTCCCAGAAAGCCCAGTGCATGACTAACATATCTTTTCATACCTTCTCATCTAGATCATCACTTCCTATATCTAAACCAAACATGGGGGGTTCAGGCGGGGTGTCCATCTCACCTCTGTGGACTGATCACAGCAATATTTATTCTTGAATTGACGGCAGCAGATTGGTATGATTTCACTCTCAATTTAAAGTAAATAAATTTAATGATACAAGTAGATAAAAATGTTTATTCACTGTTGTAAAGCATTCGTAATAAGGACTTTAATAAGGCCTATACGTAAATTTATTTCAGAGGGAGGAAGTGGGAAAACCATCTGTAGAAGTGTAAGTTCTTACAGAATTCCTGGGGGGAACTCCCTGGCAGTCCAGTGGTTAGGATTTGGCACTTTCACTACCGTGGGCCTAGGTTCAATCCCTGATCAGGGCCAAGATTCTGTAAGCCATGTGGTGCAGCCAAAAAAACAAAGAACTCTTGGGTTTCATTTAGACATACTTTCCAATGGATCTACTTCAAAAATTCTCCCCCTAGTAAGGTAATTTTTTAAAGAAGATATCTACAATTTTTCCTGGGAAACCACCAAGTGGCTACATGGTCTGCAACTCTGGCAACCAGGGTGAAGGTGAAGTCGCTCAGTCATGTCCGACTCTTTGCGACCCCGTGGACTGTAACCTACTAGGCTTCTCCGTCCATGGGATTCTTCAGGCAAGAATACTGGAGTGGATTGCCATTTCCTTCTCCAGGGGATCTTCCTGACCCAGGGATCGAACCCGGGTCCCCTGCATTGGAGGCAGACGCTTTAACCACTGAGCCACGAGGGAAGCCGAGAGTGCTACCTGAAATAACAAGGAATAATGTGTAACCTTGGGCAAAAACCGCTTGGTGCCTCAGCTTCTTCTACTATATGTGTGGGGATGCTCAGTCATGTCCAAATCTTTGCGACAACATCAACCATAGCACACTAGGCTCCTCTGTCCATGGAATTTCCCAGGCAAGAATACTGGAGCGGGTTGCCATTTCCTACTCTAGGGGATCTTCCCAACTGAGGGATTGAATCCATGTCTCCTGTGTCTCCTGCATTGGCAGGTACATTCTCTACCACTGAAATACCTGGGAATCTCTTCTTCTACTGTAAATATACTCTAATAATACTATCTACCTCATGGAATTATTATAAAAATGATATGAGTTAATATTTAGAAAGGGCTTAGAAGAGTGCCTTGCCTATGATAATCTCCATATATTCATTTGATAAGCAGCTGCAAGAACATTTAGATGTATTGGTTCAATGTGATGCTTCTGGTCTATCTACTAAAATAGACAATAACCTCTCCTTTCTCTGAGTCTCCTTATTGCCAAATTCAGACTTAAATTGAAGAAAGTAGGGAAAACCACTAGACCGTTCAGGTATGATCTAAATCAAATCCCTTACGATTATACAGTGGAAGTGAGAAATAGATTTAAGGGACTAGATCTGATAGACAGAGGCCCTGATGAACTATGGACGGAGGTTCATGACATTGTACAGGACACAGGGATCAAGACCATCCTCAAGAAAGAAATGCAAAAAAAGCAAAACGGCTGTCTGAGGAGGCCTTACAAAATAGCTGTGAAAAGAAGAGAAGCGAAAAGCAAAGGAGAAAAGGAAAGATATACCCATTTGAATGCAGAGATCAAAAGAATAGCAAGGACAGATAAGAAAGCCTTCCTCAGTGATCAGTTCAAAGAAATAGAGGAAAGCAATAGAATGGGAAAGCCTAGAGAGCTCTTCAAGAAAATTAGATATACCAAAGGATTATTTCATGCAATGATGGACACAATAAAGGACAGAAATGGTATGGACCTAACAGAAGCAGAAGATATTAAGAAGAGTAGGCAAGAATACATAGAAGAACTACACAAAAAGATCTTCATGACCCAGATAACCACAATGATGTGACCACTCACCTAGAGCCAGACATCCTGGAATGCGAAGTCAAATGGGCCTCAGGAAGATATACAGTGGAAGTGAGAAATAGATTTAAGGGACTAGATCTGATAGACAGAGTGCCTGATGAACTATGGACGGAGGTTCGTGACACTGTACAGGAGACAGGAATCAACACCATCCCCAAGAAAAGGAAATGCAAAAAAGCAAAATGGTTTTCTGAGGAGGCCTTACAAATAGCTCTGAAAAGAAGAGAAGCGAAAGGCAAAGGAGAAAAGGAAAGATATACCCATTTGAATGCAGAGTTCCAAAGAATAACAAGGAGAGATAAGTAAGCCTTCCTCAGTGATCAATGCAAAGAAATAGAGGAAAACAATAGAATGGGAAAGACTAGAGATCTCTTCAAGATAATTAGAGATACCAAGGGAACACTTCATGCAAAGATGTCCAACCTAGACAGCATATTAAAAAGCAGAGACATTACTTTGCCAACAAAGGTCTGTCTAGTCAAAGCTATGGTTTTTCCAGTAGTCATGTATGAATGTGAGAGTTGGACTGTAAAGAAAGCTGAACGCTGAAGAATTGATGCTTTTGAACTGTGATGTTGGAGAAGACACTTGAGAGTCCCTTGGACTTCAAGGAGATCCAACCAATTCATTCTGAAGGAGATCAGCCCTGGGATTTCTATGGAAGGAATGATGCTGAAGCTGAAACTCCAGTACTTTGGCCACCTCATGTGAAGAGCTGACTCATTTGAAAAGACCCTGATGCTGGGAAAGATTGAAGGCATGAGGAGAAGGGGGTGAAAGAGGATGAGATGGTAGGATGGCATCACTGACTCGATGGTCATGAGTTTGAGTAAACTTCGGGTGTTGGTGATGGACAGGGAAGCCTGGCATGCTGCAGTCCATAGGGTAGAAAGAGTCAGAGACGACTGAGCGACTGAACTGAACTGAACTGACTGAAAAATCTTTTCAATAAATGATGATGGGATGATTTTGCATCCACATGCCAAAGGATGGAACCAGACTTTTACCTCATAAAATACATAAAAATTAACTTTAAATGGGTCACAGACACAAATGCAAGTTAAAACTGAAAATCTTGGAAGAAAAATATAAACATAAGTCTTTGTGTGACCTGGGTTTAGGCAAAGCCTTCTTATATATGATGCCAAAAGCTAGTGACAGAAGAAAATATTAGATAAATTAGACTTCATCAACATTGAAAATTATGTGCTTTAAAGGATACCATCGTTGTAAGGGAAACTGGGATTTGTTTCAATCAGATGTGGTAAGACATGTGGACACTTCAAGGACTGTCATGAAGGAAGAAATTTATACTCACAGATCCCTAGAAATAGGAGGCATGATATGCCACGCAGGGAGCCATATGCGGAAGCAAGAGCTTGGTCCAGAGGCATGGGAAGCAAGAGAATATATGGCCAAAAGCCTTGAGTGTAGTTGCCATTGGAAGGAGTGGGTAAAGCAGGGTAAGGAGGCTCTGGGGCATAGGGGTTGTGCCTAGTTTTCTAACACCTGGCCCCAGGGTGATAAAACAGAAGAATAGTGCAGCTTGGAGTATAAGAACCACACAGAAGAGCTGGGTGGGGGTGTGGGCTCTGGAGTTTGTATATAAAATGTATGCTTAGAGGAAATCATTTACTATCTCCAGAAACTGGCTAGCCCCAGGATGAGCAGACCTTCTAGAGTCAGCAAGGCCCCAAAGATGCCAAAGCATCAAAAATACATAAAATTAAAACATACGGATGGCTAACAAACACATGAAAAGATGCTCAACATCACTCATTATCAGAGAAATGCAAATCAAGACCACAATGAGGTACCATTTCACACCAGTCAGAATGGCTGCTATCCAAAAGTCTACAAGCAATAAATGCTGGAGAGGGTGTGGAGAAAAGGGAACCTTCTTACACTGTTGGTGGGAATGCAAACTAGTACAGCCACTATGGAGAACAGTGTGGAGATTCCTTAAAAAACTGGAAACAGAACTGCCTTATGACTCAGCAATCCCACTGCTGGGCATACACACCAAGGAAACCAGAATTGAAAGAGACACATGTACCCCAATGTTCATCGCAGCACTGCTTATAATAGCCAGGACATGGAAACAACCTAGATGTCCATCAGCAGATGAATGGATAAGAAAGCTTTGGTACATATACACAATGGAGTATTACTCAGCCATCAAAAAGAATTCATTTGAATCAGTTCTAATGAGATGGATGAAACTGGAACCTATTATACAGAGTGAAGTAAGCCAGAAAGAAAAACACAAATACAGTATACTGACACATATATATGGAATTTAGAAAGATGGCAATGATGACCCTGTATGCGAGACAGCAAAAGAGACACAGATGTATAGAACGGACTTTTGGACTCTGTGGGAGAGGGAGAGGGCGGGATGATTTGGGAGAATGGCATTGAAACATGTATACTATCATGTAAGAATGAAGCACCAGCCTATGTTCGATACAGGATACAGGATGCTCGGGGCTGGTACACGGGGATGATCCAGAGAGAGGAAATGGGGTGGGATGTGGGAGGGGGATTCAGGATTGGGAAATAGAACTGCCTTATGACCCAGCAATCCCACTGCTGGGCATACACACCAAGGAAACCAGAATTGAAAGAGACACATGTACCCCAATGTTCATCGCAGCACTGCTTATAATAGCCAGGACATGGAAACAACCTAGATGTCCATCAGCAGATGAATGGATAAGAAAGCTTTGGTACATATACACAATGGAGTATTACTCAGCCATCAAAAAGAATTCATTTGAATCAGTTCTAATGAGATGGATGAAACTGGAACCTATTATACAGAGTGAAGTAAGCCAGAAAGAAAAACACAAATACAGTATACTGACACATATATATGGAATTTAGAAAGATGGCAATGATGACCCTGTATGCGAGACAGCAAAAGAGACACAGATGTATAGAACGGACTTTTGGACTCTGTGGGAGAGGGAGAGGGTGGGATGATTTCGGAGAATGGCATTGAAGCGTGTATACTATCATGTAAGAACGAAGCACCAGCCTATGTTCGATATAGGATACAGGATGCTTGGGGCTGGTACATGGGGATGATCCAGAGAGAGGATATGGGGTGGGAGGTGGGAGGGGGATTCAGGATTGGGAGCTCGTATACACCCATATGTCAATGTATGGCAAAACCAATATGGTATTGTAATGTAAAATAAAGTAAAAATAAAATTAAAAAAAAAAGCATGATAATACACATCAACAAAGTGAAAAGACAACTCGGAGAATGGGAGAACTAGTTGCATTTATTTGTCTTATAAGAGCTTTCTATAGAATATTTTAAAAACTCTCCCATGTCAAAAAGAAAACGATCAGTAACCCAGTCTCAAAATGGGCAAAAGATATGAATAGATACTTCACCAAAGATATAGGAAAGATAAATAAGTACATGAAAAGATGGTTTTGTTGTTGTTGTTTGTTTATTATTTGGCTAGTTGTGGCATGTGGGATCTTTCATTATGACACACAAGCTATCTAGCTGTGGCAAGTGGGCTTAGTTGCCCTGCAGCATGTGAAATCTTAGTTCCCAGACCAGGAATTGAACCCATGCCCCATGTATTGACAGGCAGATTCTTAACCACTGGACCACCAGAGAAGTCTCCCAAAAAATGTTTAACCTCATTGGTCTTTCTGTGTACTCACTCACTCAGTCATGTGTGATTCTGTGACCCCATGGACTATCTGTCCATGGAATTCTCCAGGCAAGAATACTGAAGTGGGTGCTATTTCTTATTCCAGAAGATCTTCCTAGCCCAGAAATTGAACCCACATCTCCTGCATTGGCAGGCAGATCCTTTACCATTGTGCCATCTGGGAAAACATTGGCCTTTAGGAAAATGCAAATTGAAACTTCAATATTATTACATAACCATTAGAATGATTATAATAAAAAAAAAGAAAGATTACAACTGTTAGTGAGAATAGAGAGAAGCTGAAACCATCATAGTTTCAAAAATTTAAACACGGAGTTAGCATATCACTTATCAATTCCACTCCTAAGGATATATACTCAAGAGAACTGAAAACTTGTACACAAAAGTTTATAAGAGCATCGTTCATAATAACCAAGAAGTGGAAACTCTAAATGTCCATCAACTAATGAATGAATAAACAAAATGTGGTCTACCCATACAATAAGATATCATTTAATAGTTCTAAAACTAGATTGTGGTTGATGTTTGCAAAACTCTATATGAATTTACTAAAAATCATTGGTTTGTACATTTAAAACAGGCAAATTCTGTTAGGTAAATTATACCTCAATAAAGCTGGTTAAATTACAACTTTTCTGTATGCAAGATATACTCCTACAACAAAATCGTTCAGAAAGACAAAAAATAAAGGGATAGACAAAAGTTCACCAGACAAACGGAAGGCAAAAGAAAGTGTAGTGATCCTGATATCACACAAAGTAGAATTCAATCCCCAAAGTATTAAACCTGGCAAAGAAGGAGAATTGTGCACCAGCAGCCACATTTTTGAAGCAAGAACTAAAAGAATTCAAGGAGTCATAGATAAACATTCACTAATAATAGGAGATTTTAATAAACCATTTCAGTGCAATACAAATCAAGTGGAAAATAGTATGGATGGAGATAGAATGTACATATTGATTAGGAAACAAACTGGTAAGACAGGTATTTTGAACATATGTTGAAGTCTACATCATGATAACAGTGTCCATGACACAATCACAAACACTAACCATTTATCAGATCACAAACAATATCTCAGTAAGTTCCATAAAATGTGATTATCACAAGCAACATTCTCTGATTAAAAATGCAATCACAACTAGAAAATGTTAACAAAAACAAAAATAGAAAGCCCCTTTCACTTGAAAATTTGGAGGTCTCCTATTAAACAACTTCCTTGTGAAATGAGAACTACAAACTGCAATTACAGAATTAAAAAATAATTACAATAAACCACAACATATAAGAATATATGGAATACATTTAAAGAAGTGATCCAGGGGGAGAGGAAATGTTTGCATTAAACATTTTTATCCAGAAAGTTGAAAAAAACCAAAACATTGACTTAAGACAGCAGCTCATAAAACTAGAAAAATAATTTTTTAAAGTGAACCAAAAGAAAGCAAAAAGGGCATAACAAAGATAAAAACAGAAATTAATGAAGAAGAGATTAGAAAAACAGTGGGTCTGAAAAATTAAAAATGGAGAAGGACACACAAATATGCAAAATAAGAAAAGACAAGAGGAAAATCACCCCTGAAATGAAAGAAATTTTAAAAATCATGTGAGACTGTATTTTAACAAATATGAAACCAAATTTTAAAACCTAGAGGAAATGAATAATTTCCTAAGGAAATCCAAGTTACCAAAATTGACCCCGTTAGAGTTAGAAAGTTGAAACAGACCAATTTCTAAAGAAGGAATATATAACAGGAAGTTACTAGCAGACAACTATACACACACACACACACACACACACACACACACACACAAAACAGACCAGATGATTTCAAGGGGAAAAAGGTAAAATCACATCCATATCTCACTCCACAGTCAAAAAAAATAGATTCCAAATGGATTAGAGAGCTAAATGTAAAAAATGAAACCATGCAAGTATACTACAAGGAAACATGGGGAATTTCTCTTTAACCTTGGTATAAGAAAAGGCTTTCTAACTATGACTCAAATTACAGAGGCAATTAATTAACTGATTTAATAAATTTGATCACTTCTTCAAAATTTGCATGGCAAATGTACCATAAACAAAGTCAAAAGACAACTGGCAAATGGGTAAACTTTTGCAACATATACCACAGGTGAAGGATTAATAAACTTAATATATGACATAGAGTGGGTCAAGGGAGAATTACTATCAAGTTAAAGTTAGGAGGAGCCTGGAGGAGAGACATATTTAGGTCTGCAATTTGGGAATAATACTAAGTTGGCTTGATGCAAGTGGATTAGTAAGGCAGGGAGAGGGGTTCAGAAGCATTTATAAGTCATCCATCAGAGACAAAATGGTGATTCGAACTAAGAAAGTGACTATGAGGATTCAGAAGGAAAGATGAATTAAGAGCTGTTGAAGAGGCAGAATTTACTGGAACTTATAAACTAAATTGATGTAGGTGAGTCGGGAGTTGTGGGAGAAATCTGAGATTTCAACATAGGCAGTGAGGTAGGTGGTAGTGTCACAGAGAATGTAAAGAATGCAAACCTTTAAATTCTGTCTCAGGATTAAAAATATGGTGACCTTTATGACCTCATGGACTTTAACTCTCCAGGCTCCTCTGTCCATGGAATTTTCCAGGGAAGAATACTGGAGTGGGTAGCCATTCCCTTCTCCAGGGGATCTTCCAACCCAGGGATCGAACCCAGGTCTCCTGCATTGCAGGCATATTCTTTACCTCTGAACCACCAGGGAAGCCCTACATTGACTATAAAGTACTATTCATAATGCATAATGACAGATCTGAATTCAATTGCACAACTTTCTAGCTTTGTGACTCTAGACAAGTTTCTTAAACTTTCTTTGCCTCAATCTCAGTTCAGAAAAAAAAGAGAGCGTAATAATATGAACCTAGTAACATTTTAATGAGAACTAGAGATAAGAGAAGTAAAGTGTTTTGAGTGATCCCTACCACATACTGAGAACTTGTTAAATTAGTTTCATGCCTCTAAATTAGGTCAGATTTGCCCTTGTTTGTCTTTGTATTTCTCATAGACTACTTGCCCTAGAAGAGGGTCTTATACATAATAGATACTCAGTAAAATTATGTATCCAATCTATGATGGTTGTTTCTTTGGCTGAACCTTTGGTTTTTTTTCCCAGCTAATCTGCCCAAAACTGCTATCCTTTATTTGTTGTTGTTGTTTAGTCATTAAGTCATCTCCAACTCTGTGACCCTGGGGACTATAGCATGCCAGGCTTCTCTGTCCTCCAGTATCTCCCAGAGTTTGCTCAGATTCATGACCATTGAGTCGGTGATGCTATCTAACCATCTAATCCTCTACTGCCCCCTGCTCCTTTTGCCTTCAATCTTTCCCAGCATCTCGAAAAGGCTCTTCTTTCCAATGAATCAGCTCTTTGCATGAGGTGGCCAAAGTATCAGAACTTCAGCTTCAGTATCAGTTCAGTTCAGTCACAGTCATGTCCAACTCTTTGCAACCCCATGAACCGCAGCACGCCAGGCCTCCCTGTCCATCACCAACTCCCAGAGTTTATCCAAACTCACATCCATTGAGTTGGTGATGGCATCCAACCACCTCACCCTCTGTCGTCCCCTTCTCCTCCTGCCCTCAATCTTTCCCAGCATCAGGGTCTTTTCAAATGAGTCAGCTCTTCACATCAGGTGGCCAAAGGACTGGAGTTTCAGCTTCAACATCAGTCCTTTCAATGAACTCCCAGGAGTGATCTCCTTTAGGATGGAATAATTGGATCTCCTCCTTCCAATAAATATTCAGGGTTGACTTCCTTTAGGATTGATTGGTTTGATCTCCTTTCAGTCCAAGGGCTCTCAAGAGTCTTTTCCAGCACCACAATTCAAAAGCATCAGTTCCTCAGCATTCAGCCTTCTTTATCGTTGAACTCTCACATCTGCACATGACTACTGGAAAAACCATAGCTTTGACTATAATGGACTTTCGTCGGCAAAGTGATGTCTCTGCTTTTTAATATGACATCTAGGTTTGTGACTGTTTTCCTTCCAAGGAGCAAATGTCTTTTAATTTCATTTCATGACTGCAGTCACTATCCACAGTGATTTTGGAGCCCAAGAAAATAGAGTCTCTCACTGTTTCCATTGTTTCCCCATCTATTTGCAATGAAGTGATGGGACTGGATGCCATAATCTTAGTTTTTTTAATGTTGAGTTTTAAGCTAGCTTTTTCACTCTCCTCTTTCACCCTCAACAAGAAGCTCTTTAGTTCCTCTTCACTTTCTGCCATTAGAGTGGTATCATCTATATGTCTGAGGTTGTTGACATTTCTCCCAGCAGTCTTGATTCCAGCTTGTGTTTCATCCAGCCTGGCATTTTGCATGATGTACTCTGCATATAAGTTAAATAAGTAGGATAACAATTTACAGCCTTGTCGTACTCTTTTCCCAGTTTGGAACCAGTCCGCCATTCCAAGTAAGGTTCTAACTTGCTTCTTGACCCACATACAGGTTTCTCAGGAGACAGATAAGGTGGTCTGGTATTCCCATCTCTTTAAGAATTTTCCATGGTTTGTTGCGATTCACACAGCCCAAGGCTTTAGCATAGTCAGTGAAGCAGAAGTAGATGTTTGAAGGAGTACATTGGACACCTTCTGACTTGGGGGGCTCATCTTCCAGTGTCAAATCCTTTTGCCTTTTCATACTATTTGTGGGGTTCTTCTGGCAAGAATGCTGGAGTGGTTTGCTGTTACTTCCTCCAGTGGACCATGATTTGTCAGAACTCCACTATGACCCATCTGTTTTGGGTAACCCTTCATGGCATGACTCATAGCTTCATTGAGTTATGCAAGCCCCTTCACCATGATAAAGCTGTGACGCATGTAGGGGAACCTTCATTTTAAAAGCATTCTTTTTATGCTTATAACCCATTCTCCTTGCTCAAAATTTCTTTTTGCTTAATATGTCTCTCTCACACACAGACAAATGATGACCCATGCTTCCTAATGTCTGAAAACGTGTTGACAACTCCTCCAATCTCCACTCCCAACCCCACACAGGAGTTTTGTTCAACAGTGGAATCTCAGTCCCTGTATGGCTTGGCTCTGATGGAAATTACTCAGGCTGTTGAACTTTTTCTGAAACTGTGGGTGATCTCCAGAACTTCCACCAGAATTAAGAACAGTCAATTAATGACATGGTCATATAGCTTGAATTTAATCAAAGTGAACCACAGCCACTGAAAAGGGCATTTAATTTAATCTAAAATATTTAGATAAGAAAAAATGTCAAATCTCAGACATGACTTGCGATTAACAACTCTATAAAAGTAAGAACATTTTGAAATTTTTTTAAAAATTGAGTGCAAGGGACTAAAACTCAACAGAAAAGTGAGGATATATATATTGAAAGGCAATTCAATGAAAAAATCAGATATAAAAGTGTCCCTTAAATACATGAAAAGTGTTCAGACTTGGTACATAATTTGAGAACTGCTGATTAAAACTGAGATACCGTTTCTTACCTATCAGAGGGGCAAAAATTTTTTACGTGTGATGACAAAATCTATTGATGAGCTAGTGGTGAAACAGTCACTCTTGTACATTGCTGTTGAGAATACTCATCACTGCAACGCTTCCAGAGGGAAATTTGCCATACCTAACAATAACCTTTCAACCTAGAAATTCTGATTCTAAGAATTTATATTTGAGGATGAACTTCCAACAATCCAAAAATATACATGTACAAAGATGTTCATTGCAGCATAGTTTGCAATTGCAAAATATTGGCAATAACTGAAATGCCCATAGATAGGAGAATGTTTGAATAAATTGTGCAACATTGGAACAATGGAGTCTTATATAACCATAAAAAAAAAAAGAATGAAGAATTGATACAGAGTGTTTCCCACAACATACTGCCCAAGAGAAGAAAATCAAAGCACAGCAGGGCAGGGAAAAAGAGTTCCAAGAATGTGTTTCTCCATAAAAGCAAGGAGAATGCTGCAAAAACTGTCGAAATCAACTTTTTCAGAAAGCTGGAAATTTATGTAAATCTTGCAACAACCAAAGGAGAATTTAAGAAAAAAAGACTGAATCTTGGTAAGTTTGGTGGTGCTTTAACTAACCCTAACTCCATTCTCCTCCCTTAGCTCTTCAGTAGGTTTGAAAGCCAATCCTTCACAACTAAAATAGTTCTGAAAACTAGAAGCCTAGTGGCCACTGGCTAAGAGGTTTGGAGTAACACAAAATTCTTTGCATGGGTTTTAGTGGGTTGTGTCTTTCAAGGAATTGGTCCATTTCATCTGCTTAACAAAGTTATGAGCATAGAAGCATTCGTGTGTGTGTGTGTGTGTGTGTGTGTGTGTGTGTGCTTGCGCACGCATGCACTGGCATGCACATGCTCAGTCCTGTCCAACTCTTTGTGAACCCATGGACTGTAGCCCGCCAGGCTCCTCTGTCCATGGAATTTTTCAGGCAAGAATACTGGAGCTGGTTGCCATGTCCTACTCCAGGGAATCTTCTGGATCCAGGGATCAAACTCACATCTCCTACACTGGTAGGCAGATTCTTTACCACTGAGCCACCTGGGAAGCCTTAGAAGTGTTCATAATATTCCTTTATTATCCTCTTAATGCCCATGGAATCAGTAGTGATGACTGGTTTTTCATTCCTGATATTAGTGATTTGTATTCTCTCTTTATCTTGTAATTAGCCTGGCTAGAGATTTACTGATTTTGTTCATCTCTTCAAAGAATTAGTTTTTCATTTCATTAATTTTAATCTATCAATTTCCTGTTTTCAATGTTATTGACTTCTGATCTTATCTTTATTGTTTTTCCCTTCATTTGTTCTAGACTCATATTATACTTATATCTCTAGTATCCCACATTCACAAATATATATTTATATACCAATCTTCATAGCAGTATTATTCACAGTACATTACCAACAAAAGTCTGTCTAGTCAAAGCTATGATTTTTCCAGTAGTCATGTATGGATGTAACAGCTGGACCATAAAGAAAGCAGAGCCCTGAAGAATTGATGCTTTTGAACTGTGGTGATAGAGAAGACTCTTGAGAGTCCCTTGGACAGCAAGAAGACCAAACCAGTCAATCCTAAAGGAAATCAGTCCTGAATATTCATTGGAAGGACTGATGCTGAAGCTGAAGCTCCAATACTTTGGCCACCTAATGTGAAGAACTAACTCATTAGAAAAAACCCTGATGCTGGGAAATGTTGAAGGCAGGAGACAAAGGATGAGATGGTTGGATGACATCACTGACTTGATGGACATGAGTTTAAGCAAGCTCTGGGAGTTGGTGATGGACAGGGAAACCTGGTATGCTACAGTCCGTGGGGTTGCAAAGAGTCGGACATGACTGAGTGACTGAACTGAACTGAAGCATAAGGTGAAAACAATCCAAATTTTCATTGATAAACAAATGGATAGACAACATGTGGTATGTATGTATGAAAGAATATGATTCAGCCTTTAAATAAATTAAATTCTGATCTATGCTACAACATAGATGTATTTTGAAAACTGCTAAGTAAAAGAAATATTGCATGATGCCATTTATATGAAATGTACTAAATTTATGAAAGGACTGATGCTGAAGCTGAAACTCCAATACTTTGGCCACCTGATGTGAAGAACTGACTCATTGGAAAAGACCCTGATGCTGGGAAAGATTGAAGGCAGGAGGAGAAGGAGACAACAAAGGATGAGATGGTTGGTTGGCATCACTGACTCGATAGACATGAATTTGAGCAAGCTCTGCGAGTTGGTGATGGACAGGGAAGCCTGGCATGCTGCAGTCCACGGGGTGGCAAAGAGTTGGACACGACTGAGCTACTGAACTGATACTGTTACTGAAATGGATAAATCCACAACCAAAGTAGATTCGTTTTAAAAGAAAAGTAGATTAGTGGTTGTTTTATGGAAGGAAGGTAATGGATAATGAATGTAATGGGTACAAGGTTTCTTTTGACATGATAAAAAAAAAGAATTCAAGTCTTAGATTATGGCAATGGTGACATACCTTAGTGAAAATATTTTTTTAAAAAACAGCATTAGAGATGGCAGAGGAGAAGGATGCTGAGTTCACTTCCTCTCACAAACACATCATACTTACAACTATTTACAGACCAAGCATTAATTGAAAAAGAGCAGAACCTATCAGAAAAGAATTTGTACAACTAAAGATATGAAGAAGGGACAACAAATAGTCAGGTAGGAGGGGGCAAACACATGATTTGGTCAAAGACCCATAAACCCAAGTGGGCAACCCACAAATAGGAGGATTATTACAACTGCAGAGGTTCTCCCTAAGGAGCAGGTGTCTGAACTTCACATCAGGCTCCTCACCTTGGGAGTCTTTCCCTGAGAAGATGAGCCTCAGAGTGTTTGGCTTTGAAGGCCAGTGGGAGTTGCAGAGAGCTAGAGACTTCCCTTTTACAAGGAGCACACAAACTCACATGTTCTTGGATCCAGGGCAAAAGCAGGACTTTGAAAAGAGCCTGGGTCAGACCTACCTGCTGATCTTGGAGAACCTCCCAGAGAGGCAGGAGGCAACTGCTGCTCACCCTTGGGACATATACACTGGTGCTGGTGAGTGTCATTTTAGAATCCTCCCTCTAGTTTATTAGCCTCAGGACCCAGCTCTGTCTCTACTCACCAAACTATAGACACCCATACTGGGATGCTTCAGGCCAAGCAACCAGCCAGGCCCCACAAATCAGCAAGCAGGCTCCTTTAAGACCCTATGAGCCTGCAGCCACCACTGAACATGAACTTGCCCACCAGAGGGCCCAGAATCTAGCTCCACACATCAGTGCACCAATACTAGACCTGAGATCCCTACCACCCTCCAGCCAGAGACCCTGGGACCCAGCTCCACCCACCAGTGGGCAGGAGCCACCCCCAGAATCCCTGGCTCCACCCACCAGTGAGCCTGCTCTAGCCTTAGGAATAGCCTTGCCTATCAGCAGGAAGACCCTAGCCACAGGACACCCATAGCCCCTCAGCCTATGGACCTAGCTCACCTACCAACAAGCCAGTACCAGCCCTCGGAATCAGCTCTGCCCACTAGCAGGCCAACACAAGCTTTGGAACAGCCTAGATGCTGCAACTGCCTATTTCAGGATCCAATACCACCCACCAGTGGACCAGCACCAGCTCTGAGATTCCCAGGAACCTGCAGTCAGAACCCAGGACCCAACTTTGCCTGCCAGTGAGCCAGCACTAGCCACAGGACCTGGTTTCAATCACCAGTGAGTGGATACCATCCCCAGGGTCTCCTGGCCCCTAACTCCATCCACCAGTGAACCAGCACTAGCCCCGGGCCCCCATAGGATTCTTCAGCTGCCTTGTGACCGGCCCCATCAAACAAACAAACAGTGGCTAGCAGGCTCCATACAAAGCAGGGCCTGGCATCCAACTCAATGGGGGAGTCAATTCAGGATACAAAATTAAAGTACAGAAATCTATTGCATTTCTATATACTAGCAACAAACCATCAGAAATAAATTAAAGAATAGTCTCATTTACAGTCACATCAAAAGAATAAAATATCTAAGAATAAACCTACCTAAGGATGCTAAAGACCTATATTCATAAAGCTGTTTAAGATACTGATAAAAGAAATTGAAGAAAACACAAGCAGATAGAAAGATATTTCATGTTCATAGACTGGAAGAATTTTGTTACAATGACCATACTACCCAATGCAACCTATAGAGTCAATGCAATCTTTATCAAAATACCAACAGCATTTTTCACAGACATAGAACAAGTAATTTAAAAATGTGTATGGAAACACATGGGACCCTGAATTAGCCGAAATAATTTTGAAAAAGAAGAATAAAGCTGGAGGAATCCTGCTCCCTGACTTTAGACTATATTACAAAACTACCATCATCAAACTAGCATGATACTGGTTCAAAAACAGACACAGCTCAATGTAGCAGAACAGAGATCCCCAAAATACACCCATGGACATGCTGTTAATTAATCTATGCCAAAAGAGGCAAGAATATACAATGGAGAAAAGACAGTTCACTCAATAACTGGTGCTGGGAAAACTGAACAGCTACATGTTAAAGAACAAATTTAGAACATTTTTAAACATCATATACAAAAATAAACTCAAAATGAGCTATAAAGACCTATATGTAAGACTGGAAACCATAATACTTCTAGAAAAGCATACAGGCAAAACACTGTGACTTAAACTGTAGCAATATTTTTTGGAGTCTGTTTCCTAAGGGAAAGGAAACAAGAGCAAAAATAAACAATGGGACCTAATTTAACTTAAAAGCTTTTGTATAGCAAAGGATACCACTGAAAAAGCAAAAAGACAACCTACTGAATGGAAAAAAATTCACAAATGATATGACCCATTAGGGATTAATATCCAAACTATATAAACAGCTCATACAACTCAACATCAAAAGGCAAACAAAAACCTGATTGAAAAATGGGTAGAATACCTTAGTAGACATTTTCCAAAGAGGAAATGCAGATGACCAGCAGGCACATGAAAAGATGCTCAACACCACTAATCATCAGAGAAATGAAAATCAAATCCACAATGTGGTATCATCTTATCCCTGTCAGAATGTCTATCATCAAAAAGATTGCTAATGATAAATATTGACGAGAGTGTGGAGATAAAGGATTTATCACACACTGTTGGTGGGGATGTAAAATAGTGCAGCCACTGTGGAAAACACTGCAGGTTCCTCAAAAGACTAAAAATGGAACTACTATATATATGTGTGTGTGTGTGTGTGTATACACTCTATATATGTAAGTATGTGCTCATGCTCAGTCACTCTTCATGACTTTATGGACTGTAGCCAACCAGGCTCCTCTAGCCATTGGATTCTCCAAGCAAGAATACTGGAGTGAGCTGCCATGCCCACCTCCAGGGGATCTTCCCAACCCAGGGACTGAACCCATGTCTCCTGCACTGCAGGTGGATTCTTTACTGCTTAGCCAATGGAAAAGTCTCATATATGTACTATATATACATAGTGTGTGTGTGTGTGTGTGTGTGTGTGTGTGTGTGTGATGGAATACTACTCATAAAAAGAATGAAAATTTGCCATTTGCAATAACATGAATGGACTTGGAGCATATTATGTTTAGTGAAATGAGTCAGAAGAGAAAGACAAATACTGTATGATATTATTTATATTGTGGAATCTAAAAAAATAAAACAAAGTATTGAATATAACAGAAAATAAACAGACTCACAAATATATAGAACAAACTAGTGGTTACCAGTTGATGGCAGAGGGGGAGTGCAATATAGGGGTAGAGGATTAAGAGGTACAAAATATGTATAAAATAAATTAGATAAAAGGGTATATTGGAATATAACAATATTGTATAATAACTATAAATGGAATATAGCTTTTAAAATTATGATTCATTATATTGTACACTTGAAACATAATATAATATTGTACATAAACTATACCTCAATTTTAAAAAATAGCATTGAACACTTTAAAATGATGAAATTTATAGTAAATGAATTATATCTCAACAAGAATATATGTGTGTATATATCTACTATAGAAGATGTTTAAAATGTGTCTTTTCATATTTGTATTTTTATTTTGTTAGCAAAATTGCATACTATTTTTATTATCTGCTTTTTCAGCTTAATATGGATTGAATATGTTCCACATCATTAAATGTTTCTATGACAAATTTTAAAAATTACTAATACGTCCAACAACACACATGCCTCTCAAAAGCATAATGTTTACCAAAACTAATCAGATTCAAAAGCATACGTGCTATTCTATTCGTCTTAATGAAATTTAAAATGTGCAAAACTAATCTGTGATATTAATGGTTAGACTAGTGGTCAATTTTTGCAAAGTTACTGACCAAGTTAAAGGGCCTTTTGGAGTACTAGAAGCATTCTATATCTTCATCTGGAAGATGGTAAAATAAAAACATGCATATAAGTAATGTAAGTAAAAATCCACTTATCTTTACACTTAACATGTGTGCATATCATTGTATATAAACTATAGTTCAATTAAAAACAACAAGCATTGTGGCATTGGTTCAAGACAAGACAAAAAGTCTATGGAACAGACCAGATAGTTCACAAACAACCTGATGATAGATAGATAATTTTTATTTTTGTGTGATTAACTATTTTACAACAAAGTCTCCACTACAGTTCAGTTGGGCAAAGGACAGTCTTTTCAATAAATGGTGATTAAATGAGAATATGAACCTTCACTATATACAAAAAAGAAGATTGACCCCCTACTTCACACCAAATGCAGAAAATTAACTTGAGATTAAGCATAGACTCAAATGTTAAAGGTAAAATAATAAAGTTCCCAAAAGAAAACTAGGAGAATATATTCATTA